>JARHVA010000282.1:3447500-3850000 GCA_037957365.1 Torreya grandis | reverse complement strand
TATATTTTAAATAGACATGAAATTGTAATAAGGTTATTATTAGAACAACTAAACTCTAGTGTCTTTAACCTTGAATGATATGAAATTAAGATGGTGTTGTTTTATGGTAGGCTAGAAACAGTTTGAGGTTATAAATCTCCTTGGTGGAATTTTGTATAATCTTTCATGGATCTTGTGATGAGTTTTATTTGGTGACATTCTCACAGCATGGAATGCATTTTTAACATATAGACTTATCTCTTGTTTTGAAAATAGAATGATTTTATATGACATATCTTAATTGTATCATGGTTATTGAACACATGGCCTTAACATTTTTATAATCTTGGCTGAAAATAAGATGTTACAAATAGTTTATGCAAATAACCCCTTGGTGTCTCAAAATGATATTTTTTCATTACAATATTATGACAATGAATGTTTATTGGTCATAGTATAATTTTAAGTGGGATTACTTCTATTTCTTAAATGATGAATCAAGCTAGATTAATTATCTTCTTATGTGGGCCCATGTTATGGGTTATGGATTATTCCATTAACTATGTCATAGTGATCTAGATAGTTGGCATGTTTTCTAAAAGTTTATTATTTTAGTTGTTATAATGCAAATCTTGATTAATGGAAAATTGGTTTTGGCCTCAATGCTTTCATGAGAAAAGATACTCATGGGTTTAGTAGATATGCATCCTTAACATTATGTGTACCTTGTCAATGAACTTCTTGATATACCTTGTGTTATGTTTAATAATATGTTAATAATCCTTGTGATTAGTAAATAATTCTAGAATGAGGATGAGAATTAGTAATATATGAAAACCTTAATGCTACACTTGGTTATTTGGGTAAATAGTCCACCTAGGAAATGAGTTTCTAAATCATAATATTCTTTAATAAATACATAAGTAAATGCTTAAGGCTAATCAAGTAATGAAATATTGTATGTTCATATGCATGCTAGCATGAATTCATATGTTTTTATAATATCATGATATGATAAATAAGGTTAAATAAGTAACATTTAGGTGTAGATCCCTATGGTTGGCTCACAGGATGGTATTCCTATATCACTAGGAATGATTGATTTCCCAAGGCCAATTATATGCTTGTTCATTTGAATGCTCACATGTGTGATGTCATCTACCCTAAGGTAAGTGTATGGTGTCTCATATAGTTAATAAGAACAATTATTTCTTCATAGAGTCATATCTCATGTGTATGGCCTTCATCATTTAAGGGAGCAAAGGCATAATGTTTTCCTAAAGGACCTTGGATAATGGTATAGTGATCAATGGGGGTAGGATAAGGAGCAGTCCTCACTTGGTTGATTCCCCAAAAGGTTTTTGGACCATTACGCTTATGTCGTGTTGGCTCTAGTAATGGATTAGAGATCTTCACTTGTTGATCTCATGATGTGATAAGACTTACCTGAACACATTGGTGAGATGGACCCTTATGTTTAGTCATATGGACCCCATGCTCAAGTATTTCACTTCCATCATATATTGTTTGCTTACCTATCAATTGGATAACCAAACATTTTGTATGTGCTTGATTCCTTTTTAAGACAATTAGGATATTGGTTGTGGGTTGTTAGTGCTTCCTATTGATTTGTTGAGATGCATTACACTACATTAATTTTATGCAGTGGGACCCATTTAATGTTCCATTATGTACTCTAAAAGGTAATTCCAAAAAAAAAAGGGGTTGTTTCACTAACTGTGTGATATTTAAACCCATTGTATCTTTATCAATAGTCTCATAACATAGATTAAATACAAGTTACTTAACACAACTTGAAAATAATTCACTTTGCTTACATAAATAAACATTAATTTATAGAAAGAATAATTAATCAAACTAAAGATATGAACATCAACTTGTAAGGAATCAAAAAACCTAGTATTTATAATTAGACCAAGACTTCATCTAATACTAAAGTGAAATAAACAAAAATGTAAAAAATGGACATACTCACAACCAGATCTACATACTTTTCAAAAAAAGAATACATTATACTAAATAAATTAATTAACAAAAACTAGATCAAATTGTCTTCTATGTATATCTAATTTTCAAATCATAGGCAAATATATTACAAATACAAATATTTTTGTTCATATCATGGAAAAAGAGGACATTCAAAAAATAAATTCATTACTTTAAGAGATTATTTTCAATAAATCATTGACCAAGACAAAATCATGCTTCCTCATCAAAAATCCATAGGAAAGGATATTATTTACAAAGAAAATCAATCTCCTAATGATGTTAAAAAATCAACAAGCTTCAAGACTAATAAGTAGTATCAGTGTAAAAATAACTATAATGATGATGATATATTTTATGATGAGAAATATTTGGGGTGTGCATATGACCCTAAATACATATATTTATGCCTCACAAGGCATATCATGGGATTCAATATAAACATTTAATGACATTTATTGCACTATATGTTTGCTTGTTGTATTTATTTCAATTAGTTTCAGTACATCTAGTCATCTACTTGGGAGTTTTACCATATATTTAGAGTTCCATTATATATGATATATCTGGTCTTTAGGCTCTCACTTATTTGAAGTAACCATCAAATTTATGCCTTGTCATTTATGATAATCCTATTATTCATGGTCTAGGGTTACTTTACTTATTACATGCCTCTTTTGACACTTAGTATGTCATATTTGTACATTTTTTGACTACAATGTTTTATATCAAACATATAATCTTATATATATTTACACAAGTAATAGATATATCTAGTGTTTTATTATTACATCATTATACATAAATTCTTATTTGCATGCATATCAAAACTACACACACACACACACACACACAGATATGTATATATATACATATATATATATATATATATATATATACATATATATATATATATATATATATACATACATATATATATATGTGTGTGTGTGTGTGTGTGTGTGTGTGTGTGTGTGTGTGTGTGTGTGTGTGTGTGTGTGTGTGTGTGTGTGTGTGTGTGTGTGTGTGTGTGTGTGTGTGTGTGTGTGTGTGTGTGTGTGTGTGTGTGTGTGTGTGTGTCTACACACACACACACACACACACACACACACACACACACATATATATCTTAGTCATACTATAATTATCAAGTTTATTATACCTATATTAGAGGTTATTCTACATCCATGTTTCCACATGTTCTCCTCATGGTATTCTTTACTACATACTCTCTATGTGTGTGTGTGTGTGTGTATCTTTCCCTTTATCTTAGTCACAATATGATTATCAAGTTTATTATACCTATATTAGAGGTTATTCTACATCCATATTTCCAAATGTTCTCCTCATGGTATTCTTTATTACATACTATGTATGGTATTTATATTATATATGGTTTTGAACTTCCACACCTCACGTATGGGGGAAGGGGGAGGGATTAGATACACTATCAATTATTACACTATGATATTCTTACGAGGTTTTATTTGTTTACTATTTTGAACCAATTAAGATAGATTACACATCTTAAATTCTCCTATGCATAGAGTATACATATCTTTATTATGTGCATGTATGTCTACATGCATTTATTGTAAATTACTATTACATTGGATAGATACATTTTATATTATTTTCCCCAAGATACATATTTATCTGTACATTATTCCTTGGTATTATACCATCCATATTTTTATGACTAAGATTTATGCCTCAATAATAGGTCATTATTATACCATATCATTCTACACATATTTATTCTTCTATACGTCATGACTTATATGTGGATTACTCATATACATTGATTTCATTCTAAAATCTTCTTGATTTCAAATTGTTGTTTTCTTTATATTCTCATCTATATTATTCTTAACACTTATTTCAAGGTGCTTGTTATGTTTTAATAGCCTTGATTATTTGATTGTTAATCCCATTCTTATAACATGTATTTAATACTTGATGATGACATCATATCTATTGGGACCTTCAGTCAAAACATGTATCAAGATTTGAGGGAAGCCATAGGTTGCTTAGAATCTCCTCTTTTTATTCTTCTAGTTTGTGAGTTATGATCCTCTATTTTTCATGTGTGGTCCCATGCCTTCTTGTGTTGTATTCTATTACTCTTCTACATATATCACATATAAAAATAAAAAAATAAAAAAATGGATTCATACATGATTATATATTATTTTCTATGGTAGAATCACACATTTGTACCCTATTTATCATATCTTTGCCTATTGATTCATAATACCCACACTTATTCCATAATAATAACATCTATAAAATTTACTTTCCCAATGGTTGCATGGTACCCATATTTCCTATCCTATGAGTTTCATTGATCATATATCTCCCAATGGGGGCATGAGATTCATAATTTCTTATATCATATATTTTAACGCAGTGGGAGCATGGTACCCATGGTTTCTATCTTATAATATATTTACCTATTGGGGAATCATGCCCAAACATGTTTCTTACCAACATATCTTACTTTTAAAGTCTATTATACATGTTTCACTTGTATTTTTACATTGCTTATTCATATTGTAGATATCTCAATTGTAGTGACACATGATAGGCCATCAGTCATGATGCATTTATCTCCATATCTTCTAATTTTGATTTATTACACATTTAGGGGCATGTGATCTTCCCCATGTCTATCATCATTTTTAACTTAGGATCTATTCACTTGTGTGTTTTCACATATTAATCTATTAATCATGACACATTACTATTATATTTTTGGGGTTATCTACATATGTGTATTACATAATTATATTGACAAACTTTTATTCCCTACACATCACTTTACATAATTGTCTCATTTTTTTTATTATCATACTTTATATATACATGGATCATACAATTTTACCATCAAAAAGAGCATGATAAATTGTAAAATACAAAATTTTAAAACTATTGGTTTTTTATATGGTCACATATTTACCTATGCCATATGTTTTCATATCCATTATTTACACATTAATTTCATAGAATCTATTGATTGGGTACTCTAACAATTCATAGGTTACATGGTATTGGATTACATACTATTTTCCCACATTCTAATAGGGCATTTTCATCAGCAACATGTCCTATCTAGAGGGAATTTATATTTTAATGGATTTTGCACAGTGATATATTTCCTGGTCATTTATCAATTTTGAGATAAATTACATTGGTGACTACATCTCATGCTAGTACCTAGATATTATATATATCACATGGATAGATTCATTATAACTATTACATGGTTACATTTATTTTTATTACATGGTTACATTGGTTTTTTTTCATGAATGCTTGCTATATGTGCATGTGTTTTCTTTTGTGTGCATCCTTTTCTATATAGGCTTTTATTGTCATCATTTTTTTGGGTCCCATCCTTGTTTGGTCTCATTAACTTGTATTTTCACTAAAATTTTTGGTCCTTCTCTTTGTTTTTTTATTATAGGAATGATTTCTATCATGCATATTATTATACTTGGTGCCTATGTTTCCATGGTTTCTACCATGCATCTATGGGGGAATGGTATTTGTGTGTATTCTAATTTATATATCTATCCCAATTAGGGCATATTATGTTACATTTTAGGCATTATATTTGGTCCCTAATTTTTTATTTTGTGGGGGCATTATACCATTTTTCATTATGCTTGACATGATACTATTTTTTATGCTAAATCGACATTTTACATTATACATATTTTCAAAATCAAATCATTAGTATAAGATATATTCAGATTTTGGTGGAATATGTTCAAGATAATGATTCTTTGGCTATCATATTTTGAGATGAGTGATTTCAGCATAGGTCTTCATCCCTCACCTCAAAAAGGGACATAGATATGGGAATATTTTCACAAAAAAATGGAGCATAATTGGGTAAACTTGATTAAACATGAAAAAAATATCCACTTCCTTGATCAAGTAGTGGATTGGGTGTTGACAATTCCTAGAGAAGTGTTGGATATGTTTAAACATGTATTGAAAGTTGACTTATGGAAGTGTATTTTTGAATCAATTGTATAAAATACTAACTAGGTGTATTCATTCATATGCTCTCTTTTTAAAATTTAAATATTAAAATTTTCAACATTAAAATCTTTAAAAAACTATCATGAGCATGGACTAATTTTAGTAATTGGAGCTTATTTCAAGTACATCAAAAACCCATGTCAATGGAGGCTTAACTTGAGTTTGCATTGAAAAACCATTCAATCTTCCCTAGGTACATGGGTGTGCATGTTTAAAATTATTTACAATTATAATTTGATGTACACATGCATTCATTGTCATTAATATGCCCACATCAAAGTGGGGAAATTATTGTTTACCCTAATTTTAGTTTTTAATAAAAATAGGAAGAAACTATTGTAATGAATGAATCTAAGAATATGTAAATGAAAGTAAGCAATTTATACCTATCCACTTGGGTAAATAACAACGATTCAAGAAAAAGTGATAATCAACTAGGATATGTAAATACAAGTCAAAGGGACTTAAAATAATATCACTTGATCTCTTCTCTAGATTTATGAAATTTTAGGATGAATATACAAACTATGATATTTCTCCTAAATTATAGGGTTCTAAAAGTGATTTTTGACATATCTGTGTAGGGTGCAAGTTCATCTTGTTAAATATCAAATATACTGAGGGGGGGTGAATCAGTATATTATATATATTTTTATTTTATAAAATTTCTTTTCTTTAACCACTTAATCACACATTCAATATATGAAATAAAACTAAAACAATAATATGCACCAAACTAAAACAATAATATGCACCATGAGAGAGAGAGAGAGAGAGAGAGAGAGAGAGAGAGAGAGAGATTTACATGGAAACCCAAAGTTGGAAAAACCACAGAGAACAATCTCAAGTATATCAATGAGTAACAACTCAAATTACAAAGTTTGCAAGCACCAGCTTGTAGGAGCACCAACCCCTTTACCGAGTGTTGGGTGAATATTTTGTTGTCAACTCACTGATGACAAAATGGGTATATCAACCATAGTATAAGGAGATTTATGCCACAAAAAGTGTAGGTTTACCACATCTTAATGAGATAAATCTCTCCTCTCATCAAGGGGAGGTTCACTATGAATCACTTATATGCTATATATGTATATAAATAAATAGAAAATAATACTCAGGGTAGTATAACACCATCCATCTCTCTTTTTCAGAGATGATGTCCAAGGAACAAAAGGAGGTCCCAGTCGATGGCTAAAAGCATTCCTCTTCTTTCAGGAATGATATCCAGCGCATAGCAGAAAATCCCCTGAAGTAGTAACAAAGTCCACAAGGAAACCCATGAAAGCACAAAGTCTTCCATTGCCTCCTTTACTGATTCAGAACACACATAATAGTAGAGTGAAATAACGCCCAAAGTCTTCACCTAAAACTATAATAGATAAAAGGGTCACCAAGATAAAAGCAGCTCAAAGTCTTTCTTTTATCCTTTAGAAATGTCTTTAGATAATTTCAATACACACACTTTACTTATTAAATTGAACAGATGAGAGATTATCAAGAAAGAGAACATAAGAATTATTTCCTAAGTAACACAAATTACTTCAACACAAAGTCTGAAATTAACCTATTTCTCATTCATTTGACAAAATATGATTTACAAATTGAGCACAAAGTCTCAAGAAGTGTCTTAATTTCAGCATAGTTTTTGCTCTCAATTATCTAGAGATATTTTACAAAAGAGGTTCCCTCTCTATATAGAGAGAAACCTTCAAAATTAGAAAAAGATTAAAATATTGAAAACCTAGTCAAAGATGAGTTAGCATTGACTTTGGGATATTTTTGGATTTTTTACATGTAATTACATATTACAAAAGTGCATGTACTTTCACATGACAAAAGTACATGAGAAGAAAGAAAGAGAAAATGAAGGAATAATTCAACTCTTGCTGCCAAACTTCTTCAGATGAGCATCATACATGGCTATAAATGCCTAAATTCCTATACTATCTAGCAAAATGGTATTCTTGAAGATTACTTTGGCTCTGATTGTAGCATCTTTCAATGCTGTGATTGTTTTGGCATGACTAGTTAACCTGGTTCTTAGATTATCTAGAGTTAACTGAGTATCTAAAATGTTATCCACATAAGTCTTTGAAAATGCTTTCTCTTTGAAATCCCTTTGGATCATACCTTTCAATTCTTGAATCATCTCCTCTACTGAAAGAAATTGATTATCTCTAGAGGTAAGTCTACAAGGTAATTCCTCCAGTCTGTTTAGTAGGTTGGTGTCAATTTTCTCACTAGCATCCTTGAGAGACTCGAGATCTTCAATCAACTCCTTAAGTACCTGGATTCTATATATCAGTGATTCTTTGATTTCAACATAGGAATATTTGTTGGAAATGATGCTAATTGACACTAAGGTGCATTTCTTCAGAGCTTTCATCTCTACCCACTTACTAAGATATTTATTTTTACTGTCAATATCTTGAGAAATAAGAGAGATGAGGTCTTCTAAATCTGTCCTTATTTTCTTCATTTTCTCTATCTTCTCAGCAACCTCTGTAAGCAAGGAAATTCCTTGCATATGCATATTTTCTATATAATCTTCAAGTACTTTCCATTTCATGTAGGTCTTCTCTACTTTATAGATAATAGGATCATCTATGGAAAAGGCTTCTGGGGTCACCGCTTCAGGAGAAAAAGTGAATCTCCTAACTACCATGGTCAATTGTTTTACCTTTGCCTTGTAATAATATTTCATCTCTTTCTCCCTGTCAAATTTTTGGACCATGATATCCATTGCATACTTTAGGTCGCTCTTCACACCCTCAGGAGTTACTTTCTCCAACTCAACATGAGAAATGGAGTAGCTGCTCATGTCAAAATTTTCTAGGGTTGCATCTTATGGAGGTTTGGCTATCTCCAAAAATTTGTGCCCCTTTTCCTTAACCATTTTTGAAAGGATCCTTGGTTTCTTGGGGGTCTTATCTTTCACTGGCACTATATTGGCAAAATCAAAGTCATCTGTAGAGATGGCTTGCTTCTTCCTTTTGGGTGTGAAAGTTTATAACCAAGGTGGGAAAGGAAAAGTGCTTGCCGTGGCAACAGTCCCTATGGCTGGTGTTACTAAGGTAACATCTGCACTACTAGTGGGAACAATGGGTGCAGTGGGTGTAGCAGGTGAAACTATATCAGCTGTTGGCTGGTCGATGGTAGAATTATCTCTAATATTGAAAGAAGGAGATGAGAGACTAGGGATAGATCCTGAGGATCGAAGGACATCTCTAGAAGCACCTTGAGGGTCACCAAAAATAAATCTAGAAGGAGAGGTGGCTCTAGAAGAAGGAATGTTGATGGGAGAAAGAGGTGAAGGAGATGCCACAGGGGATTGGGGTGGCAAAGGAGAAACCCCTATAAGTGGTTGTACCCCTTCTTGGGGAGATAGAGTTTTAGTTCTCTATTGCTCTGAAGGCTTGTCATCCATCTCCATCCATTATACTACCTATTCTTGAGTGTTTTGTTCTCCAGCCCCCATAGCTGTTGATTCTGGCTCCTTCTCGGCAACCTTCAATTTCTTTGACACAAAGATGATCCTAGGCTTGTGAGGCCTAGAAGGAGAAGTAACTTCACCTTTATTCTTAGTCTTATTCTCTACTCTCTTCCTTATTTCTTCTTGGAATTCATCCTATGATCCTGTGATGAATTCCTTCAATGTGATTCCTTTGGTCGCTAGCCAATCATTGGTGTTAGCTAATATTGGTTCGAATCTCATCCTTAAAGAAGTTAACTCCTTTTGAGACCACTAAATTGGAGGAAGAGGAGAGTTAGTGACTTTTTTAGCTAGGTATCTATTGTTAATTATATCTTTATCATCAGCCAAATTAGGGGGAATATTTGCAAGCCTTAAATATTCAATATGCTCTAGAGATAGTCTACTGTAGTCCATTATTTTGATTTCTTCCACTATTCTCAAGTCTATCTAGATGTCTTCAATCATGGGCTCATGAAATTGAGTCTTATTTTTGATCATATCCTTGAAACCCCTATAGTCAAAATTGGGCCTTCTTTTGAACTACTTCATGGTGACAAATTGCATTTCTATCTCCATTGCCCTTGCTTTGGTGGCAGTCAAAACTGGGTATCTACCAATTTCTATTGAGAACTTGAAACCTGGATTCTTAAGTTCCATTTTCTTATTGTGTATGACAATAATCTATCTACACAGCTCCATTAGGACTAATTTGTTAGAAGGAAATTTGGGGAGCATGTAGGTATAGCCTTAGAAAAAGCCAACCTGTAGATAGCAGAAGGAGGGGAATTATAAAAACATGTAGCCAAAATCATTGATGACCATTCAGGCTTCATCTGATACTCTCTTCTATTTTAGCTGAGGATCGAAAAGGCATAAAAATACCATGAATAAGGCATCATTTACCCTCCTAAAGTGACAAATTGATTCTTTTAGTGTTAGCTGAGGGTAATATGAATAAACAGGGGTGGTTCTTCTATCTCCTTCTATTGTCAAACCTGAAAAGGTTCGCATTGAAGTCGTAATGTATACTAAGTACAAATTCATATAGAACTTCAAAGTAGTAGATACCTTTGTCAATTGCTCATGAAGAGCATTACTGATCTGCTCACCATAGAAGATGACTTGTTTCCCATGTAAAATTATCTTAATAAAGGGATACATCCATTCATGGAATTGGGAAGAAGATGGTAAACCTCGTACTCTACTGAGAAGAGTAATTAAGTCACCAACTTCCTCTATAAAATCACTTCTCAAAAAATTATGTGGCCATCTAGACAAGTTGGCTCTGGGAGTCTTGAGCCATCTATTGTTCATCACCTTTTTTGCCCTCTCAAGATCTTTGTCATACTCTTTCTATGCCTCAATGAAGTTTATTTTCAACACTTCAGTAGTAAAAGGGCACATGAAAAATTTATTGATAAATTTGGGGTCCAATCAAATTATCATGTTGCCATTAGCATCTGACACTATCTTGGTCTCTCTGTTATAGAACTGAGCACACTGGAGGATGAACTCTATGTGATGCACCACCATAGGGAAAGAGGAGACTAGATGGATGTTGCTCTCAATTATTCTTTTCATCTCTGATCTCAAGTTTTTTTCCTTATTTCTCTCCATGAACTTGGCCATATCCACGTGGCCAATCTCTGTGTCTCTAATATCGTCGACATTAGAAGTCACTGAGGTGATTGGGAAAACACCTTGATACTAATCCTTCATGGCCTTCAAATTCTTTATAAAAGATTTAGTCATTAGGATGAGCCTTTGTTGAGAGTATGTTGATGAAGGAGGATCCTTAGGGGGAACTGTGATAATAATCATGATCGTGCAATTAGGGAAAAATTAGCAATTTAGGGAAATTGCATGTCGGGTGATCATGACCAAGGAAGGGCACTTGACAGGGTTGAGGTGTGAGCGGGTTGGAAAGTGAGAGGAAAATGGGGAAGAGGCATGAAAAATGGAAGGAATGAAAATTTTTTGGAGTTAGAAAAAAAATGGAGAGAAAGGATGTAAGGGTGGCAAAAATCAGCCACCCTAACATGTGGGACGGTCTGCATGCATAGGTAGCAAAATTTGCTGCTTGTGCATACTAAGATGAAAAATGCATTGGTAGAAAAATTTTCTACCTATGAAATTTGGGAAAAGAATGTGTAAGGGTGGAAAAATTTGCCACCCTTGCAGGTAGGAAAAATAGGTGTAACGGTGGCAAATTTTGCCGCCCCTACACTGTGGTCAGGTCAAGTTACATCGGTGACAAAATTTGCCACCGATGTAAGAGAAGAAAGCATAGTGTTAGGGTAGAGAAAATCACTACCCTTACATGGGTAGGAAGACTTAGGAAAAAAGGGAGGGCAGTGAAAATCATTGCCTTAACACCAAAGAAAAGCATGAAAAGCCGAACAGGGAGGAAGGGAAGAGGAGGAAAGGAGGTAGTGGAAGGAGAAAGGCATCCTGACAGGAGGAAGGGAAGAGGAGGAAAAATAAAACTAAAAGAAAACCTAAAAAGAGGAAAGAACATGAAATAAAATGTAAAAAAAAGACCTACCTAGAAAATAATGCATGATAAGAACTTGAATCCGATGAAAAACACTTCTTCCCACTTGCTAGATCGTCCAGAGGCAGAGGGCAAGAGAAGGATTGGAAGAAATGAATCAAAAAGGACCAAAAAGAAATTAAATGGGGTGAAAATTTCCCCCAACCACTTGATTTTCATAGCCATAAATGTTGTGCACAAAAATGAGGCAGTGTAAGGGCAGCAAAAAATCACCACTCCACTAAAATTTAAAAGATATGCAGGGGCAACAAAATTTGCCGCTCCTACATGGGAAGGAGAAAAATGTAGGGGTGGCAAAATTTGCCACTCTTGCATTTCAGATGTAATGGTGGAAAAATTTGCCACTCCTACATGGAAAATAAAATAAATGCATTGATGGCAAAATTTGCCACCTTTGCATGAAAATGCAAGAAAAAGACTAACTTTGGGAAAAGGAAAATTTGTCCCCTGGTCGCATCGAGACTGTAAAGACTTTCACATTTTGGAGAAAATGTAATAAAGAGACGTTATGAATTTCAAATGATACTAGTTGAGCAAACATGAGAATAAGAAAAACTCATCTCAAAAAATGAACTTAGAGAGAAAAAGGCGAAACAAACAAGTTTTATAAGGGTTGTTCCAAAAATGAGCTGAGCTAATTTTGGAAACAGCATCGAGCACCAACACAACAACTGAGAGAGAGAGAGAGAGAGAGAGAGAGAGAGAGAGAGAGAGAGAGAGAGAGAGAGAGAGAGAGAGAGAGAGAGAGAGAGAGAGAGAGAGAGAGAGAGAGAGAGAGAGCAAATTTTTACGTGGAAACCCAAAGTTGGAAAAAGCACAGAGAACAATATCAACTATATGAATGAGTAACAACTCAAATTACAAAGTTTTCAAGCACCAACTTATAGGAGCACCAACCCTTTGTCGAGCACCAACACAACTATTTGTGAGCACCAATCCACAAGAGCACCAACCCCTCTTGTGTATAAAACACAAATATCTCTCAATGTTGCTTACTCAACAAATGATAGAAATCTAAAATATCTCCTTCTTTTCTCTCTTTGAAAACAAATACAAACCATGGACTCTCTTGCATATTACAAATGGCTTTTCAAGCTTTTATTTATAGCTTTCCAAATGACCTTTGGCATTCACCCTTTGTGACCATTAAATCCTCATGGAAAATGGCACCAAACTTGCATGAACCTTTGTATCCTTGCATTTGAAAAGTCATATGGTGACTCTTCATAAGCAAAAGCATCCTTTCCTCTTTTGTATTTCTGTTGGTGACTTTTCATATTCTGCAAAGTGTCCCTTCATGGAAAAATGTGCCATACCTCTTTTTTCTTCACATGGTTACTCTTGGAATTCCTCAAGATGACTCTTCATGAGAAAATACATCCCATTCCTCTTTCGTCTTTTACCCCATGACTCTTTGACTTCTCCATGGGCCCTCTTTTGACTTATATGCAACCAAAAATATATTCATTAATATTAAATAAATATTAACACACATTATCCAAGATATGAATATTAAAAACACCATTAAATGTAATGAGGCCTTTATTCCCAATAATGTTATACCTTTGACATCAATGAAAATATATCCAACAATCTCCCCCTTTGTCATTGATGACAACCTCAAACTGAAATTGCCACATCTTGGAACCTACACATACTGCCATCTAAAAAACATACTATAACTCTCCCTTACTGTAGAAACCTATACCTATACCCCATACCTATTTATACACTTATGCTTATACTTGTACCTATTCTTCTCCCCCTTTGACATCAATGGCAAAGGGCCTACCTGGAGATAACACTTAGCTCCCCCTCAACTATTGCTAAATCTCAATGGTAGGAAGTAAAATAAATTACTCCCAATTTCTCCCACAGATACTCAAATGTGTCTTTTGGTAGTGCCTTTGTGAAAATATTTTCAATCTACTCTATAGTACTGATATATTCCATCTTAACCTATTGATCTACAACCTGATCTCTCAAAAAGTGATATCTAATGGGAATATATTTTTTTCTTGAATGCATCAATGGATTCTTCAAAATATTAATAACACTTGTGTTGTCACAAAAAATAAAAATAGGTTCATGATATTTTACCTTGATATCTTCCAAAGTTTGCTTCATCCAAAGCACTTGAGTACAACACAATATTGCTACAATATATTCTACTTCAGTTATAGAAAATGATACTAAATTTTGATTTTTGCTTAGCCATGATACTAAGATATCACCAAGGAAGAAAGATCCTCTACTTGTACTTTTTTTGTCATCCAAACAACCTACCCAATCTAAATCTATATAAGTAACCAAAATTAAATCTCTATTTGTGGGATACCACAATCCATAATCCAATGTCCCCTTGATATATCTAAATATTATTTTCACCAACTAAACATGACTATCTTTTGGAGCTAATGGATATCTTGCAACCATACCTACTACATGCATGATGTCTAGACTTGATGCTGTCTGATATAAAAGACTACCAATCATATATCTATACAAATATTGATCTATAATAGGTAAATATTCATCCTCTCTCACTTTATTTACTATACACATTGGTGTGCTAACTGGTGCACAATCCTCAAAACCAAGTTTCTTCAACATTTCCTTGGCATATTTACTTTGAGATATGAAAATTCCTTTATTTGACTGAAATATTTGCAATCTTAATAAAAATAACATTCTCCAAGCATAGACATCTTAATTTTTTTTGCATATTATCAAAAAATTCTTTTGTCATCTTTTCAATATTTCCTCCAAAAATGATGTCATCAACATATACCACAATAATTAATTGATGCTCACCTTCTATTTTGATGTAGAGATTACTATCAACAAATCCTCTCTTAAAATCTTGATCCTATTTTTACTTATCAAGTCTTGCATACCAAGCTCTAGGAGTTTGTTTCAATCCATATAGTACTTTATTTAATTTGCATACATAGATACTAATATTTGAGAGAATAAATCCCTCAGGCTACTCAATGTAGACTTCTTCTTCTAGATTCCCATTTAGGAAGGTAGATTTGACATCCATCTAAAACATTTTGAAAATTTTAAACATTGCATATGCAAGAAACATTATAATATCTTCTATCCTTGATATTATTACAAAAGTCTCTTCAAAATCTACTCCCTAAATTTGAGCATATCCTTTACATACTAATCTTGATTTATTCCTGGTCACTTATCCATTTTCATGCAACTTATTTCTGTAAACCCATTTTGTTCCTATCACATTGTGATATTTTGGCCTAGGCACTAATTCCCAAGTATTATTCTTTTCTATCTAATTTAATTCTTCATCCATTTCCTTAACCCAATGCTTATCATGTCTAGCTTCTGAAGCTTCTGAAAAAGTTCTAGGCTGAATTTTGGATAACAAAGAAAAATTAACTTGCTCAGATTCACTTACCATCATTCTTATGGTGTGAATTCCTTAATTTATGTCCTTGATTATGTCACTTTCATTATGATTTATCTAAACATATTAGGATGGAGTTTTGGTGTCCTTTTTCTCCTTCTCATCTTCATCTGATTCTTCAATGATTTCAAGAATGTCTACTGGATCACTGATTCTTTGTGTTCCATCTTCTTTTATCCTGACACTTGCACTTTCAAAAAATTTCTTGGTTATTTTTTTATAACATTTATAAGCTTTAATTTTGCAAGAATAACCAAAAAATATACCTTCACCTACTCTGGATTAAAACTTACCAAGTTTTTTATTGGTTCTCTTTATAAAGTATCTGTTGCCAAAAACTCTAAAATAATCAACTATTGCTAGTTTGTCTTTCCATAGATCATAAGGAGTATTGTCACTATTGAATATCAATAATTATCTATTTTGAATATGTAGTATTGTATTAACTTCCTCTCCAATATTTATCCACTATCTTGGATTCATTTAGCATTCTCCTCACCATCTCCTGAACTATTCTATTTTTCCATTCAACTACTCTATTTTATTGTGGATTTTTGGTTGTTGAATAATGTCTCTTTATTCCATGGTCTTCACAAAACTCAATAAATTGATCTAACATGAATTCTCTTCCTCGATTTGATCTGAGACACTTAATCTTCAAACTAGTTTCATTCTCAAGGTTTGGGAGACATCGCGAAGAGGGTTGTTGAAGGAGCAAACGCTATAAGCATCCAAAGTAAACACAATCGCGTAAGGAGCCGAAGAAAAACACAGTCGTGAAAAATATAGTTGTAAAAGCCATGTAAAAGGAGAAATACATAAATACGCCCAGGCAAAAATTGTGGAAGAGCAGAAGGGCAGAACCAAGTGAGTAAAATAAAATTTCTGATTTTTGGTGATATACAAATTTTTATTTAAAAATATTACCCAAGTCATACATGAAAAATCATCAATAAACAACATGAAATATTTTTTTACCTTGAGTAATTTGAGTTCTCATAGGTCCACATAGATCAGTGTGATAAAGATCTAGCATCTAAGTGGTCGATTACTCTTTTGTTTTGAACTACCTTCTAGCCTACTTCCCATGTTGACAAGGTTCATGAAGCATGTCAGATGGATTTGTGATCTTTGGAAGATTTATGACTGCTTACTTATTACTGATGTTGACAAGCCCCATTCTCCTATGCCATATCCAAATTTATTTAATATGACTCAAACAACATCTTTGACCTTTGATGTCTGATAACATATAAATTATTGCCTATTCTTTGAGCATCTACAACTAACACATTTGAATCTTTTCTTCTAATTTCACAACTTTTTACATAAAAATTTAGTGTGTGCCCTTGATAACACATTTGAATTACACCCAAAATATTATTCTTAACACCTTATATATAAAAAACATTTCAATTTTAGCTATACCATTATCCAAACTTAGTGTACCTTTTCTAGCAATTCTGGTAGTAGTATTGTCTTCAAATTTCACTATGCCACCATTGATCTTATTCAAGGTTATGAAATTGATATTGTCTCCTGTCATGTGCCTTGAATATCCATTATAAATGAACCATGTATTTTATTCATTTCTTGCATGAAAAGTTGTCTACACCTACATAGATTTTTCAGGTTGTTTCTTCTCCCATGAACCTATCTGAACTTTCTTCTTGATGAGTGAAGCCTTGAAACTCTGGTCCTTCTTGACTAATTGAAACACTCTTCTAGAGTACCAAGATATGTGTCCTAATTTTTTTCACTTGTAACATATTATGGCACTTTCATTAAATCCTGATAGAGGAGCAAAAGAGTTTTGGCTTCTACTTGACTTTGCATGAATTTCCTTCTCCTTATTTCTGAAATTGTTAGCCCTTTTTTGATATTCTATTTTATTATGACTATATCCATTACAATAAAAATAGTAACCATAAAATTAGGACATATTTTTGTATCTATGACCTAATTACCTTTTGTATCTCTATTCTTTCTAACCTTTGTTTGAGATGCCCTCTATATTCTTAACTTCTTCCCTTTTTATTTTCTTTTTTGTAAAAGCTTCAGCATAGCTCTTTCCTTTTTCCTTATCTATGAAATTAGTGGCCTCCCATTTATCTTTTTCAAATCCAATACCTATCTTATCTAAAATTTATCTTTAATTTTCTAATATATTATTCAACATATTAGTGTTATTCTCAAATTTTGAATCATTGGTTGCTCTATCATTGATTGCTTTATGTGTTTTCTCAAGATTTGATTTTAAAGAAGTAATTTCAATAACATAACTTTCACATTCTTTAATTAATTTTTGTAATTCTATCATTAGATCTTCTTAATTATTCTTGGCTTATTCAAATTATTCTTGTAGATCTTCAATTGTTTTCTTTGACTCCTTTTTATTTTTCTCGATCTAGAGGCACAAATGAGTTCTCCTTCCAGATTCACTTCAGATTCATCCTATTCTTCTTCTTGATCATTTGCACTTTTGCTTATAGAGGCATCTTTATATATGGCCATGAATATAGTCTCTTCTTATTTTGAATAACTGACTCCACTATCTTCAATTAAGCTAAGATCTTTAGAATACTCTTCTTCTTGAATCCTTTCTTTAATTTTCATTTCAAATTCTTCTTGTATGTAGACTTTCCTTATTCATTATCATCATTACCCTTATTTGGGAACTTAGCTAAAAAATGTCCAATATTTCCATAATTAAAACATTTAAAAGATAATTTTTCTTGATATTTACTTGTGCCCTTTTTTGGCTTGCAAATGAATAGAGCTCCATTGTCATCTTCATCATCCCTAGAACTATAACTTGATTCTTAAATCTTAGCCTTCTCTTTCTTTGATGTCTTGAAAGTAGCTTCTCTCTTTGAAGGTTTCTCTTGTTTAGTCCATATTTTATATGCTATAAGAATACCATGTAGTTCATCCATCTTTACCTTGACTAAATTCTTCATCTCTTCAAGTGCCAAAACTTTTGCATCATATCTCAATGGTAGAGATATCAAAAAAATTTGAACCATAATTGATTATTCTAATTTTTCTCCAATACTTTGAATCTGATTAACTATTTGATCAACCTATAAAAGATAACTTGCTATGTTTTCTTCCTCTTCCATCTTCAAACTCTCAAACTTTCTTCTAAAAGTCTGAAGCTTGGCGTACTAAACCTTTTCATCGCCTTTGTAAATATTCTCAAGTTTTACCCAAATTTCATGAGAAGATTTACATTGCATAACTTTAAAAAAAAATTATTCACATAAATCACATAAAATAGCATTTAAAGCTTTAGCATTATTTTCACTTGCCTTCTTTTTTATTGGAGTATTTACAAGTGTCTGTGGCTCTTCATATTCCTTTACCACTGCTTGCCATATGTCAAATCCAAGGGCCATCAACTAAGTCTTCATCCTTATGCTCCAAAAAACATAATTCATCCCATTAAATAAAGGTTCCTTATTTGTACTAAATTCTTCATGTGATCTAACCATCATGCTTTATTGATCTACCTTCAAGTTGTAAAACTTTTTCAAAAGGAACCTGCTCTGATACCAATTTTTAAGCATGAAATATATTGAGAGGAGGGTGGGTGAATCAATATATTATATATCTTTTTCTTTAATCTAATTTCTTTTCTTTAACCACTTAATCACACAATCAAGATATGCAATAAAATTGAAACAATAATATGCACCACACAAGAGAGAGAGAGACACTAGATTTTTATAGAGAATATATTCAAGTATATGAATGAGCACCAACTAAAATTACAAAGTTCACAAGCACCAACTTGTAGGATCACTAACCCCTTTTCCAAGCACCAACAAAGCAACTATTTGTGAGGACCAATCCACAAGAGCACCAACCCCTCTTATGTATAAAACACAACTATCTCTCAATGTTGCTTACTCAACAAATGATAGAACTCTACAATATCTCCTTCTTTTCTCTCTTTGAAAACATATACAAACCATGCACTCTCTTGCATATTACAAATGGATTTTCAATCTTTTATTTATAGATTTACAAATGACCTTTGGCATTCACCCTTTGAGACCCTTCAATCCTCATGGAAAATGGTGCCAAACTTGCATGACCCTTCATATCCTTGAATTTGAAAAGTCATATGGTGAATTTTCATAAGCAAAAGCATTCTTTCCTCTTTTATCTTTATCTTGGTGATTTTTCATAATCCTCAAAGTGTCCCTTCATGTAAAAATGTGCCATACCTATTTTTTCTTCACGTGGTGACTCTTGGAATTCCTCAAGATGACTCTTCATGATAAAATTCATCCCATTCCTCTTTCATATTTTACCCCATGACTCTTTGACTTCTCCATGGACCCTCTTTTGACTTATATGTAAACAAAAATATATTCATTAATATTAAATAAATATTAACACACATTAGCTAAGATGTGAATATTAAAAACCCCATTAAATGCAATGGGGACTTTATCACCAATAATATTAGATATTTGACATCAATGACAATATTTTCAATAATCCTAGACATATCTACACTGTATAAAATTATTGTTGCCAAAATTATCTCTATGTAATTGATACTATTCTCTTTAGGGTTTTACATAATGATTTTTTGTCACTATTTTGATGCATATTTTCTGATATCTTGTATCTTTACTTCAATTTTTTTCTAGGAATAATTTTAAAAATTGATGTTCTTCCTCTTTGACCTAGCTTGAAACTCTAAAAAAATTATCAAGTAGATAGACCATCAGATCAAAGTTGTAAATTATGTATCCACACACTATGTTGAGACTTCCATGTAGTTATTTTAATGTGTGGATGGAATAGCTTGAGAAATAGTTTTGATCCTCCTCTTCTCCAAAATTGATGATGTAGTTATATGCAATATAAAACCTTAATTTGATAAAACGAGATAGTGAATGACCAAGATAAACAACTCTATCACAAGTGTGTATGATGTGACCTAACAAATTTCAAATTTAATAATGGAAGAATGAATAACTTGTTGTTTACCTAAGTTAATATCTTGATATGGATTATGTTCAATACTCCCTTGATATGTTTTTAGTTTACTCACTTTTATGTGATTTGAGATAGATTTCATATATATGGCAATACAGGATAGTGTAAGGTGATTTGACTAACTCTAGAGATGACAATATGCAAAATTAAAGGGATGAAATAAATGAAAACAAGTAAAATGACCCACAAAGGCTATAGGGATAGATATTTATATGGCACATATCTAACCTAAATTAATCCATGTAGAGAGTGGAACTATCCCAAGATAAACAAAGGCTCAGATCTGAAGGACAATTAAGATAACAAATAATTTTTAGTATAATGATACCAAATAATATAATTTGAAAATTGTTTGGGTGCTCTTTTATGGCTCAAGGGTTGAATAATCCCCAAAAATATGTAAATATACAAAATCATGTCAAAAATGACAAATTAGGGATAATAAACTAACAAATAAGGGTATTGTAACTAAATTAGGCATTTATTAATTCCCCCATGTCATAAGGGTATTATAATTAAGTTAGGTGTCTATTTAATGCCCCCACTTTGACATGGGTAGAAGAGTGCAATTGAATTCATGTTTGCATCGAATTATAAATCTAAATAATTTGAAGTGTGTACCTTCACTTACCTATGGAAAAATGAAGGTTTTTTAATGTGATTGCTTAGGCTAAGTCTCCATCCATACACATTTTTGATGTTTTTAAAATAAGTGCCAATTTATACAAGTATTCATATGCATATCAAAATATTAAATCTAGAAAGTTTGAATTTTTTTAAAGATATTTGAAAAATTGTAAATTTGAAATTTAAAAGAGAGTATAGGAATGAGTAAACCTAATTGATATTTTATCCAAATTTTTTAGTAACACATTTTAATGTTATACTTATTCTATAATTTTTATAGGTGATAAAACATAGCCAAAAATTATTTAGGAGTCAATAGGGCCTATTCCACATCTTGTTCAATTAAGTGGATAAATTTGTTCAACTTAGATCAAGTTCTCTGAAGTCCAATTTATTTTCACATGTTTTGAAAACATGCCCCCATTTCGAGGTGAGTGATTAAAACTTTTGATGCAATCATTCATTTCAAAAAATAATGTTAAGAAAATTACATATCCAAAGTTTCATTAACCTAAACATATGCCAATGAAATTTGAATGTAGTTGATTCTAATAAAAAATGTAAAAAATGAATATAGTTGATACCACCACATAATGTAGAATATTTAATACAACATACAAAAATAATTGCATATGAAGTACAACAAAAATGGTATAATCCCCTCACATGAAAATGAATATGGAAACAACTACATGTCCCAAATGTAATGGAATATTACCCCAAGTGGGATAGATATAGAAATGAGAACACACACAAATAACATGCCTCCATAGATGCTTGGTAGAGACAATGGAAACATAGGCACCAAATAAGTATAGTAATATGCATGATAGACATCATGGCTAAAACCACATCATATAATATGCATGATTGACATCATGGCTATAATAAATGAATAAAGTAATGGATTACACATGTTAGTGACTAAACAAGTTATTGAGACAACACACAAGGGCTCACACAACATGATTACAAGATGATCCTCTATAGATCAGGATACATAAACAACCAAACACATGCATATGTAATAAAGTATTTATGCACAAAAACTAGTATAACCATGTAACAATAATAATGAATATATCCATGTGATATGTAAGATCTATTTATTAGCATGAAATATAGAAACCAATGTAAATAATTTTAATATGTTGAAAATGATAAGCAATGAAATAAATAACCATGTAAAGTATGCTACATGGAAATTCTCCCAAGATAAAATTTTTGTCCATGAAAAATCACCCCTTCAAGATATGGGAAAATAACATGGAATCTGATATCATGTAACCTTTGAATTTGTATTTCACTAACTCAATAAAATATAATGAAAATATGTATGTAAATCATGGATATTAATATCTATAACATAGACAAATATGCAGCCATGTATAAATTAATGTTTTTGAATTTTGAACATTTTTTAACTTTACTTTGTTTTTAAATTTTGAATTTAGATGACGCTCCTTGTTAAATAAATTAGAAAATCAAGAATATATCAAGTATGATGTATATAATGTGCTAAAGTTAAATAATTGATGAAAATGACATAAAGTCTAGTCATATGTAATAATGCAATAAATACATGTAATATTAATCCCAACCAAGAATAGAGATATGCCAATAAGTGATGATGTGTCATGTAGCACAAAATATGTAAGATCTAGAATCTAAATAATCAGTGTAGACCCATAAGGAAAGATGTGTCATATAATCCATGTGAAATATATTTTAACAAAAATTAAGCATGGGTATGATTCCCCCATAATAAAATGTGTGATGAAAACATTGGGTACCATGCCCCCATTGGGAAATATATGAAAAAAATAATGGATACCATGCCTCCATTAGGCAAAGACATTTATAGATGAATATTTAGAAAATCACATAAGTTAATATATCCTTAGATAAAGGGTGATGATGTACATGGGTAAGATGACATGCCCTCTAATGTTATATAACTCAATAGTAAAAAGTATGACAATAAATGTGTCATAAATGATGGCTTATCATGTGTCATGGTAAAATAAAGATCTAGAATCTAACAATAAAAGTAGACCATAAGTGAAAGGGTTATAATAAATTCTAAATAATCAATATGTCAATAATAAAAATGCATGGAAATAAAGTTTAAAAATTGTGATAAACATTAGATCTGATGGGAATCCCAAAATGTTTGACCAATCATTTTCAATAGGGTGTTAGCTTTCATTAAAAAGTTAAATGATCACATGATTAATGTGAATAATTATTAGGTTTGAACCTAGGGGTGAAATTGGGGTTTGTGATCATAGGAATCCAAGAAGGGAGGTTAGTAGAGTATCAGAACAAGTTAAAAAAATCAATAAAAACACACTAACACTAACACTTACAAGCCTAGATCTTAGGGGTGAGCTTAATAAACAAAACCAAATGAAAAGCACTACTACAATGCAAAAGACACATAATATCTTACCTTACTTGAGATATCTAAATGATTTTTTGAGTGGTTTTCTTGGTTTGTGCTTAGATAGTCTTTGGAAATAGATTTTGTGTAGCTCCCTCTCTCTTTCGCACCATGGATTGTGATATGGATTGATGTAGCTTATGCTTGGATCAAGATTTTGGAATTATAACCTTGTTTATAAAAAAATGGGCATTATAACATTATATAAAAAGAGCTTTGAAGTCATATGTGCATGATAAATTTTCACTAAAATAACTTAGGATTCAACAGGCAATGCATTATATTTATAGCCTAAGGATTTAACCCCAACCCAAGGTGAGTCAAGGTGGATTTAAGGCTTGGAATGGTTCCAAACATAACCTAGGTGAGTCAAATATAACCCCAATAGAGTTAATAGGTGTCAATTATTCAAGATTTGTAATTAATAGGCATGGGTCTCCAAAATGAGATATTTTAGGATATTTGCAAATAGCTTGACAAATCATAAAGGTCATGATGAAAGGCTAGGATATTTTCATTTTTGAATTTCCTATTTTAGTTATTAATTAATTACACATGGATAATTCAACTAGGCATTTAATTTGGTTTAACTTGTTAATTAATTTTGATTAGCCATTTATCTCTTTCAAAATTTGATATTTGTTTATGTACCCCACTTAATAGGTCCATAAGCCAAATTGACTATTGTGATATTATAGGATGATTAAGGATGAATTCATGAGAGGTTATTATTGCATACCCCAATTAGGGATGTCTCAACATGATTATGAGATTTGACAATGATGTGTAAAAAAATTTGGGATGTTTAATGATTATTAAGATTAATTTGCAATGGTTTCTATGAATCAATTTAAAGTCTAGTTGAAGGCCGGTTATGGCCAGTTTTAGGTTTCTACAGTTTGCCCCTATTTGAGAAGATGTTACAAGTTATAGGCATAGTAATGTCTTCTCAAATAATGAAACATCTAAATAAAATGATGATTAAAGAATAAGCTCTAAATAATGTTTGGGAAGCCTATAATGATGCCTCCTCAAGGGAGTGGATGACACATATGGTTGATGGATGGTACCTCAAAAATAATCAAGAAGAAAAATGAAATTAACTCATGGGTGAGACTAATCCAATTGAGAGAATGCTTACATGAATTAATTTAAAAAGAGTACTAATATACCCAAAGGGGATTATAATCAATAACAAAGGTTGAGACACTGATTTACCCAAAGGCAATTATAATGAGTGGCACGGGCATATGCCCCAGTTAGGGAAGATGAGTCAAAATAATGATTTGCCCATAGGTGGCTATAATCATTAAGAGGACCTATATTTAAAATTGATTTTAAGTTGTACCCTAGTAAGGTAGATTGGAAAGCATAACTCAAGGATTTAACCTATCATAAAGATTAAAGATGAGTGGGTACAAATGTAGATCTGATAGTTTAATGATTGAATAAGCCAAAAATAACCAGGCACATGAAGATGTACAAAGTGATGAAAGATATGAATAGAATAATAAGATTTGATCAATATGAATGATTTAGTTGTACCTACTAATGCAGAGATGCTCATCGTAATTAGCATTGATACAAAAAGAATGGTTAATGGGTTGATTTGATCAAGGAGAGTGGGAGGATTTTCCAAGTTTACCAAGGAGAAAATTATGTGACTTTATTACTTCTAAGACTTCCTGAGCTTATTTTTGATGTAGCACATGAAAACATGCATCATGATATAAAACACCATAATAATGAAGCAAAAATATGCATAAGGATCGACTCCTAATCTAATAAAATTTTGGAAACAATACACCAATGATAAAAACCATGATGACAAAATTAATGTATGAATATGGATAGACTCAAGAAGAATGTGAAAGGAATCACCCATTGAACACATATAAACTAAGTCAAGGTATAATACTAAAGGTAAATAAATAGGAAAGAAAGTAAAAAAACACACAAAAATCTTGAAATTAAAAGAAATAGAAAGCATCCTAATAATGGATTTGCCCTAATAGGGAAGATCAAGGATGACTGACTAGGCTTAAACATGAAAAATGTTTTTGGAATTTTGAGGTATCTTAACTATTATAGATTGGCAAGATATCACTCACAAAATGGAGAGAGAATTGGCTTAGGTTGATTTCAAAATGGTGAAAGCGTATAGAAAAGGGGGACTGAGTTGACCTCAATGTGAATCAAAAATAGCCTACATAGTCCCATGAGGACCTCAAGTCATAGTAGTTCCACCAACATAAAAGGTTATGAGAACTAAATAGGTATCACTAAATTCTTGAATTAAGGCCAAATGATAAGGAAAGTGATAATAGTAATAGAAAAGTGATGTGATAATGCATGATAAATGTGTTGTTCCTGATTTACCCATATGTGGTTATAATTAGGAAACAACATAGGTCTATGATATTAATTATTAATAGGATATTATAATTAGTAACACAAGGTGGGATACTAATTTTTCCATAGAAAATTATAATGAATGGCACCAGTCAAATGTAAATGAAAGATAACTTGCCAGATCCACTGTCACACTACTTTCACAAACTATAATTTAAACATGGAATTATATAAACTAATGAAACTAGATTGAAATTACCTCATGGAAGGTGCAGGAAGAACCAAAGGAACCAAGATCAAAAAGGGGTTGGATAAGATGGCTAAAAATAATCTTTAGTTTAATAGGTATGACATGGTAAAATAGCATATGGTATAACATAAGAAAAAATGATAGGATGTCAATTGGCTATGATGGAAAGAGGGTTTCCCTCAAGTGAGAAGGTAAAGTATATGGTAGGGCATGAAATAATGGAAAATTGAAAATGGTAAGGTAAATGGAAAATAGAAATTATAAAGTAATTTTTTTTGGCCAAGGTGAATGATTCTATTGTTCCTATTGATGTAGAGATGCACATCCTGATCACCATATGATACAACTAGAATAGTCAATTATGTAAATTGCTAGCCCACACCTCTTCTAAATAACTACTTTATCAAGAACTTGATGTAGATTTGGATTTCAATGATATTATTGTGACCTTCATTGGTTATTAATTATGTTTCCTTAAAATGTTAAGATGAGGTGTCTTTGTATCCTTTATAAAGGAAAGTGTAGCCAGGATGGTAAATATAGATAAATAGTGGCTAATAGGTTAGGTTTGGTAATGTAAGGGTAGATAAGTATGGAATGTGTAATAGTTGGGCAACAAATGAAGATCAGGGTTTTTAGGCACACATAATGTTACTAATTTTTAATTTGACATAAATTTGGATATGGTGGGGTTGAAGAATTTTAAATATGTTCTCGATAAAGCCACAATATTTTTTTGTTATTTGGCCCTAAGAGTAGCTACCATCTGATTATGTTATAGAGTGAAAGTTGTATTGATGTCATATTTGAAAATGTCTTCATCAAGTAGTGAAGAACTATTATGCTCAGCTATTGGTGCCTTGATAAGGTTTTACCAATGAAATTATCTTGATTGTCTCATAGCACATCTAATAAGTTTTCACTAAGGAACATTGATTTTTGACTTTGATTATCTTCTAGCACCTCAAACAAGGTTTCACTAAAATATGTTAAGTTTGAAATTTGATTGTGCCCTAGCACCTATAGAAAAGTTTCAATAAGAGATTATTCTTCTTCTAAATAAATGTGGTATTTTTAATTACTCATTAATTACACATGGATAATTCAAATAGGAATTTAATTTGGTTTAGCTTGTTATTTAATTTTGATGAGCCATTTAGCTCTTTCAATATTTGATATTTGTTCATGTGCCCCACTTAATAGGTCCATAGGTGAAATTGACTATTGTGATGTTGTAGGATGATTAGGGATGAATCTGTGAGAGTTTATTATTTCATATAATAGGATAACCCAATTATAGATGTCTCAACATGATTACAAGCTTTGATGAATGATGCATAAGAAAATTTGGGATGTTCATATATTCCTAGGCTTAATTTATAATAGTTGGTAGGAATTAGTCTGAAGTCTGATCGAAAGCTAATTGTGGCTAGTTTTAAGTGTCTATAATTTGCCACTATTTTGGAAGATGTTAAAAGATATAGGCATAGTAATGTCGTCTCAAATAATGAAACATTCTAAAGAAAATGATGATTGAAAAAGAAGATATAAATAATTTTTGGGAAGCCTATAATGATGCCCCCTCGAGGGAGTGGGTGACACATATGGTTGATGGATGGTCCCTTGAAAATAAGAAAGAATAAAATTTAAATTAAATCATATGTGATATTAATCCAATTGAGAGAATGATTTCATGTATTGATTTAAAAAGAGTACTAATTTACCTAAAGGTGGTTATAATCGATAACAAAGGTTGAGACACTAATTTGCCTAAAGGTGGTTATAATCAGTGGCACATGTATATGCCCTAGTTAGGGTAGATGAGTCAAAATAATGATTTGCCCATAGGCAGTTATAATCATTAAGAGGACCTAGATTAAAAAATTATTTTTGGTTATGCCTTAGTAGGGAAATTTGGAAAGCAGAATTTAAGGATATAACCTATCATATAGATTAAACATGAGTGGTTTAAAATTTAGATGATATGGTATACTGATTAAAGAAGCCACAAATAACTAGGCACAAGAGGATGCATAAAGTGATGAAAGAGATGAATAGAAGAATAATATTTGATCCATATGAATGATTCAGTTATACCAACTAATGTGGAGATAATCATATTGATTAGCATGAACATAAAAATAATGGTCAATGGGTTGATTTGATCAAGGAGAATGGGAGGATTTTTGAAGGTTACAAAGGAAAAACTTTTATGGATCCAGTGCTTGTAATACTTTTTGAGCTGATTTTTGCTATAGTATGTGACAATATGCATGATGATATAAAACACCATAATAACTTAGCCAAAATATGTATAAGTAATGAATCTCAATCTAATAAACAATTAAAAATAATGCACTAATGATAAAAACCATGATGACAAAGTTAACATATGAATATGGAGAGACTCAAGAAGAATGCACAAGAAATCACCCAATGAAAACATATAAACTAAGTCAAGGCACAATACTGAAAGAAAATAAATAGGCAAGTGAAAAAACAAACAACTAAGAAAACAAAAACATAAAAAGACTAAAAATAAAAGCAACAAAAATCATCCTAATAATGGATTTTGCCTAGTAGGGTAGATCGAGGATGAGTGACTAGGCTTAAATAAGAAAAATGTTTTTATATTTTTTAAAAATTTATGAATTTTTTTGGAATTTTTGAGTTATCTTAACTCATTAAATATTGACAAGATACCACTTGTAAAATTGAAATAACATTTCCTTAGGTTTCTCATAAAATGATGAGAGTGTATGGGAAAAGGGGACTGAGCTAACCTCAATGTGAATTGAGAATGACCTACATAGTCCCTTGAGGACCTCAAGTCATAGTAGTTCCACCAACACAAAAGGTGGTGAGAATCGACCAAGTAGAAAAAAATTCTCAAATTAAGGTCAAATGACAAGGAAAATGATAATAGTAATGGTAAGGTGATGTGGCAATGCATGATAAAAGGTATTATTCCTAATATGCCCATAGGTGGTTATAATTAGGAAATAATATCATATTTCTATGATACTAATTTGACTATAAGCATTTATAACTAGTAACTCAAGGTGGGATATTGATTTACCCATAGGTGGTTATAATCAGTGGCACGATTCAAACATAAATAAAAGATAACTTTTTAGATCCACTGTCACACTACTTTCATAAACTATCATTTAAACATGGAATTATTGAAACTACTGAAACTAGATCATAATCCACTTGTAAAAGGTCCAAGAAGAACCAATGAAACCAAGAAAAAAAAAGGGTTGGGCAGGATGGATAAAAATAAGATTTGGTCTAATAGGGATGGCATGGTAAAATGACATATGGTATAGCATAAAAAATGATAGGATAGTAGCGCCCAAGTGAGAAGGTAAGGTAAAAGGAAGGGTATGAAATAATGGTAATAATAATGGAAAATTGAAAAAGGGAAGGTAAATGGCAAATGGAAATGAAAAGGTAAATGTTTTTGGCCAATGTGAATGCTTTTTTTTATTCCTGTTGATGTGGAGATGTACACCTTGATCAACATATGATACAACTAGAATAGTCAATTATATAAATTGGTTTCACACCTCTTCTAAATAACTAATTTTTCAAGAACCTACTATAGATTTGGATTTCACTGATATTATTTTGATCTTCATTGGTTATTGATTTGTTTCCTTCAACCATCAATACAAGGTATCTTTGTAGCCTTTGTAAGGGAAAGTGCAGCCAAGGATGGTAAATATGGATAAATAGTGGAAGATAGGTTTGGTTTGACAATGTAAGGGTGGATGATAATGGAATGTATAATGGTTGGGAAATAAATGAAGATTAGGGTTTTTAGGCACACATAATGTTTTTAATTCTAGAGTTGACATAAATTTAGATGTAGTAGGGCTAAAGACTTATGAATATGATCTTGATAAGACTACTAGATTTTTTTGTTATTTGGGCCTAAGAGTAGATTCCATCTTATTATGTTTTATATTTAAAGTTATATTTATGTCATCTTTGATAATATTTTCATCAAGTAGTGAAGGACTACTATGCTTAGCTATTGACACCTCGATAAGGTTTTCACCAATGAAGTTGTCTTTATTGTCGCATAGTGCCTCTAATAAGGTTTCACTAAGGAACATTGATTTTTTACTTTGATTATCTTCTATCACCTCAAACAAGGTTTCATTAGAAGATGTTGAGTTTGAACTTTGATTTTCCCCTAGCATCTCCCAAAAGGTTTCACCAAGAGATTGTTCTTCTTCTAAATGAATGTGGTCTTGGCCTCCCTAATATTCTTTAATTGATATGTCAACATGGATGCATTTCAATAAGGTGTGATTCTATCAATCCCAATTGACACTTTTGGGAGGTAGAAAGTCAATAAAATGGCTAGGTTGGTTGGTGCTAATGGCATGTGGAATGGTAATGGAATAAGAAGAGGTAACATAATACTCATAAAAGATACTAGGATAACTTGTGTCAAAGTTGAAGTAATCATCCTCAAAAACCATGGAAGGATCAAAAGTATATTCAAATTGATCTACGAGTTATGCGTAAACAATGTTGTAACAACCATGAACATATTCTAATTGTGAAGCTAAGTCTGACTCAAAGAACTTTGAATCCGATGTTGAGACTGACATTGTTTCTACTTTTGATGTTAAATTTGATGTTGGTTCAAGAATATAACCTAACTTTAATGTTGATTCTTCATCTGGTATAGACACTACTATAATAATGTCTTATTAAATATTTGGTATGGGACAAGTAATGGATTATGATGGCATGATAAGCTCCATAAAGATTGGTTTGTCAAAGTGAGACTCCTAAATGATAGGAAAAAGGTCAAGAGACAAATCTTAAAATAATTTATTATCAAAAGGAGGATCTTTAAAAATAGGCATATGGTTAAGATAATGATTTTCCTAAAGGTGATTATAATCATTAAGAAGTAGCTCAACAAAGACTAGCTTGTCAAAGTGAGACTCCTTAATAATAGGTATAGTATCAAAAGGTGATTCATCATAGGTTGTATTATCACAAATGGTTGGTTCAAAAAAAAAAATCATGGATTGGTTGTTTTTTTTGGCCTTGGTTTAAAATAGTTGTAAAATACCAGTTTTGAACATATCTTAGTCCTCGAATGATTGGTTGGGTTGAAGAGGTTTTGATTGGCTTGTTTGGCTTGTTTTTGGATGGATGATTAGAAAGGGTTTTCTAAATTTAGGAATGGATGGTAATGGATGAAGAATGGTTGGTGGTTGGATAATGATAGGATTGACAAAGGTTGGTTTATGGCCTAGGATAGTAACTATGAGCTATCAAGTTGTGATTGGATAACGTTGTTGGGATAACAAATTACTATACATGGAATGGCCTAGAATGGTAATGGTAGGGCATTATGGATCTTGGCTTCTTTCACAATCTAAAGGATTATTTATTGGTATATAAATGGTAGGGAATTATGGATCTTGATTGCTCACATAATATAAAGGATGAGGTCCTGGTATAAAAATGGTAGTCTTTGGATGTTGTGGAGCTTGTTTGCTCATGTAGTCTGAAGGAAGGTTAATAGTATAGGTAGAGGAATGGTCATCATGATTGATAATATGGATAACATCATACATCATCCAGCCAAAATAATGTGTCACCAAATATTTTTCTTGAGGATCTTGATTTTATTCCCTGAATTGAGAATTTTAAGGAGAATAAGAATGTATCTCACAAACCACTTCTTCACCATAGGGGTATCGAACAAAGTCAATTTGTGCAGATATTCTATCATAACTTATATTTTACCTATTTCCACCATAAGTTTAATGAGACATATCCATATCAATGATGAACATTCTATAAAAGGCTTAGAGTTTTACAAACTTTAAAAAACAATGTCCAAAGTATAAATGTTTCAAACTTGATTTAGGGGAGTTGTGTCTCCAAAATGGTATGTGCTAAAACTTGTTATAAAACCACCTAAAATCAAATGTCCAATTTTAAATGTCTCACACAAAAAGTTCAAGAATTTAAAAGAAAATTAGAATGCCAAACTCTAGGTTCAAAGTGTTCCAAACAATTCTAATCTAAATAAATAAAAATCACTAGGTCTTTTGGCCAAATGTGGCATAAAAAACTAGGCTCAAAATAGGCATGTGCTAGGACTTTTGGCAAAACAAGCACAAAAGATAAACTTAAAAACAAGGTGAGATATTTAATCTAAAAAATCTGAAACACTTTGGCATAAACTAAAAATTCAACTTTACAAATGAACTTGGTCAATTGGTATAAGGCATGAAACAAAAGGCATATGGAGAGATAGGCTATTTCTCTAAAATCTAGGCAGAAATAATAGTTTTCAAATTGGGTAAAAAATTAACCTAAGTTAAAAAATCCAAAAGAGAAAGATCAGTTTCTAGGCCCGAATTGCATAAGGCATAAACAAAAATCAATAAATGTTTAGATTTAAAATTGTCAAGGTTAATTAAAAACTCAACTTAGGAAACTAAGCTTTTTTGACCAAAAAAGCTAGACAAAGGTGGACGGTATAATGGCAATAAGTAATAAATCCCAAAGGAACATGTGGCTTGGTTCTAAAAAATGGATTTTTGGAAATAAGGCAAAGAAGTCTATGAAATGAATCAATCAGCATAATGATGTTATCATGCTCTAAATATGTAATCAATGGTTGGTTTCAAGACTCTAAGTCACAAAACTTAAAATGAATTGGGTAGTGTAATGTTACCCTTTTTAATCAAGTGACTCACATTAAAAGATTTTTCAAAAAGACTAAGGTAACAAGTAAGGCATCAAATGAACAACATAATGTCTCCTCAAAAAATGGAGTGGTGTGGACACAAAACTCTTTTTGACATGTGAAGATAAATAAACATATTTAGACTTAAAAACTAAGCAATAAAGGATAAAATGACACAAACACCTAAGTGTAATGTCCTAGATCCTAAAAATGACAAGGTTGCATAGTACTATCAAACTATGTCTATATGCGTGCTCTTGGGAGGATTTTAAGTTTTAATACAAAAATAAAAGTGCATAAGGAGGTTTTTTAGGCCTCCTCTTTTCCCAAGAGATTATATGGTGACATGGAACTTTAGGCTACTTACCCTACATCAACAATATTTCCATGATAAGTGGGTTATTCTAAAGCTATAGGTTTAGTGTATTTAGGTGGTCCCAAGTGTGGCTAACACTAGAGATGCAATCATATCAATTGAGTTCATACTAGATAACTTATAATGAAATGGTCTATTCCTTTACATAGTGATTCCATCTATGTATTTCTTAGTGTAATCCATTGGTTAGCCATACCTAACTCAGGTTTTTGTTATGATCGAAGAGGCTAGATGCTCATCCCCTTGGCAATCATATTATACATGCCCTGATTTATATACCCCACCATGGATTTGGGTTGGTATGATGTTGGGAGATGAAACCCAGGTTAAATCACCCTTAATAACACATGAGGAGGTGATGAACTCCCACTCATAAGCCAAGTTGCATAAAAATAAATGACTAGTGAAAAGACTTTAGGGTCACATTTAGATCACTCAAACCATACAAATTTGAGGAGATCGTTAATGACATTTTTTTCACACCTTTGAACAAGGAAACAAGGAAAATAAAGAGAACTTTTGGTCACCCTAATTCCCTAAATGGTATGGGGCAAGAGCATACATGCATCAATCAGTTTGCATAAACAAACAAGGCATAAAATGAACATTCTCAAAAACATGTAACCAAGTGATTAAAGTTCATTTTAATGTACCAAACAAAATTTGTTATGAATTTTTTGTCCCTTTGGAATTTTTTTTTAAAATATTGAGAAAAAAAATGATTTAATCAAAAATATTTTTAAATTCACCAATTTGAAATGGCCTTCGAGTCTTGGAAAATGTGTTAGGGGTTTTTCAAGATTTTATGAAAATTTTATTTAACTTAAAGATAAATTTATAGCATATTCTAAATATTTAGGAAAAAACACGTGGTTTTAAAAAAGACAAAAAATGGTGTCCAGATGACCCCAAACAAAGCTCTGAAAGATGGCCTATCAACATGTTCTACATAGAGATCAATGTCAGTTCTAGGTGATGCACATAGATATCAATGTCAATTCTAGGTGATGGAAATAGATATAGATATTAGTTAGATAGGACTGATATTGGTTAGTACATGACTAATGCCAGTTATGGAAAATAGATGTTGGTCTTTGTGTAAATCTATGTAACACTAAAAAATAGAATACAAAAAATAAAAGTAAAAACTTCAAATTTTTAAGATGATCAAGCATCAATTTAAAAAACTACGAGCTGCACTTTGGTATTATTTATATATGGGATGATTTAGGTCCCACTGGGCATGCCATTTATGATCATAGGAGTCCAAGAAAGGAGATAGTAGAGTGTTAGAAAAAGTAAACAAAACTCAATAAAACACACTAACCCTACCACTTACAAGACTAGATCTTAAGGGTGAGATTAATGAACAAAACCAAATGAAAAGCACAACTAAACTACAAAAGACACATAATATCTTACCTTCATTTAGATCTCCAAATGCTTTATTGAGTGGCTTGCTCAGTTTGTGCTCAAATATTCTTTGGAATTAGACTCTCTCTCTCTCTCTCTCTCTCTCTCTCTCTCTCTCTCTCTCTCTCTCTCTCTCTCTCTCTCTCTCTCTCTCTCTCTCTCTCTCTCTCTCTCTCTCTCTCTCTCTCTCTCTCTCTCTCTCTCTCTCTCTCCTTAGCACCATGGCTTGTGATATGGATTGATGTAGCTTATGATTGGCTCAATATTTTGGCATTATAACCTTGCTTGTAAAAAAATGAGAATTATAAAATTATATCAAAAGAGATTTGAAGTAATTTATGCATGATAACTTTGTACTAAAATAAATTAGGATTCAATAGGTAAGGCATTGTATTTATAGCCTAAGGATTTAACCCCAACCTAAGGTGAGTCAAGGTGGAGTTAAGGCTTTGAATGGGTTAAAACCTAACCTAGGTGATTCAAATATAACCCTAGTAGAGTTAATTGGTGTCAATTACTCATGATTTGTAATGAATAGGCATAGATCTCTAAAATGAGATATTTTAGGATATTTTCAAATAGATTGACAACTCATAAAGGTCATGATGAAAGGCTAGGATATTTGTATTTTTGAATTTCCTTTTTCATTTATTCAATAATTACACATGGATAATTCAACTAGGCATTTAATTTAGTTTAGATTATTAATTAATTCTGATTAGCCATTTATCTCTTTCAAGATTAGATATTTGTTCATGTACCCCACTTAATAGGTCCATAGGTGAAATTGACTATTGTGATACCACATGATGATTAGGGATGAATCCGTGAGAGGTTATTATTTCATACAATAGGATACCCTAATTAGGTATGTCTCAACATGATTATTATCTTTGATGAATGATGCACAAGTAAATTTGGTATGTTCAGTCTAGGCTTAATTTTCAATGGTTGGTAGGAATTAATTTGAAGTCTGGTCAAAGGCTAGTTGTGGCCAGTTTTAGGTGTCTATAGGGTTCATAATTATTTTAATTTTGAATTATGAAAATCATATGTGGAATTTTTAATTTGTGAATCACATGTGATTTTGAGCTCTAAATTTTATTTCAAGTCATTGAGGAGGAATATCGTCCATAGACATTTTAATTGTGTTCATACATACCTTGTAGTTGGTCAACCCATGTTTGAGGTATTTGTTTCCAATTTTTCTAATATTTGTCTCACTCTTTTATTTATTATTTATTATTTAACTATGAACATGGAAGAATTAGAAATCATTAATTGCATCCATGCAATCATCAAATGCATTTATGAGATAATTTATTTTATCTAATTCATGTTAAATATGTCCCTTTGATCTAAAAAATTCATCCACTCGATGATGACATCCTTTGAAAAAACCATCCTAAGGTGATAATATTTTTCAAAAACATATCACAAGGTGATAATTGTGTAAAAAATCCTAACATGTCTATCTATCCTTGTTATGGTTCTTACCAATGACATTCACTATCTAGAGTTGTACTTTTTTTACCTTTTTTTAATTCTTTGACTAATAGTTAATAATGTTTTACATTTTTCCTATTTGTGGTTGCAATGGTTTATTCATGTGAGATACTTATAAAAATGAATAACATGGGTCTCAATATATTCTTTTGGGTGTGATCCTTAAGATCAAATTATTTTTGAGTCCACTCATATTGGGCATTTTAGCTTCTTTGGTATTGTGACAATCAATTTACCTCTATTAGGACTGCCCTTGTCGAGCGGTGGGATTGCGACACATGCATGTTTAGGTCCCCAAAAAGGAGATTACCATTGCCATAGAGAATGTGTGGAGGATATTATGTATATATATTCAAGGTAGAGATTTATGCCCTACTCAACATAGTGTGGTAGATAGGTGATCAGGGTTACATTACAACAAAGGTGGTGTAAAGGGTAGAGAGAGATGGTGACTAAATTTTGTTGATTAAGCATATATTTATTGGTATAGCCCTACATTTGTATAAATTTATACTCATCCTAATTGGATCTTTCATTATAACATATATGGGTGGTTGTACCATTTTATAGACCTAAGACCCATTATATAGGATATTGAGGAACATGGTATTATTTATACTTGGGACTAATGTATACTATTTGATTTGTATCGGGACTTATATAGGTTTATAGTAAATCCTAACTCTATAAGTATTGTATCTAGTACCTTATTATTGGTATGAAGTTATGAGCATATTTTCATTATTTTCCCACCTAATCTACCTTTTCAGATGTGGAGTGAGGTAGATCCATATGCTATAATATGGGTGTGTGGTCATGGAAGACATATTTGGCCCATGATGTTATTAATTTTTTCAAAGGTCTCCATTTTTTATAGTCAAATACTCTCATTTGGAGACCATACTACTTCCATCCAAAGTGGCTAAAGGATGCCACTATGTTGATTCAATTGAGAGTCATTCAATGGTTGATTGATCATCTTGGTATTCCATAAATGTTTAAATATGAGTGTGTGACACATTAGTGTGAGATCAATTGGGATCATCCCCTAGCAAATTATATTTAGATACACCCTTTTATAGCCCCACTTATAAATAGGGTGGTTCATTCCCCTAGGGAAGTTGACCTATAGAGGGAGAGGGCCCTATATGGATAAATAGATATAGACTTTATTGATCTTGTGTTAGATTATGCTTATGTTACTAAGCATTATTTGTTATATTGGTCATAATCCCAAGTGCTACCATTATTTCCTCAAAAAAAATTGGTGATGATAGAGTCTAGGAGTAAGCACCTATAGATGTTGATGTGCATGTCCAAGATGGTGGACTTTATGGATGATATGGGGAGGATGCATGAATGAGCCTAGTATTTATAGATATTGAAAATATTGTACGGGTTATTATCGAGGATCTTAGTAAGTGTTTGTGTTTTATTTTCTAATTTAAGTCTACAATATAATTTTTCATATGCTAGCATTGACTTGTGTGTTTTTAAGTGCCAACATTATATATTAACATTTTTTATGTTTTTTCTCATTATTGACTTGGGAAGTCATATATATTGATATTAATTTTTATGACTTGCTTGCAGTTGTTGGGAATTATGTCCCATTATTTGATACATTGGTCACATTATGGGATACCTACTTATAGTAGTTGTAGTTTGTAGATGAGTTACAGTCATGCTTATGACAATAAGGGCATGATAATACCCCCTTTAGTGGTATCCATTGTACCCCCACTAACATAATATGCAAGGTCATTCCTTAATGTAATTACATGTCTAGTTGATGATAAGATAAAGATGAAAGAGGACCTAGCATTTGTAATGGATAATGGTATTATCCCATGGAGTCTTTCCATACACAGTAATCAAATTGGATAGTTAGGATATGTATTCAATATCTCTCACTTAGAGAGGGGTGAGAGAAGTTATAGTGGTGCTTGATGAACTAGATCTCATGATGAGGGTAGTAGGGAGCACTCTTCACCATCTTAGAGGAGGTGTCATGTTTGACTTCTACAAGTATTAGTAACTCAATTTAGGACTTATATATGTGTATTGATCTTACAATATATATGAAAAGTTTCATGTCTTGGTAGGTTTTTCATGTATATATGTGTTTAAGTTATGTGTATCATATTTAAAATTTCTATGTTTTTAATTGTTTAATAAATGCATTTCTAAATATTTTTTTATTATTTGATTTATACTTATTAGTGTAAATGGAATGATCTATAAATAATCAATATCCATGTTAAATAATCACCCATATGTGGCCAAATATATTTAATAAATCCCATAAATATATGGATGATCCTATCCAATTGTTTTGTCATCTTCATGTAGTAGATATGGAGTATCCTCAGGTCCCTCTATGAATCCCTCATGAGTAATGGGTGGATAATTGTAAAAATTATTAGTTAATCCCACTAATTTATATAAGTCATTACAATTTTCACTTTTTATATTAATAAGATAATTTTAATCAATGATGCCACATTTTGGTGTTGTGGTAGATGGTAGACTAGATGTTGTTTTATATCCTATGTCATTATTTATTGCTTGGTTTGGTGTATTTTTTTTGTGGAGGTGTTATAGTTTGAAAATAACAAAGAGGCATAACTTGTAAATGAAAAAAAAATGTAATCATGATTTTTATCAAGTGATTAAATCATTGCCTCGTTCCATGACTTTCCTAATATAGTGTTGTATTGACCTATAATAATGTCCAAATGGAATATGATGACAACCTTTGGGACCAAGGGAAATAATTAATTGGATGGATATTGTATACACATAATATTTTTAATCTTTATTAATTACTAACATTTTCTCTCTTTCAATAACTCATCGAGTCTCAATCTCTCTGAGTACACACCTTAAAGGGTGCACCAGAAAAGGGGTGGGTAGACCATTGGTGCTTCACAAGATTGTTATCCCCTATACCACCATTTGAAACCAACATAAACCTCTCATATAAACTTCCCTAAGCTTTGATACCTCATTTACACAATCCTCCAAGTAATTCACTACCTCAAACAACCCCTACCCAAGCCAAAAACCTTTTTTTAAACATTTACTGAACAAAATCAGCCTAGGTTGAGCATGTACTTAGAATATATAAGCACATCACAAGATTAGGTCAGCCCAAGCTGACCCGATCTAGGACCTAACTATTTTATTAATTAAATAACAGGGTCAACTAGGTTGACTCTATTTGCTAAAACTTTAGAAGAGTTGAAAGCTAGATTTGGCTATATAAATGCATCTTTTTCACCATTTCAGAGAGAGATGAGTTAATCATTCATTTATGCTTATTGACAATCTACTCTTCCACCTTCTACTTGAGTATTCATTGTTTAGAATTAAAACTTAGAGAATAATCTTTTCTTGTGGAAAAGTCTTGGATTCTTTGGCCTATTGTAGTGATCCTTAAAAATGACAACAATGTATTTCAAAGAACCATTGGCCAAGGGAGAGATTGAGTCTCAATGGGTTTATCTTTAAGGTAAGTATCTCTAACTCTTACTCCTCTATTTTAGTATATATAAGTAACATAAGTAATGGATTTTTAATGTATTTCTATCTCCATGTATTAGGGTTATATCTATATTAACTTAATTAGAATTATTCTATGCATGTTTACTTTTATGTTTATTACCCCCATTTTGTGACACATGTTTTGGTGAGCACTGGGTTAGATTTTAATTTACTTTGTCAATTACTTTGTGAATAAGAAAAAATAAGACCTAGATAGGTTTATTTCATGGTGTTACTTGACTAGATGCTTTGGAACCCTCTCTAGTGATATTATTGTGGTAAGAGACCCCTTAGTTATGTCTAGCAGATCCATCTTGATCATGATCCTGATTGTCTAAATGTACCAATAAGTGGAAGGGTAGGTGTGATTTATCTTCTCTGAGCTAGGATTGATTTATAGACCAACTTCACTTTATTATATATATATATATATATATATATCCTATTGTGAGTGGCTTGAGAAAATAAATCTTAGTAAAATTTTAGATGTTGAATCCTAAATTTCTTAGCAAAGTAAGACAACATTTACTTCAAATGAGTTGTCAATAATGATATATCTATATTAATTTACATTAATGTGAGGTTTGAGGACCAAAGGATACAAAATTATAATCCCTTATAAAATTTTATTAGTTGCTTTAGTATTCTAAGGTGTACACTTAAGATCATCTCTTTTAGGCAAGAATACTTTAGGTGACTCTTTATGAAGATATGAGATGTTTCCTATAATGTTTTTTTCATTTGTGTTTAGTGTAATAATTATTAGAGGAGGATCTTGTAGGATATAAAGTGAGAAAAAATTTTGATTAATTTTTCATTTGTGTAGGTAGCATCCCAATTATCATAATGGGTTCCTCTTGTATATGAGATTTTACAATAGTTACAATAGCCTCTTATTTTGTAAGAAATTATTTAATGTCACTAAGGTGTGAAATAAGGAAAAATTGACCCTAATTATGTAGATAATTAAATTTGGTCATAAGTACCTGACAATCTTAAACCACTTGACATATGCTCAAATAAATGATTCTTATTCCTCATTACTCTAGCTAATTATATATATGCGGGTTTGACCCATCTATTTTTCATCACTACCACACAATAATTCCCAATTCATAACTAAAACCACTTTATATCACTCTTAGACTACTCATGGACTCATGTTAGTTGTTCCTACATTGCTAGGACATATCTATGCTCTGTAGACACATATGCTACTATGAAAATGTCCACTTAGTGTAACCTTATCCTTGTGATATTTAACAAATAGTTTAAAATTTTCAAAATATCCATATGGGTCATCTTGTATATTTTTAAAGTTGGATAAATTAAATCATTCAATTAAACTCCTATAAATAAAAATCAAAGGTCATTCATTATCAACTCTATATCTCCCCATAGCTTGGCACTATACATTACTACACATTAAGAAAAGTTTCCCTAATCTTCTTGTTGGTAAATGTTTCCACCATTAACCCCTAGAATTTTCATATCAATTTTGAGTCATTTTAATTAATCCTTTTGAGTCAAAATCCCTTAAAATGGCTTGTTTAGCATTGTATAAGGTATTTTTGTAAAAGCTAAGGTTTATGTTTCCATTGTTTTATACTTTTCCAAGTCATTCCTTATGAAAATCCTTATTACCAAGTCATTTTTTTGTCTCAAACACATAATTAAATATTAGTAAGGTCAATATAAAATTAAAATAGGTGACTTGGACATTTCAAACATATGTCAAATATTGTAAGTCAATTTTCAACATGAAAGTGGTAGGTTAAAGTTGTCATAGTATGAGAAAATAAGATGATGCATTAAAGTGAAGTCCAAAGGTCACAAGTGTTGGATGACCCAATTGGTCTAAAATATATTATTAAAAATTTAAAAATATAAAACCATTATTAATAATAAATTTTAGGTTCAGAAAAGACAAAAAACATCTCACTTCCTTCATCAAGCTCTTGACAAGCTTGTGAGAGTCAATTTCAAACATTTAGTATGTGGTGAAGAGAGAGAGTTGTAACTAATTATATTAATAAAATTAGGGAAAAATAATGGAGTTTAAAATTATGTAATTTTATAGAGATTTATGACCTCTCCTTTATGAACAATCACTAAGAGTGTTTACAGCTCCTTAAACCCCTCCAAAAACCCAACCTCATGTTTTTTATTGTTTGAGTGCATTTATAAATCCATTGATGAAAATGTTATGTTTTTTGAGATATTAAGGGGAAAAATAACCCTATTAAACCTTATTTAATAAAATTTTTAATTCAAATAATGATAAAAAGTGTAGGTACAGGTTGCAGGGTTTTAAGAATATAAGTGTTGTAGTTAGAAAAGGTCTTTTTTAGAGTTTTATGTGATTGATTGAATACATAAAATAGTTAAAATAATTAGAGAGGATAATACAGGTTCAAATTAAAAATTTATGAGGTATTTATACCTCATACAACTCAATATATGCTCATTTCTTGTTTTATAGGTACCATTGTTCTCAAATTTTGGGTTGTTGTAGGTCTAAAAAGGTGTTTTGGGGATATTTAATTTATTTATCATGACCAAAAAATTATTTTAATTATTATAGTTTATAATTAAAAATTAATTATGCATTTATACCTCATATAACTCAATAAAATTCCAAAACATAGACCTACAGTCATACATAAATGAGAAAATGCAAGGTGAGGTAACACTAAAAAGATCATAACTTGAGTTTTAGAGCTCCAAAACTCATGAAATTTGAAATAAATATTGGGATAGACATATTAAAACTTTTATTATTGGTTTTAACTTTTTAAAATTCATTATTAGATAGAAATATCTGAAACACATATCTATACTATGAAGAAAAGCAAGGTTTCTTGAGGGTTTATTCATGGATGAAGTGTGAGTTGGGTGTTCCAAACATGTTTAAGCCAAAAAAAAATATTATGATATGAATTATAAATCATTTTAAAACCTAAATCCATTATTATACATTTAAATCTAATGCAAAATAATCTCAGAACACTAAAAACCCTCTCTAAGCAACCCTACATTGCAACAAATAGACAATTTAGAAAGGATTTTTGTTTTGGTGTTTTATGAATGATTTTTGATATTTTTAAACTCAAAAAAGTTTAAAAAAATTATAAATTTAAAATTTACCCAATAATATATCTAGGTGATCCTTAAAACTCATTTTTTACCCCATAAGCCAATTCAGGGTTTCTTGAAGCTTAGAAAGACCAAATTGGGCATTTTTGGGAGTTCTCACTGGATTAGAGGGATAAAAATTTAAGTGGAGGTATATGAAAAAATTAAAATGATGTTAAAATCCTCACCAATACTCTTATCTTCCTAAATCATGTGAATTCACCAATTTTTAGGTTTGCACTATGTATTTGGCAAGATTGGCAAGATGACAAAGTGGGCATATGAGATGTCAGATCTAATGTATCAGTTTGAGGAGTTTCACATCATCTCATGAGGTGTAAATAATAAATTTAAACATTGTTGAGGTATTTATTCAATTTTTAACCCCTCAATCAAAGGAGGGTATTTTCAAGAAGAAAGTGAGTCATAAAGGCAATGAAGCATCTCCTACACCACCTTGATCAAGTCATCATCAAATGAGGAGAACACATGTTGAATAGAGAATTCATAAATATAATTTAATATTTATTCTTTTTTTTTAATTTTTAATGAGTGATTTGCATCCATCATTGGTCCTTGACACCTCTCTTCTCTCCCTCACTCCTACTTTCTCCTATATGTATGCCTAATTTTGGCATTGTAATGGATCATTCCACTAGGATTATAGCATAGCCCAACTCTTTTGTATGCTTATTGATAAATAATATGAATGTTTTTAATTCCTTATATAGTTATATGTAGTTTTAAGCTTTGAATGGTTTATCTAAGCAACTTTAGACTTAGCTCACCTTGTTCTCTTATCATATTTTTTTTGCCTTCTTGCAATTTGTTTCTCTATTATAGGTTGTGAAGAGTGTCATTATGAGGTTAATATGGATTATAAGTGAAAAACATATTCCCTTATACTCTCATTTTTCCTCATATCTTTTAAAATCATTGATGTGATAGGTTATTTAAAGATAAGTGTATGTTATTACAGTCCTATAAGTCTTAGCACACATGTAAATTAGTGTTAGTGGTCATAACATTTGGTGTATCACCTCCCTTTAGTTCATAATTTTCATTCTCCATTTTCTTTGCAATATTTTATATTATTGATTGGTTATAAGTGATGCATAAAGATAGATATCCCTATATATATGTTCTTCTTCAACTATAATGTCACCCACAACCTTTGAAAAGTTCCTATGCTCTCACCTAAGTGAGGAGGCTTGGACACCCTCCTCAAGGGTACAATTTTTTTATAACAACTTTTGAACACCCAGTGGAACAAGATATTTCATCCATTAAAGAGTTATTGGTGTTGATCTTCAATATACCATCCTTTGGAGGCATGAACATAAGCACCAATGGTGACTCTGAGTAAATTTAGTTGGTTTTATCAGCCCAGGTATTCTTTCAAGAAAGTACTCTTTATGTTTTTCCTTTCACATGAAGTTTTATGGTTGAATTTGGAGTGAATTTCAATTTTACTCAAGATGATAAGTCATGTCATGCCTATGTTGATCCTTATCATTAGTATAGTGAGTGATATTAGCCCTATGTTAATCCATATTAGTCCTATAATGACCTTACTTACCCTCCATGTGACTCTAGTTATCCATATGACTAACCTTAATATCAAGAGTACTATTATTCCCCCCTCCTTATCAAACTTAACAAGATTTTAAACCTTCATATCATTCTTATCAAGATTTATATCATCCCTATATAACTCATATTCATGATCCAAATTAGCTTTGGCAAATTCACTTTCTTCCTAATCATCTTAAAGAGAGTTTTGAAAAAATAAAACTTGAATTTGAAGCATGTATAGATAGAGAGATTGAGTTTGTAAATGAGCAAATATTTTAATCAATAATAATAAAAATAGAAATAGAATCCAAAATATCCCCAAGCCCTTCACCCACCCCTCAAATTGTAACACATAATGATAAAGAGACTCTTATGTTAAAAGTTCCAAGTTAGAAGCAAGCAGTTGAGTCATGGGAGAAGCAAAATAAAGAATGCCTAGATAGATAAATTGAATCCAACGTAGATTCTTTTCCTATAAAAACCCTATCCATTCCTCTCCAGGAGCCTCAAGCCTTTCCATCTTAGAATTCAATCCAAGAAGGCATTTAAAAGAGGAATGAAGTACTTGTTGATAAGAATAAGACACCCATAGTACATATAAATTTTATATCTCATTAAAAATTCCTAGAATATTCCACCATCCCCAAAATCTCAAGTTTCAAGAGTGTTCCCTTAATTCTCAATCTAACTCATGAGCATATTCATTACCCTCACACTATATCTCTTTTTGAAGAACATGTTCTATGGGAGGAAAATGAATAAGATAAAATTATAGTTGCACATGATGAAGATAATTCAAGTGAATATGACGAGGATATAATCATTGGAACACATCTTGATGAATATAAAATCAAATTAGTCTTTAGAGATGAAGGGAAAGGTGATCTTGATGAAGTGGCACTAGAATTTGAAGGAGAAAACAATAAATGTGAACAAATATTAATTAATATAGTTGCAATAATTTCCCAGATAATTAGTCATCTCTAAAATATCATGGATGAATAAGAACAATAGTTATTGGAGCCTCTTTATGCATTTAAATAACTAGCTATAGTAGATGTGCTTTTAGACACCTCACAAGATGTCTCAAGTGGCCTAGAAGAGGTATAATCTTATCTTGAATTCCCTTATTTTTTTAAAAATGATGACCTTATTTCTTGTTGAAAGGAGCAACTGATGAAATTAGCTCCAAATGAACATGAAGACAGTAAGGCAAATAATATACGAGTGACCTTAGTTACTTGAGATAACAAAAATAAGAATATCAAGTTGTAATTGTTCTTGAAGTGGAAGACTTCCCAAGTGAACAAGATGAGGTCTTGAGTAGGCTTAAAATAGATCCCAATGAGAAAGAGGCAAAGCTTGAGAGATAAGAATTGTAGCTACACCATGATCACATGGAGCATTTTTAATTTATTGATAGTCTTATGGCTCCTCAAGGGAAAGGTGAAGATGATGGTTCAAGTTATATCCCTTCAAGATGTTGGTCAAGAGGATGTTGAAATCATGTGGTAGAAATATTTAGACATTTGAAATGAGTTTTATACTTTTAAAGGGTCTAAATATTCTTAGATAATGTTGAATAGGATATTTAATTTTATCTCCTCCCTAAATAGCAATGTGAGAGCCACCAAGAGGTCAATCAAGACAACATACACCATTTCATGGAGCCATTAGAAGTTAAATTTGGTTTTGCTCCTGTGAGTCAAGAGGTGATTACTTTTGGGGTTAGTTCAAAAATCAAAGAGAAAAATGAGGTGAATATTTATCCACATGATGAGTATGTTTTCATAAGAATATGTTTAATGATGTTGACTCACTTGAGAGTATGTCAAAGGAATTGTCAAGCAATAAGGCTAATCCATCAAACATCATGATCAAAACATAGTTTATTTCTACATCCTTATCTATCTAATGGTGGAGGTTTTTTCAAAAATTTACATTTGGATCTAGTAAAAATATTCCTTAAGTTTGGATGTGTTTATTAGGGTTCTTGTTTTTTGCTTTCCCCAAGTGCTTCTTAGCACAATGTGTGTCTTGTTTGGTCTAGTTGATTTGCTTTGTTATGTGTGTTATCTTTTGATTTGTTGTTTGTGTTTAAGGTATTATATATTGTCCCTTCATGTGTTTCAAGGAAATTTCATCCCTTTTTTTTAATCATATCAGTATTAAGTGATGAAAGATGACTCCATATCCCAATGGACTAGTAAGGCTACTAGTCTAGAGTGCTTAGCAAGTAAGCACCCCCTAGAGGTCACCATGAATGTTGGAAAATGTTTCCACCATTGACCCCTATAATGTTAAAAATTATTTTGAGTCATTTTAAGTGTAATTTTGATTCAAAATCCCTTAAAATATAATGTTTATCATATTTTAAGGTATTTTTCTAAAAGCTAAGGTTTATGTTTCCATTATTTTATACTTGTCCTAGTCATTCCTTATGAAAATATTTATTGTCAAAGTCATTTTTGTGTCTAAAACACATGATTAAATATTTATATGGTCAATATAAAATTCAAATATGTGGTTTGGACGTTTCACACATATGTCAAATCTTGTAAGTCAATTTTTAGCATGAAAGTGGCAGGTTAAAGTTGTCATATTATGAGAAAATAAGATGCTACGTTGAAGTGAAGTCCAAAGGTCACAAGTGATGGAGGAACCAAGTGGAATACAATATATTAATCCATATTTAAAAATATCAAACCATGCTTAATAACAATATGTAGGTCTAGGAAAGACAAGAAACCTTCATCAAGCTCTTGGTAAGCTTGTGAGGGTCAATTTGAAACATTAAGTATGTGGTGAAGAGAGAGATTTGTAACTAGATATCTTAGTAAAATTATGGTAACCTAATGGCCTTAAAAATTGTGTAATTTATATTATATTTATGACCTCTCCTTTATGAACAATCAATAAGAGTGTTTATAGCTCCTTAAACCCCTTTAAAACTCCAACCTCATAGTTTTTTCTTGTTTGAGTGAATTGGTGAATCCATTAATGAAAATGGAAAGTTTTTTTAGATATTAAGGTTCCTAATTAACCATAATAAACCTTATTTAATAAAATTTTCAATGAAAATAATGGTAAAATGTGTAGATGTAGGTTACAAGGTTTTAAGAATGTAAGTGTTGTAGTAAAAAAAAGTCTTTTTTGGAGTTTTATTTGATTTATTGAATGCATACAATGGATTTAATGATTATATAGGATCATACATGTCTAAATTAAAAATTAATGAGGTATTTATACCTCATAAAATTTAATATATTCTCATCTCTCATTTCCTAGGTACCACTGTTCTCAAATTTTGGGTTATTATAGGTCTAAAAAGGTGTTTTTGGGAGATTTTATTGATTGATCATGACCAAAAAATGATTGTAATGGTTATATTGGTTCATATAAGTTATAATTAAAAATTAATTAGGTATTTATGGCTCATATTACTCAATAAAATTTCAAAACATAGAGCTAAGGTCATACAAAAATGAGAAAATGCAAGGTGAGGCAATACTAAAAAGATCATAACTTGAGTTTTAGAGATATAAAACTCATGAAATTTTAATTTAATTTTGGGAGAAAAAATATAAAATATTTTTCAAGTTTTTTTATGTCCTTAAAATTCATTATGAGAGAGAAATATCCAAAACACATGTTTGTACTATGAAGAAAATCAAGGTTTCTTGAAGGTTTGCTCATGGATAAAGTGTGAGTTGGGTGTTCTAGACCTTTTGAAAGAAAAAAAATTATGATAGGGTGTGTAAATCATGTGTAATACTAAATCCATTCTTATACATTTAAATCTAATTCAAAATATGTTGAAAACACTAAAACGTTCTCTAGGCAACCCTATAGGGCAACAAACAAGTAGTTTAGAAAAATTTTGTTTGGGAGTTTTATGAATGATTTTTTATTTTTTTTAAATCCCAAAAGTTTGAACCAATAATAAATTTCCAAGTAACCCAATAATGTATCTATTTGACCCTTAAAACTCATTTTTGACCCCATAAGCCAATTTAGGGCTTCTTGAGGCCTAAAAAGATCAAATTGGGAATTTTAGGGAGTTCCAGGTGGAATAGAGGGATAATAATTTGAATGGAGTTATATGAAAACATTAAAATGTTGTTAATATCCTTAAAATCCCTCTTATATTCATAAATAATGTTAATTCACCAAGTTTCAAGTTTGCACTATGTAATTGGCAAGCTTGGTAAGATGACGAAGTGGGCATATGAGATGCCAAACCTATTGCATCAGTTTGAAGAGTTTCACATCATCTCAAAAATATTAATATGATAATATAAAATATTAATATTAATCTTAGTAAATTATTTTACTCTTGGAAGCACATCCATTATATCATCTAAGCAAGGTATAAGAAATATGTTTTTGATAGTTATTTTATTGATTGCCCTGATATCCACACACATCCTCCATGTTACATCTTTATTTAGAGTTAAAAATTTTGGGGTCACACATGGACTCATGATATCCCTTACTACACCCTTTATCTTTAATTCAATAAAAAATTATTCAACTCTACATGTTTTATTAGACTCATCCTATAAGTTACTTTATTGGGTAGAGATGATCATAGAATCAAATCAATATGATACTAAATGTCTATATTTGGTGGTAAAACATCTGATAACTCATCAAGGATAAAATATTCATATCCTTTTAACACTTCTACTACTACTACTACTAGAATTTACACCACTTTTATGCCTTCTTTCTTTACTATTAGTGCTTAATAACAACCTATCATCTTCATGTCTTTGATAAATTATTTCATGTAAAGAATATTCTCTACATGTAATTATTTAATAGGTAATAAAATGACCTTTATACCACCTTTACAAAAAATATATCTATTCTTTACTCCATCATGAATTGATTTTATGTCACATTGTCATAGCCTTCCTAACAACACATGGCATGCATCCATTGAGATAACATCACACCATATTTCATCCCTATAATTTTTTATTATATAAAGCTTGATTAAACACATTTAATATATTTTTACTTTAATCCCTTTACTAAACCATAAAATTTGGTAAGGGTATGTATGCTTTTCACATTGTAGACCTAGTTTCTCCATCATTTATTTAGAAATTATATTTTCACAACTACCACCATCTATAATTAATTTTCCAATCTTACCTACTGAAGTGCACCTTGTTCTAAAAATATTTGTATGAAACCATGAGTCACCACCTTTATTTTTCACCTATTATTTCCTTGGATCTATCATTGTTCCTCATCATGAGATTTTCTCCTATGTTTACTATTGCAACTTATGTATTGTTTTCTTCTATTTCAGCCTAAACCAAATTAACACATGGGAAATCATCTTGCCTCTTTTATTATTAATGATAGTGTAGAAACCCAAATTATATGTGTCATTATTCTCCACAATTTTAACAAACATAGGGTATGTGTGGACCTTTCCATCCTCTACCACCACCATAGCCTCTATAATGCAGAGGATAACACACTTATCTCACACTTATTTTTATTATCGATCCACTTATTTGATAATTGGTGTTTATTGACACATTTAACATGATAATTAAAAACCTTTATTACCCTTCATGCAATGATAATACCTTACAAAACACCAACTTACTCTTTATACAACTCTGCACACCTTGGTAGATAGGCTACTAGTCTTTTTTTGAACAAATTCTCTTTGTATGGATATGTACAAATGAAAATTAGGAAACCAACATTTTATTAATATACCATTTATCTATAATCATCCCTCAGTGAAATTTCAAGTTTAAACTCTCCTTAGAAAACCTTCTTCTAACCTTTCTTAGCTCTATGTTAGGCCTAATTAGGCCTTCCTTGCATCCAACTATCTACAGTCCCCTAAAATTGTACAAAAATGTATATAAACCAACCAAAAACTTCCAAAAAATGTGAAAACATATGGATAAATCTCAAAATAAATTTTTTTAAGGAATTTCATCAGTTTAATCTTCTTAAAAATACATGTCAAAACTGAAACACTAGCTTTGGGTTAATTGTCATTGTAGGAGCTTGAGAGCTCTCATTTTGAGTTTTTAAGTTAAAAAAAGGGTTTTAAATTTATTTAATAGTTTTTTAACATACATAAAAAACATTATAACATTTCATAATAATTATAATGCTTCTTCAATACTTTTGTTCAAGTTTTTGTTCACATTCTAGGTGGTTTTGAATACTCTGTCATGATTTACATGGTTTTTGAAGGCACTGTCTTGAGGTTTAAAATTTTATAAAGGTAAAAATATATTATGATATCATTAATTAGGTATATTTAATTATTAATAACCTTATCCAATATTTGGGTTAGCTCTAGTACACATCTATGTAACTTTTGACCATTCTTGATTGTTCTATGTGCACCGACACAACCTATAGGATATGTGACTCAATCTTGAGAAACTTATGAATCAAAAGAATATTTATACACTCTAAAAAAATTGTATAAATTCTTTAAAAAATCACACATACCATTTTTAACCTTTACTCAATCATCTCATCACCTCTACTAGACACTTTCCCCTATACCCTGTTCTTGTCTCTCTTGAACAAACATAGTCTCAATAGGGATACATGGATTTATATATAATAGTTGTGAAAGAAAATAAATTAAAAATAACAAATTCATTCAAAAAATATGATATAAACTCACCATATCAAATCACTCATCAAAATAATCACTTTATAAGTCTTCATTCATTATAGCAGTCTTTTTCCATTTGTGTACATAGAAAATAGGGTTACCATTCTTCTTATGAAAATTTGAAAATATTTATTAGTATTTTATTGGGTATACTTCCCCTAATCCATGTAATACATTATAACAAATTATTGATAAAACCAAAATTTTCAAGTCTTATACCAAGCATAACTACCTTAACTATTTGTTAATGGTCATTTGTAAGAACACTTTCACCTTGGTACAAGTTTCAAGGTTTATTTTCCGTACAAGTGACTCATGACCTATGGTATGGTCCATGGGGTATTTATTCATGTGTACTTATCACTTGGAATCCTAATCACTTCTTGGCAACCCCCTACAACACTTATTCTAGACCAAATTATTCAAAAATTCAAATTAGAGAAAATGGTGGGAAAATTGCTAATTTGAATTTCTAGCCTATCCTAACACTCCTAACCTCTTGAAAAGAATTAAAAGTAACATGATATGATTCCTAATAACTTTTAAAACATTGTAAACATGCCAACTGACTAAAAATACTAATCAAACCAAAACTACTCGAACAAATATCAATTTGAGTCATCCAAGAAGGATGCTCCTACATCACTCTACCTCTTTGAAATTCTTCCTCTTTGTTGATATTTAAACCCTTTATTATTATTATCCTATTACTATTATGTGCCACAATATGATTCTCCTATAGTGTTATTAAACCCACCTGTAGTGGGTTTGAACCCACCTCATTCCCTTACTGGATATGATTATCTTATTTTTGGCTTAGTTGATATAATAAAAGCCTATCATTTTTCTTTTATTTTACCTTGAAATCCAATTGGAAAGCCTCTTCCATGATATTTATTTTATGCATGCTCAACTAATATTTAATATAAAATTTTAAACCATGTACACACCTTGAAACTATATTTTCTTTTGTTTCATCATGCTCCACTCTTATGGATAGCTTGTAAAACTTGTCTATATAGTCTTGTACAATGTGTTATTTTTTCCTTAAATTTTAAAACATTTTGTATATGGTTTGTGCATAATCTAATAAAATAAATTTATCTCTCAAATTATTCTCCATCTTTCTCCACGTCTTGATTTTTTCTTTACCTTTTCTCTACCTCTCTTTATACAGGTGGTCCCACTAAATCAATGTATGAACCTTTAATTTTGTGCATGCAAACTTCAGTTTATTTTTTCCTTTAGAATTCTCCATTTGAAATTTTTTTCCATACTAATTAACCACTCGATAAACTCTGATGGTTTTAAAATACCTCCATACTTTGAGACTACCGTCTTAATTCCTTCGTTCCTTCCATCTAAGACCCTAACCATCCTTTCTTCAATTTATGGGGGTTGTTCTTGTTCTTCCTCTTCTTTATAAATTTACATCTCACCATATGTTTCTTCCACTATTTCATCTCCCTCTTTCCTTTGTCTTTGATGTGTGACAATTATAGTCAATTTTTCCACTTGCCTCTGTAGTTATTTCATAACTATGTTTATTTATGCAATTCCTTCTCTTCCTCTTGGCAAATTTTACAACTTTTATTCAATCATAGAATTTTCTCCAAAAATATGATTTTAAAACCAAATACAAATTAAAAAATATATTAGCTCCAATTTTTAACTTGCTCTAATACCAAATGATGAAACCAATAACTAGTAAAGCAAAATTCCAATAGGCACAACCCATAATTTCATGAAATAATAACATTTATTTATTATTTGTGAGTGAATTAAAGTTATCACATATGATACTTTCAAAAAATATCAACTTTAAATTGGATTTTACATGAAAAATTAATAAAACTAAATAAATCAAAAAGCTAACTAGAGTTAAGTGACCTTGTTATTTTTAACAACTGCTATTTTTAATAACTTTTACATGCAAGTTTGGATGGGCTTAAAATTTTCCAATTATCCTTTAAACCCAAAATTTACAATTATGGGTGAGTTTCAACTCAATTTCATGTTATTTTACAAATTTATCCAATTTTTAAAATTAAAAACTCAACCAAAAATACTAGAATTTAATTTGGGACCCTTAGATGATCTCTTACAGACCCTAACTAGTGTACCTAGTTATGGTTGCATTCTTATTTTGTAGATATTTGTTTTGGCACTAACAAGATCTCAAAAAAGTTTTAGGATCAATAGTTATGACATATGGAACATATATTTTTACATCATTGTGTGTGGGACTTGGCCTTGTTTGCTGCAACATGTACATGTCCCTTATATGTGGCTCAACCTTCTATGTGATATTGTGTGACATTGTGTTGTGCTGGTTGATCTTGATTAGTGATGTCATGATCTATATCATGAAATTTTACTATGAATTATTATTCATAGATAATTACTTTATTGCATGCCTCATTTTTATATCTATCTAAACATGGCACTCTTACGTCTCACATTAAAGTGGTTCCATATATGCCTTGCTTACATACACTCTGATATGCTAGCATATTTTCCACATGTTGACATGAATATACATGATTATATATTTTTCATATGATATATTTTTTTAAAATGAGTGACTCGTAGGCCATGTCACTCATCTCAAAAGTGGGGAATTATAGTGGGCTTGTTTTAGATATTCAAACCTCTACGAACATAAAAATTAGATTTTATGATCGAATACAGATTTCAAAGATTCTAAGTAATTTTATAAATTAGATGCATTATATGTAGTGGAATGATATAAATTATGTGGGCATATGACATGCATATTCATTCACTTTTTAAGAGACTTGAGTATATATTCATACACACTTGGATGCATATGCATGGGCATACATAGAAAGATATACAAGAACAAGAATTATTTGCTTCATGTACAATTATACTTGATCATATAGATTCATGGAATTATATATCATTTGGCATGGATTCATAGGGCATGATGTTGGTTCATTTATATATATTTATTTTTGAAATTAAAAATGCATGATACTGGGTCATGCACATATACACTACAATACATTTTATAGATCCAATGGAAAATGGTTTTTATTTAATTTAAAATTTATTATCACTATGGTCATGATGGGTGCATGAGTATTATTCATTCTCTTTCAATCATGAAAATATAATCTAGATCCATTTGTAGTGATATGATTCATTATATTACAAGTAATGTACATTGAAGTCTAGAGACACTCAATAACCTTGGCATTAATTATAATAAGCCCTTTTTGTAGTTACATCTTATGTTACCAATGATGTACATTCAATTATAGTGATACTCAACATCCTTGACATCACTTCTATCAAACCCATCTTCGTTCCACTTTATTTTTGGTTAGTACATTAGGTACTTCTCCCCATTGTTTATAGTTGGAACATGCATCTTTCCAACTTAAGGGTTTGATTAGTTATTCAAAATTGGGACTTGATCACTCTCAATTCGATAATGGTTCAACATGAGGAAACATCTCTCCTAGTGTTTCAATAAGGGGACACATCCCAAGTTATTTAATAGGAAAGCATCATCTTACATGAAAACATAGTTACATATCCCTCCATGTGTACTCCTTCATTACTCTCCTTTCAATTTGAAATTTCAAAATTCATATTTTAAAATTTTTAAATATGGGCATTGACTACTTCATGTTTTGTTGCAAGGTTTTTAAAATTGAGTGGCATTCACAATTAGAGTTTCCTATTAAAATACAAAGTGTCTTATACACAGTCAAGTATACTTTTTTCTCATTTACTCTAGCAATTTTATTACTATAATAAATGAGAGAAAATGTATATACCTGAATCTATTCACTGGTACTTAACAATTTTGATGGTTGACATATCTTAAACCACTTAATTTATGCTCAAATATATGACTCTTTTTCATCATTTATATATCCAATTATCTATATGTGGGTTTGACCTATCTATTTGTCATCACTACTACATAATAATTCAAAATTCATTTATCAAACCACTTTATATCACTCTCAAACTACACTCAGCCTTAACCCACTATTCTTTCTTTTCTAGGGCATGTCCATGCTCTATAGGCAAGTCTGTTATCATAGACTTGTCCACTTAGTGCAACCTTATCCCCGTACCATTTAACAACTAGTTTTTAGATTTTAAAATATACATATGGATCATCTAACATTTTTTGAAAGTAAAATAAAGGAAATTATTCAATTAATTTTTTATAAATTCAAATCAAAGGTCATTCATTAACAACTTTAGATCTCCCCAAAGATTTATTCTATACACTACTACACATTGATCAAACCTACCCTAGTTTTCCAAAATTAACTATCAATTTATAGGAATAGTCTCAAGTCAATTTTGAAGAATTCCAAATCAATTCAATAGCTAATGTTGTCAAACATCAAGATCAATCATTAGTTTCATGCATGTAGTGAAAAAACATAATTTCACAATCATACAAGGTGGGAGAAATATGTAATATACCCAAATGGGATATTATGGAATTTACTAAAATTCCCTCATAAATACTTCATATAATTAAAATATTCAATGTCACATATAACATTGAATACTAAAAAATCCACTATATTATTATTTCAATACTGAAAACCACATAACACAATTACAAAGCTGATATATAGCCACACTTACACATATTGTAACATAATACACACACTGAAACTAAAACTAAGAAATACATAAAGCATACCATAACTACATATTCTAATGATCTATTGTAACCCATAAATGAGATGACCCTTATAAACCATAGGTTTTATATCCTTTGATTCTAAAACTAATGGGTTTCCATCCATTGATCATGTCTTCACCAGGTTTTCATCCAAGGAAGAGCATGGATGAACATAAGTTCAAAAAATGTCATGAAAAACATAAAAGGGATATAAATTGGAAAATGGATGTTATTTACAAAGGGATAACATGCTATAATTCATGGTGACATGGTAAGCGATGTAAGTGATGTTGTAGTAGGAGGTGGCTATGGATGAGATAGAATGGCCCACGGGAGTCCTTACATGGGGTCAAAGTGCACGTGCTTGGAATGGGGTATACCAATCCAATGAGGAGACAAGAATAATTACTTTATTTACCATATGGATTTTATTTTGGAGTAAAAGGCATAAGGGATAATTATGGTGCATTTTATTATGGGCTTCATGATGTGAGTATGTGGAGAAGTCAAAAGGAGATTGTGGACCCTCTTGAAGGCATGTGGGCACATGGATGAATAATAATAATAATATTAACATCATTATTACTCCTTCACATGGGGAAAAGAGGCACCATTATGAAATCATGAGAGATGGAGGTGACTTTGTCATCAAGTTAGGGATTTGATTTTGAATCTTGCACATGGCCAAGCTTATCACTCTTTACAAATTGTCCCCACCATGTGAAATACTATACCCCATTTCCTCTCTATTATTATTTCTTACATTTATTTTCCTACATGGTAAGTTCTATAAGTATTAATATCTTCCCATTTTATATTCATCTTTGTTAAAATCATAAAACCCCCCAATTTGAGACTTGAACTTGTGTTCAATATTCCCAACCAAGGACAAAATCCCTTGGCTATTGTGAGAGTAGGATGACAAAACCCTTCCTAGTTTCCATAGTTAATTTGGGTATGAAAACACTCTCATTAACATGAGATTATTTCATTCAAAATTTATATTCAAGATTTAATTATAGATTCAAAGTTATAGTGAGTAGAGTACATGTGTTATGCAACATTAGATCCAATTTGTGTGGATTTTACAGGACTTCCAATGTGTTGTTTTGATTTTTTTGTGTGGAGTTTATTATCTTATAATATTTGTAAGTTTTTATGAAATATTATTGTAATGATTAATATTCAATAATATTAAACTGTATGTGTGTTTTTTTGGGGTTGGAAATATCTCCATTTGTATTCATAAGAAAATTTTAGATTTTGCTAATATATCCTAAAAGGGTTATTAAAAAATGCATGTGGTTTGATTCCCTCCTTGGAATATGTATGTATGTATGCATTGGTTAATCATCAAATGGGTTATTGGGGTCATCTCATCACATTACACTCTCCCTTATTTTTTATAGGTTTATACCTCTTGCAAGTACACCAAGGGTTTCCAAGGAAAGGAGAAGGAAAAAAGAGGTTTATGTGCAACATTAATATAATTGAAATATCTTAGCACTCTTAAAACACATAGTCTTAAATGGCATAGTCTTAAATGAAATATAAATCATAGTTTCACCACTTTCATAGTGGCTAAATCTATTATCAATGGACAAGGCCACATTATGTAGTTATCTAGGGAGCATAGACTTGTCTAGACTCAATCACAAAATTTATTTTTAGATTTCAGCTATCGCAGGCCTATTTAATCTTATTTTTCATTGTCAAACACCTGATATAGTCAACTAGAAACTAGAATGACTAAGTATCTTCTTATTTAGTTTAATTACTATATTTGACATATACAACTTGTTAATCAATTTCAATTAATTCTACTTTACATTTAGATTTATGATTAAATTTTATATATTATAATTTGAATAATCTTTAATGTTTAATACCTATTAAACACTATTAAATAAAAAATAGGGTAAACCATAATGATAAGGTAGGTAATTTAACCCTTTAAATTATTACATTTATTTATTGAATGTCATGAAGTGTATGACAAGCACAATATTATTTATCCCTATGTGGATGTCATAAATAATTTGAAGAATAAATGGGAGGTAATGTAATGAGATTTAATTATAACATGGCTTTGAGGATTATACTTCAAGAATCATTGAGTTTTATAAACTCTTCTAATCTACATATGAAATTCACATGAGTAGATTTAAATTATTGTTTCCTAACTCCTAATGATGATGGAATGTTTTTATGTCCATGATTCTTAATTGGAGAGATAAAGGTTGCATTCTTAATTGGAGAGATAAAGGTTGGATTACTATTAACATAATTAGCCTATTTGTAATGTGTAATCTTATTTTCTAGTGATACAAATTTATAATAAATAGATGTAAAAGAGTCATGAGTATGATAAAGAAATTTCTTCTTGAGAGGAAACACAAGGCCCATACAAAAAATGTATTTTTCTCTAAATCTACATATAAGTTTTGAAACACAATATGTAATCTTTAACAATTTCTTATTTTTCTTGGTGAAGAGAGGGGGGACACTCAAATGAAAATCTTAGTCCCATTTTTTGAATGTATTATTTAAAAAAAAAACTTATAAATACAATGAACCATTAGGAAGATGATGAAACCAAATTAAATCTTGACCATTTAACCTTTTGGGAAATAAGATAAGAAAAATTTGATCATTAGTATTATATTTCCCTATAGAAGCCACATAGTAATTGAGATGAGAATAAGGATCACCACCCTTATCAATCAATGAAAAGTCAAACATTTTTAAATCATGAGGTAATGGTGAATTAGGAATTATATGTACTATGGGAGTTCCACGGATGGAAATGAAATAAACTCAAACATATTATGCTTTGTTTTCTAAATAAATATTGTGTACTTTTTGTTGTAAGGTACCTATGACATGCATGAGGACTATAATATCTTTTGTGTGTATGTTAATATCCTTAAGTGGTTCACTTAATAGTTGAATTTTACCATTGATTATTATTAAAGGCACACTCTTTTGTTGAGAAGTGTTGTCATTGATGTCAAGGTTGATGACATTTGATGTCAAGGTTGATGTCATTGATGTCAAGGTACACCTACTGAAGATGCATGGTGAATGGTCCGTGAAATATGAACCATGTGATAAGAGAGAATTTGAATGCAACCTAATGTTTCTCTATTAAGAGATAATTTGAAGGCAACCTAAGGTTTATCTATTTAGAGAGAATTTGAAGGCAACCTAATTATTCTTCTAAGGTTGATGTCAAGATTTAGATCAAGATAAGCATGTTTTCAGTACTAGTCCTTGAGTATAAGGTGTCTTGAGAAGCCTAGTCATAATAAGCATAATCATATCATGAGCATGTACATGATGAGAATGAAGAGTTATGTGTAGATGAGTATTACTAATTGAGGAGAGTTAAATACATATAAACAATGTGTATAAATATCAAGGAGTGTTTCAAGGTCAGTTTTTAAGCTTCAAGTGCTTGAGAAGTCTAGTCATGACACTAGTTACAACATTGTTGTTCCCAAAATCTATCACTCTTTTTGGGATAACATATGAACTATTTTGGTTCAATAGACAAAATCCTCTCTTCCCTTTTCAATTTTTTTTTTGAGTATTCAAATTATCCATTATTCAAGATTTCTTAGAAACTACGGACTCTACAGGCTTGAAATTAGCCAGTTTTAACAAGTTTAATGGGTTCAATAGCTTCAACAGGTGATCTCTCTCAAAGGAGCAAGTTTCTAGCACTTAGGCAATTTCAATATTGGTTCAATGCCTTGGTTCAACCAAAAGTGTTCATTAGCAAGCTTCTAAGAAAGCATTGAACCATTGAACCTTGAACCAAAAAGGTTCAACGAGTTCAACAGGTTCAAAAGTTAAACGTCATCAACGAGCTTAAAGAGTTAAGCTCTTTGTCAAAAGTTCATCAAGTTCAACCACTTCAAGGTTCAAGCGGTAAAAATACATAGCCAAAATGAAGGATTTTGATAAAGAGATTGAACCATTGAACCATTGAACCAAAGTTGGTTCAATCAGTCAGTTTAAATGGTTGGTTCAAAGGACTGCCCCAAAGCTGAAGGAACAAGTGCCCTTGCAGAGGGCAGTGAACTAGAGACAAGTGCCCTTATGGAGGGTAGGGAACATGGGTTCAAAGGATCAAAAAGTGACTAAGGCTGAAAAGGAACATTTCCTTCAAACTTTTTGTCTGAGGAAATTACTAAGTGAAGGAAGTGTAAGAATTCCTTTAGGAAGATTTTCCTCAGAAAAGTAGATAAGGCAAAGGCAAATTCTTTTAGATAAAAAGTCTAAAAAGAATTACTTTGGAATTTTGATTGAAGGAATTCACTCAAAAAAAAAGAAAAATCCCAGTAGAAAATGCATTCAATGCAAAGCCGAATTCCTTCGGACAAAATTTTTGAAGGAATTCCTTCAGACAAAAAGTCTGAAGGAATTCTTTCAGACAAAAAGTCTGAAAGAAAAACATAAAAGAAAATAGAAGAAGCCAAGGAAGATTTGCTTCAGACAAAATGTTTGAAGGAATTCCTTCAGACATTTTGTTCAAAGGAAAAAAACCGACAAAGGCTGCACAAATAAATTAAAGCCCGAAGGCCACTCGAAGGACCCCGAAGGGTAGGTACCCTTGCAGGGGACACTCGGCACTAAGAAAAAGGACCTTTCTTAGAATCCCAAAGGGACACCTTCCCTTCGAGGTGTTCCAAAGGCTTGATAAAGATGAAGGGAAAGCTTAAAAAAGACTTAAACTAAAAGGAGACTTCAAAGAACAAGGATTGAACTGTTGAACCTTAAACCAAATAGTTTAAAGGGTTCAAGGGTTCAAAGGTTCACCATTTCAAGGCTTTAAAGGGACTTAGAAAAGTAAAGGAAACACTGAGACAATGAATGAACCAATGAACTAATTGAACCTTGAACCAAAAGAGTTCAAAGTTCAATAGTTCACAAGTTCAAATGGTTCAAAGACAGCCTCAAGCAAAGAAAGAAGCAACAAATAGATGATTCCAAAGACAAGTTCAAAGAAAGTGATGGTTCAACCAGAGAGCAAAGAAGTGATTGAACCAGGGAAATGATGAACTGATAAAGATCACCTAAACTATTGAACTAATGAATTAATGAACTTTCACAAGTTTAAAGGTTCATAGTTCAATATGGTTCAAATAGACAGTGACCATTGATGTCCCTACTAACATCAAATTTAATGTAATGGAATATCTATTAATATTTGAATATGGCATGTAATTTGAAAAATAAACCATGTGACTGGCTGAAAAGAGAGCCTGAGAGACCAAATTGCTATAGGGAAGAGAAGAACAATAAAAAAATATTAGAAATATCTACAAGTGAGTTATTTCCAGTAGGTGAAACAGTTCACCAAGCAGTCATCTAAGCATGCCAAACCAAAGACACAACCTATTTTTCTTCTATGAATTAAAGGAAAAATGGATAGCTATGTAAACATCAAGAAAAGGACCAGATAATCCCTACTAGGGAGGAGACATATGAAATGAATGGGCACGCCACAATTAAGGCTAATACACTATTCCAAGCATGGTCCTTTGATAGAATTAAAGATGCATTGAAGGCATTGGCCGTAGCATGGGATGTTTCATGGAAAGTAGTGCCAGGCCTTCCTAGGGGCAACCATATATTATAATCTCTTGTCTTATGCAAACGAGAGACTTTTTCATTATGGAAGTGAAACTCTACCCAAATTGAAAGAGGAATACTGAGACTTTGAGCTTAGGTTGTTCATATTATTTTATCTGAATGAGAAAGCAAGTTATCTGCAAACTTTGTGCAACTATAGCTTGTGTCATTTTAGGAGATTTTCCTTATATCTATCTTTTGAATGCATTCTTGTTTATTTAATTTAACAAATAGAACTAGTGGAAGTAATCACGAAGGTGTCTTGAAACTGATTATGGAAAGACTTTGTGCTCTCACAATTGTCTTCAATGTGTTTTTCTGGTTTCTTTCTATGTGAAGGATCTTGGGACTACTTTGTGCCCCCATTATCCTTTGTTTTTCACTCTTTGGGCAGCTAAGGTGAAGACTTTGTACTACACCTCATTCTACTAGTTACTACACCCTTTTGTTACCAATTACTTGTCACTACCTGAAAGAACTCCTACTACTTTCTGTAAAATCACTTTTGAAAGAAGAGAAGTGCCTTCAATATTATCACCAAGTTTTCTCCTCTGTCTGTGAACATCATCTCTAAAAAAAGAGAGACGGATGGTGTAATATTACCTTTGAGTGTTATTTTCTACATATTTATATAGTATATAGCTCCTCATATTTAATAGGGAACCTCCCCTTGATGAGAGGAGAGATTTTTCCCCTTTTGATGTGGTAAACCTACACATCTGGCTAACCAATCTCCCTTACTGTGGTTGATATGACCTATTTTTCTCATCATCTAGTTGATTGACAAAATATTCACCTAATAGTTTTTTGGCGACTCCATTGGGGAAAAAAAAGTAGTTTGAAACCTCAAGCTTCAATCTAAAGTTGAACCAGTTCTTTTCCATTTTTTTTCTACAATATAGAAACTCCACATTATACAAGAAGCCATAGAGTCCAAGGTGTTGTTGACCCTATTTTTGAGTTTGTGAAGTAGGGTAATTTCAATTTATTCCCTCTATAACTTCAAATTCAATGACCTAGGAGTGTTCTTCCTACCCATACCAGGTCACCAACACAAGGCAGAGCTTCCTTTTCTATTGTTAGCATAGCTTTGCCTATACATACACCACCTAGATTTGTTATCCCCCTTCTTCATAATCAAATCATGGTGGCTCAAGGCCCCTAGGGTAACTCTTTTGGTCTGCTCAATCTTACTCCACCTCTACATGAGCTTCCACATAGTTCAAGAAATAATTTCTCGAAATTCTTTGGTGATGGAAAAGTTCATCCTAATGAACACATTTCAGCCTTTAGCATAGCCTATGGCATGATAGGTGTGGAGTATGAAGACATAAGAGTTAGGCTATTCATGGAGACACTACAAGGTGCTATTGTAGACTAGTTCTACCATCTACAAGCTCGGTCAATGACTGATTAGGACACTCTTAAAGCTAATATTGAAGCTAGGTTTAAGCCTGTAGAAGATGCACATGCCTTGCTAGCCCAGCTCACACAAATGAAGAAGGAGCCTCATGATCTTATGAGGGATTTCATTGCCAAGTTTGACAAGCTGAGGAACTAAATTCCTATGATTGCTCAACCAACACCTAAAAACCTCAAATGCTTCTTCATCAACTCATAGCTACCTGAAGTGAGTTTTCTACTAAGATGAGTTGGCCACATAGACCTTGTTGTTGCTCAGGATTTGGCTACTGAGGTAGAAGATGACCTTATCTTGGTAGGAAAGATAAGGAGAGGTCCTAATAAAGGTAAATCCTCTTCATCTTCTGAATACTCACCTATAACCACCACTAATCCAATGGTGTAAAAGCTGGCAAACAAATTACTAGCCCTTAGAAAAAAATGGTGTAAGGGATGTCATCTGCTCCTCTATATAGAGCTATGCCAAGGAGAACATTTCAGAATCATTCATACCAAGGCAATGCTACCAAGAATCAAGGGAAAATAAATCATCTTCCTCCCCCTCAGAGGAATAACCTTGCCATTGAAGCACCTCTAACCAATTTAGCAGTTGGATATCTTGAGGTAGAATTAGATTTCTCCTTCTAGCCTAAATTGAACCTTGAAGATGATGTTAATCTCTTCATAGAAGGAGAAGAAGAATTATCTAGTGACTCCAACAATGGTTTCCTAAATTACCAGGATGAACCTAGAAGTGAAGGTAAAGAAGATGAGGGATCATATATTGTGTTTACCCAGTCTAAAGATCATTCAGCCGAACAAGCTGATAAAGAAAAGATAGAGGAGTGAGCTCAACCTTCCATTTCAATTTCCAAGCAGGGAACCACTTTGCCTTTCCAGCCAAAGGACCTGGTGATTGCAAGAAAGGTAAGTACATCAAACATCCCTACACCTTCTACTTAAAATTTGTAGACTAATCCTTCCCCTCCCAAAAACCAAAAGGATGAACTCCCATCCTTTGTTCCTAGTATATTTTAGACATTTGACATAATCGATCATATAAAGAAAACCAAAATTCAAATGTCTAAATTTAAATTTCTACAATCCAACCCTAAGTAGTTAGACAAGTTGGTTCAATGTGTAAAGAACCAAACCACCCCTACAAGACAAGATGCTAAGAAGGTAACTCATGATCCCCCAAGGAACATGTCCATCCTAAACAATATTGTCATTACCCCTCCTACTACCTCTAGGAAAATAGAGCATTTCTATATTTCCCTATTGATAAATGGTCACAAGCTGAGCAATTACATCATTGATTTTGGAGCTTCAGACAATGTTATGCCTACCAAAGTGGTAAAATTTCTTAGTCTCACACTAACTAAGACATTTGGGAGATGTTTCTCCATGGAGAACAAACAAGTGCCACTACTGGGACAAATTAAGGATGCCCAATTTGCATTTGCAGCATTTCCAGACAAGAAAATCAAGATGACTGTTATGGTGGCCAATGTCCCAGCATCATACGACATCCTTCTTGGCCAAAATTTTTGCAAAGATGTTGGTGGTGAGTTGAGAATGGACTTGTTTGAGGTGAGGATCCTAGTCAAAGGTGTTATGCAAAGATTTCTCCCTGAGAAGGAAGAAAAATATATGGTTACTTAGACATCAACGCCTGAAGCTCAAATTCTATTTGAGTCTTCAGGCATGGGTAATTATTTCTTAACCACATAGGAGGTTCATGTTTCAACTGATGAGATCTCTAAAAATTATAGTTTGAAGATTGTTTTAGATGGAACAGTAGAAAGGATGGTAGAATTCAATGCAAGTATAGATGAATCCTCTCCTCGAAATGAAGAGAAATCTAAAGAAAAATCAATGTCTGATGAGGTATGGATTCTAAAATTCAATGGTAGCTACTCCTCTACCAGTTCAAGAGCTAGGATTGTGTTGATATCTCCTCAAGGAGATATTTTTCCTTCTTTATACAAGTTACAATTTAGCAATACCAACAACATAGCTGAGTATGAGTCTCTATTGCTTGGATTGAAGGCTACTCAAGACAAAGGCATCAAACTACTTCATGCCAAAGGAGATGTTAAACTGGTGGTTTGTTAGGTGAGAAACCTATATCAAACCAAGAATGAGAGATTACACCATTATCATAATCTAGTCTAGGATAAAATTGAAAGCTTTGATGCTTTCAACATCTCTATCATACCCAGGGAATTCAATGACAGAGATGATGCATTGGCAGTTTCAACAACTCTCTTAGTTCCTCACCTAGACTACAAAGGAGATAGGTACATTATTGAACTGGTCTTTCAACCAAGAGTACCTAATAATGCCAATTATTGGTAAGTATTTAACAATTACAATCAAATCATTGCCTTCTTGGAATAAAAAGACAGCTTTGAACGGCTGCACTTTGAAGGCAGTGAGCCTCAAAAGCTTGAACCAGTCCCTAAATCAAGTTTAAATGTAGGTGAAGAATTCTTGTAACTCAAAAGGAATAAAATCCCAAAAGGCCTAGTTTCCCTTGAGAAGCTATTTGACAAACATGATAGATTCATCAAATAGCAGTTAATGGATTCAAGCTCTTCTGAGGAGTTTGATCAGGTAAATTTAGGTACCAAGGAAGATCCCAAGATGGTGAACATTGGAAAATAATGCACTCCTAAGGAGAAGTTCAAGTTCACTGCTCTGATCTGCTAGTAAATGGATGTCCTAGCATACTCCTATGATGATTTGAAGTCCCTTAGGCCTAAAGAAATTCACCATGACATTCCTCTCAAAAGTGATTCAGTGCCTTATAAGTAAAAATCTAGATAGTACAATCAAAAGATATCAGGTACTATTCTATCTAAAATATAAAAAATGCTAAATTATAGGATAATTTTCCCAATCCATCATTCCAAATGGATTGCAAACATAATCCCTATGAGGAAGAAAATGGCAAAATTTGCCTTTGTGTAGATTTTAGGAACTTGAATCAGTCATCCTTAAAGGATAACTATTCTTTGCTAATCATGGATCAAGTCCTTTAGACAGTGACTGGTTTGGATATGTTATCAATGCTAGATGGCTTCTCAAGATACAATCAAGTTGAATTTGGTGAAGTAGACCAACATAAGACTGCCTTCACCATACCTTGGGGCACCTTTGCCTATCAGAGAATGCCATTTGGCCTTATAAATGCTAGTGCCACTTTCTAGAGAGCAATGGACCTTGCTTTCAAAGATGAAATGGGTAAGTTTATTGTAGTATACTTGGATGATTTAATAGTATTTTCCAAGCATCACCCTGACCATGTGTACCATTTCCAATAAGCACTGAAATGCTGCTACCAAAATGGCATTTCTTTAAATCCCAAGAAGTCTATTTTTGGGGTAATATAAGGGAAGCTTCTCAGACACTTTGTGTCTCAAGAAGGCATAAATATTGACTCAGATAGAGTCAAGTCCATCTAGGAGCTTACCTTGCCTACAAGTAAGACTGTAGTTCACTCTTTCTTTGGAAAAGTGAATTTTTTACGAAGATTCATCCCAGAGTTTGCTAAGAAGACTCACCACATTATGGACATGATGAAGGGAAAAGCTACTTTTTGATGGACTGCAAAAGGCAAATGGGCATTTCAAGATTTTAAGATAGCTATTGTCCATGCTCTAATTCTAGTTTGTCTAGATTATACTAAGGATTTCACCATATATAGTTATGCTTCTGAACACACACTTTCAATAATTCTAGTTCAATAGAACCAAGAAGGTGTGGAATTTCACATTTCTTTCATGAGTTATCCCCTCAAAGCTCATGAGCTAAAGTAATCAAACATGGAGAAGCATGCCTATGCAGTGAAGCATTTCCACTTTTACATCTTGAATTCACACACTACTATCCTAGTTCCTGACACCACAGTTAAATCCATATTAACTCAGTAGGAGTATGGAACCAAAAGAGGGAATTAGATTGCTAAAATCTAGGAGTTTGATCTAGTCATCAAACCAATGAAGTTAGTGTGGGGAAAGGGCCTATGCCAATTGATTGCTGATAATAGACCAAAAGAAACAGAGCATGGAGAAGAAGAAATTAAAGAAACACCAACAATCCTCTTTGTCTCCACCATAAATGAGTTGTATTCAAATATTGCTCATTTCCTTACTTGTGGTGAGTGTCTTGCTCACCTATCTCATAAAGAAAGGAGGACTGTTAAATTGAAAGCTACCAATTTTGTCCAATGGGATAATGGCCTGTATAAAAGGAGCCTTGATGGAGTGTTCCTTTGCTATGTGGATAAGGAGCAGCAGAACCAACTTTTGAAGTCCTTCCATAATCTAGCCTATGGAGGAATTTTTTTGCTCTTGTAACTACCCATAAGATTTTGTGAGCTAAGTATTACTGGCCTACTTTGTTCTAAGATTCATACAAATGGGTACGTAAATGTGAGCCATGCCAACAATTCATTGGAAGACCTAAGATAGATGCTCTGCCTCTCAAGCTACTGGTGATAGATGAGCCATTTCAGCAATAGAGAATCGATTTCATTGGTGTTGTAAACCCATCTTCAAGTGTTGGACATGATTATGTCCTCATAGTAATATATTACTTCACCAAGTGGGTGGAAGCTATTCTAACCAAGTAGGCCACTTCAAAAGTAGTGTGCAATTTCCTTAAGGAGAACATCATTTCCATGTTTGGGGTCCCAACCAAGATTGTCATAGACAACGTAGCTTGTTTCTCTTCCCAAGAGATTACTCAATTCTATTTTTACTATGGGATTACCCTATCCCACTCTTTTGATTATTTCCCATAAGGGAATGGCCAAGTTGAATCAAGCAACAAGAACCTGGTGACTATTATCAAAAAATTGGTAGATGACAACTAACAAACATGGCATAAAACATTGATTGATGCTTTATGGGTAGATAGAATTACACCCAAGAGGGCAATTGGTATGTCCCCTTTCCAACTTATTTATGGTCTTAATACTGAGATACCAATCACCTTGGAACTGCCAGCATTGAAATTGGTTAAGGAAGTTGAGGATCAAACATATGAAAGCTCCATTGATATGAGGATCATGTGTTTGACTGAGCTAGATGAGCAGAGAACTATGGTGGTGGACTGAATTGTTGTGCATCAAAGTCTAGTGAATAAGCTCTTCAACTAGAAAGCAAAAAATTATGATTTCCAGATTGGAGATCAAGTCTTGTTGTGGGACAAGAGAAGAGAACCAAAGGCAGTGCAAGGAAAGTTTGATTCCCTATGGAGAGGCCCATTTACTATTCATTAATTCAATGGTGAAAATAGTTTTATGTTGAGATATCAAAATGGCGTGCCTTTTTCTCTACCTCACAATGGGTAGCATCTGAAGCACTTCAATTCTTGAAGTATCAGATAAGTTCACCTGTACATATGTATATTTTTATAGTCTTTAGTTTTATTTTGTGTTGTTCATTTTCATTTTTGGCACCTTTCTTTTTGGGTAGCATGACTCCATAGCCCAATGGCATACTTCAAGGCACTGGAGATTATGGTTTCTACTCCCCTCAGCTATTCCAAGTTTTCAACTAAAAGAAGTTCCCCAACTAGAGCCAGTTGTTGTTCCTAAAATATGTCACTCTTTTTGGGACAACATATGAACTATTTTGGTTCAATAGACCAAAATCCTCTCTTCCCTTTTCAATTTTTTTTTGAGTATTCAAATTATCCATTATTCAAGATTTTTTAGAAACTACGGACTTTGCAAGCTTGAAACTATGGACTCTGTAGGCTTGAAATTAGCCAGGTTCAACAGGTTCAATGGGTTCAATGGCTTCGCCAAGTGATCTCTCTCAAAGGAGAAAGTTTCTAGCACTTAGGCAATTTCAAGATTGGTTCAATGCCTTGGTTCAACCAAAAATGTTCATCGACAAGCTTCTAAGCAAGCATTGAACCATTGAACTAGTGAACCTTGAACCAAAAAGGTTCAATGGGTTCAAAGGTTCAACGTCATCAGCAAGCTTAAAGAGTTAAGCACTTTGTCAAAAGTTCATCAAGTTTAACTACTTCAAGGTTTAAGTGGTCAAAAGACTTAGCCAAAATGAAGGATTCTGATAAAGAGATTGAACCATTAAACCAAAGTTGGTTCAATCAGTCGGTTCAAACAGTTGGTTTAAAGGACTACCCCAAAGCTAAAAGAACAAGTGCCCTTGTAAAGGGCAGTGAACTAGAGACAAGTGCCCTTATAGAGGGTATGGAGCATTGGTTAAAAGGATCAAAAATCAACTAAGGTTGAAAAGGAACATTCCCTTCAGACTTTATGTCTGAGGAAATTACTAAGTGAAGGAACTGTAAGAATTCCTTTAGGAAAATTTTCCTCAAAAAAATAGATAAGGCAAAGGTGAATCTTTCAGACAAAATGTATGAAATAATTCCTTCAAACTTTTGCCTAAAGGAATTTGCTTGAAAAGAAAAGCAAAATCCCAGTGGAAAATGCATTCAAGGCGAAGTTGAATTCCTTTCAGACAAAAAGTCCAAAGGAATTCCTTCAGACTTTTATTCGAAGGAAAAACCCAAAATAAAATGGAAGAAGCCAAGGAAGATTTCCTTTAGACAAAATGTCTGAAGGAATTTTGTTAGACATTTTGTCTGAAGGAAAAGAACTGACGAAGGCCACCCAAAGAAATTAAAACCTGAAGGCTACTTGAAGGACCCTGAAGGGTAGGTACCCTTGTGGGGGACACTCAGCACTTAGAAAAAGGACCTTTCTCAGAAGCCCAAAGGGACACCTTCCCTTTGTGGTGTTCCAAGGGCTTGAAGATGAAGGAAAAGCTTAAAAAAGACTTAGACTAAAAGGAGACTTCAAAGAACAAGGATTAAACTGTTGAACCTTGAACCAAATGGTTTAATGGGTTCAAGGGTTCAAAGGTTCAACATTTCAAGGCTTCGAAGGGACTTAGAAAATTAAAGGAAGTATTAAGACAATGAATAAACCAATGAAATGATTGAACCTTGAAACAAAAGAGTTCAAAGTTCAATAGTTGATAGGTTCAAATGGTTTAAAGACAGCCTCAAGCAAAGAAAGAAGCAGCAAATGGATGATTACAAAGGCAAGTTCAAAGAAAGTGATGGTTCAACCAAAGAGCAAAAAAGTGATTGAACCAAGGAAATGATGAACTGATAAAGATCACCTAAATTGTTGAACCAATGAACTGATGAACTTTCACAAGTTCAAAGGTTCATGGTTCAATATGGTTCAAATAGACAGTGACCATTGATGTCCCCGTCGACATCAAATTTAATGTAATGGAATATCTGTTAATATTTGAATATGGCATAGAATTTGAAAAATACACCAAGTGACTGGCTAAAAAGAGAGCTCGAGAGCCCAAATTGCTATAGGGAAGAGAAGAACAATACAAAAAGATTAGAAATATCTACAAGGGAGTTATTTCCAGTAGGTGAAATAGTTCACCAAGTAGTCATCTAAGCACGCCAAACCAAAGACATGGCCAATTTTTCTTCCATGAAGTAAAGGCAAAATGGATAGCTGTGTAGACATCAAGAAAAGGACTAGACAACCCCTACTAGGTAGGTGACATATGAAATGAATTGACACACCACAATTAAGGCCAATACACTATTCCAAGCATGGTCCTTTGACAGAATTGAAGATGCACTAAAGGCATTGACTATAGCATGGGTCATTTCATGGAAAGTAACACCAATCCTTCCTAGGGGTAGCCATATATTGTAATTTCTTATCTTATGCAAAGGGGAGACTTTTTCATTATGGAAGCAAAACTCTACCCAAATTGAAAGAGGAATACTGAGACTTTAAGGTCAGGTTGTTGTTCATATTATTTTATCTAAATGAGAAAGCAAGTTACTTGTAGACTTTGTGCTACTATAGCTTGTGTCATTTTATGAGATTGTTCTTATGTCTATATTTTAAATGCATTCTTGTTTATTTAATTTAACAAGTAGAACTAGTGGAAGTAATCACGAAGGTGTCTTGAAACCAATTATGGAAAGACTTTATGCTCTCATAGTTGTCTTCAGTGTGTGTTTTTAGTTTCTTTCTATGTGAAGGATCTTGGGATGAATTTTTGCCCCCATTATCCTTTATTTTTCACTCTTTTGGCAGCTAAGGTGAAGACTTTGTGCTACACCTCATTATGTTGGTTACTATGCCCTTTTGTTACCAGTTACTTGTCATTACCTGAAAAAACTCCTGTTGCTTCCTATAAAATCACTTTTGAAAGAAGAGAAGTGCCTTCAGTATTATCACCAGGTTTTCTCCTCTGTTTGTGAACATCATCTCTAAAACAAAGAGATGGATGGTGTAATCCTACCCCTGAGTGTTATTTTCTACATATTTATAAAGTATATAGTTCCTCATATTTAACAGGGAACATCCCCTTGATGAGAGGAGAGATTTGTCCCCTTTTGATGTGGTAAACCTACACATCTAGCTGACCAATCTCCCTTATTGTGGTTGATATGACCAATTTTTCTCATCAGTTAGTTGATTGAATAAATATTCACCCAACAAACATGAAGAGACCTAGTGAGAAGGATTGAGCACGATGGCCTAGTGAGATGAATGAAAATATGCATAAGAGGTTGTAAAATGTTGTTTTATCATTCATATGAGTCATTGAAGCACTTAGGAGAGTTTCAAAATAACCTTATAGGGGAAGGACCTATAGACCTATCATGTAACTAGACTAGTTATAGACCCTACCTGACCTAATAAGGTTAATGGGAAGTATATTACCTTAATGATTAATATTATATGTGTTGAAATATTTTTGTAAATAATGTGTGATTATAGATGAAAATTATGGAATACCTTTGTCATTAATGTCAAAGGGGGAGAAAGTCCAAGAAGGGAGATTGACCAGACTAGGGGAGATGAAAGTGATCAATTTGAAGAATGTTTTACCATCAATGACAAAGGAGGATTTTATTGAGAAGTGTTTTCATTGATTTAAAGTTTTATGTCATTTGATATCAAGTTTGATTTCATTGATTTCAAGGTACACCTATCATGGTGAATGGTTCATGAGATATGAACCATGTGACAAGAGAGAATTTGAAGGTAACCTAATATTTCTCTATTAAGAGAGAATTTGAAGGCAACCTAAGGTTATCTATTGAGAGATAATTTTAAGGAAAATTAATGATTCTTATTAGGTTTATGTCAATATTTGGGTCAAGGTAACCATGTTTTGAGTACTAATCCTTGAGTACAAGGTGTCTTGAGAAGCCTAGTCATAAAAAGCATAGTCATATCATAAGCATGTGCATGATGAGCATGAATATGTTTGTGAAGAGTCATGATACTATATAAATAACATGAAAAACATGTAAAAAAAGTATATAAATATCAATAAGTGTTTCAAAGTTAGTTTTCAAGCTTCAAGTGCTTGATAAGTCTAGTCATGACACTAGTCATAGCATGAAGAGACCTAGTGAGAAGGATTGAGCATGATGGCCTAATGAGATTAATGAATAGATGAATAGGAGGATGTAAAAATTTGTTTTAGAATGCATATAAGTCATTTGGGCACTCAAGAGAGTTTCAAAGTGAGCCTATAGGGGTAGGACCTATAGACCTAGCATGTAACTAGACTAGTTATAGACCCTACTTGACCTAATAAGGTGTCATGAGGTATTGTCAAGGTATATGAAGAATTTATGGTAGTTTTTTTTATCATGTAATAGATTTTATTACATTAATATGAGGTTTTTATAGTTTGGATAGTGGCTTTAAGGTCAGTTTCAATGCCTAATGTGACTTGAAGGTCAAGGCCTATAGAACAAAGAGAGAGATGATGGCCAGATGAGGTATTAGGATCAATTTTCAAGGAAATTTTATGTGAGAATTGATATAAGTTTGATATGTTTTTTCAATCATTTTAACAAATTCTAAGGTCAAATTTTGTAATAAAAGGCATGAAAAAGTGTTTTGAGTTCTTTTGAGTGCATAAAATGAAGGGTTCTCAATCTAAGAAGGGATTTCAAGTGTTCATTGGAATTTATAACCTATAAATGATAAAATAATATATCAATGGTATATGGTTAAGGTTCCTATCTAAAATTTTTAGGCATTGGTTTTTGGAATGAGGGGCTATGATTTATGAATGATCATTAAGACTAGAAGATGGTTTAGACACTCAAAGAACCCTAATAGTGATCTAATATAGAATATATTATTAAAAATAGCCAAAAATAGTTTTTTATGGCTATATAATTAGTTTTATGTTTTATTTAACTCTCCCATTCATCTCTAGGTGTGATTGGTTTTTCAAGTGAGTGAGTGGACCCTATAGGATAGGCCTTATTTATCAAAGATTTTTTGTAGTAGTTAGATTTGACCAAGTCAAAGTTAATAAATGGATGGAGTAAAAATATTTATACTTTTATTTTATTCCCATGGTGTTTTATGATCATGTTTTATCCCTAAAGTGTGTTAAACTAGTCATAAAAATTAACCAATTGCTAAGAGGCTTAATGGTGCAAATAGTGAGAAACCTAGGTAGAAGTGAGAAGTTGATTAGGGATATGTTATCATGGATTATGGATGAATACAATTAAATTTATAATTTTTAAAATAATTTTAAGACAGTTTAATTTTTTATATATGTTTTAGAGGTTAGTGGATATGATGGAAATGTTGCTCATAAGTTGATCTGTATGGTTAGAATGAGACATTGTGATATAAGGTTGTGAGATTGGTCTGCAAGACCAATATTTCCATATGAACATGTTATCCTTATATATATAATTTTTATAATTATCTAATAATATCATAAAAATTCATTTAAATTCTCTTAAACTATTTACACATATATTGGAAGTCAATTTCACCATGACTATATTTTAAGGGAAACTGGCAAATCTAGGTAAACAAGTTACAATGATGAGTTAGAGGATATTTACCATAATTTAAAGTATAAAATTCACATTATTTTTTTTTTAATTTAATTACCTATACTTTATTTTAATAATATTTGAATTTAGTGTAATATGTTGGAACATTGAAGCCAAAATGGCTTATCTAGCTAAGTGAGGTCTGAGAGAGAAAAGGTCAACAAATTAGTCTGTTAGACCAATAGTTTCCATTATATATCATGATATTTTTATTGTTAATTTATTATAATTATATCTTAATATCATGTTAATTCATTTTAATTCCTTTATTATGTTCTTTTAGGTGTCATAAGTTCAATTTTCCATGACTAGGTTTTGGAGTGTTCTGGCAGTTTTGAGTGGGCCATTTGCAAAGAATATTTTGAGCCTGTATACCTTGATTTGAAGCATATAATGAATTTTTTTTTAATGAAAATTAGGTCATTATTTTTCTAAATATTTTATTTTTTACTATACTTTTTTATAAAAATTGTGTTTATGCTTAAATTGTTCAAAATAGATTTTTGTGTATGCACATGCCTATTGTGAATAGTGTTTTAAGATGAGGTTCAAGTAGTGGTTGGAAATAAAAGGTGTTGTGAATATAAATTTAATTTAATAAGGCATATTTTAAGTTATATTATTGTTATTGGAGGTTTAAAGTGATCCAACAAAGATAAAATGTAACATGCTCTAATGAAGGTCTAATGGGATTAGGTCTCCTTAAGGCCTAAAAGAGGTTTTGGTCCTATATAATATGGCCAACATATTTTATTATTTTAGATTTATTATAATAAATATTTTAATATTTTCCCAAGTTTTAAATATTTTATGGATGGCCAAGGTGTGTGAGAGTAAGTGACTAGTATAAGAACAAGGCTAATTAGGCCTATTGGTGAAAAAAAGAGAAGTGAAAAGAGAAATCAAATAGAATAATATAATTTAGAATATAATAAGTTATTTTATACCATTATAATAGTGTATATTATCAATTATGAAGGTTTTACATAGGTACTATGCATGTAAATCAAGGTCATATGACCTAATGAAGTCAAGAAGAGGACTAGTTGAGCAAAGAAGCCTAGAAGGTAGTTTGAGAGGGATAGAAGAGAGAAGAGATGAAAAAAAGAGATAATAACATATTATATGATAAATAAAGTGTTATTATGATTATAAAGGGTTTTATGTGGCTGAGTTGGTGTATATTCATTTAGGGTTTTGGTTCCTCTTTGCAAGTGGGTGCTTGCTAAAACCTAGTTGAGTTAGTGCTTAGCTAGTTGGGGTTGGTACTCCATGTGAAGTTGGTGATTCACTAAAGTTGGTGTTTTTCTTAGATTAATCTATTAGATTTTAATATATCAGTGGTTTTTCATCCCTTTTATATTTTCCCACATAATTTGTGTTATCTTGTGTTCTTATGTTTCATGCATATTTGGATGGTTAGTCATTGTTTGATCTACATGCTTAAATGAATGTTCAAGAGTGATTATGTGAAATTGAAAGAAAAATTTTAAATAATGATTATTCCCCCACTCATTCACATTTATTCTCACATTTGGTATAAAATATTGGTCCTTTGAAGTAGGTCTAAAAACCTAAAAGAGATCTTAGAAGCAAGGATGGCTAGTCAACAAGCTCAAGGTGGTTTCTCTACTAGTAAGGATTTGTTATTAAATGGATCTAATTATGAATTTTTAAATGTTTGAATTAATATATATTTTATGTGTTAAGTTCATGATATTTATAATTTGATTATGGATGGCTATAGTGTTCTTCTTATTTTACCAATTAATGCAGTAGGTAAGAAGGCTAGTGAAAACAAATCTAAGGCAATGAATGCCATTATTTGTGGCCTATAATAGGTAAATATTGTGAAAGTGATGCATTTTATATCATCCAAAGAGATATGGTAAAAGTTTAATACCATCTATGAAGGACACACCAAGGTAAATATGGCTAAGTTGTAGACCCACTGAAGATAGTTTTAAAGTCTAAAGATGAATGAATATGAAACCATTGCATCCTACTTGTTGAAGGTTGATGAAGTTGTTAATGTCATTAGAGGATTGGGATAAGAGGTGAAATAATCTACATCTATTAAAAAATAATTGATATCACTAACTTATAAGTTTAACTCTAAGGTATCTATAGTGAAAGAGATGCAAGATTTGGACAAGCTTGAAATGGATGGGCTTCATGGCATTTTGACTACCTATGAGATGATAACTAATGAAGGGAGAACTCAAAAGAAGGAAAAGGAAACAAATTTAAAAGTTGAGAAAAACTCAAAATCCAAGAAGGTCAAGGATGAGGAATGTTTAGATGTTGATGATGATTAACTAATATCCATGTTTACAAGAAATTTGAGGTTTGGTTATGGTAAGTACAAGGGTAAGTTACCATTTAAATGATTTAATGGTGGTAATATTTATCACTTTGCATCTAAGTGTCCTAAAAATGATAAGACTAAGCATGAATAATATGATGAACATCATGGATATGTAAATAAGGCCTATAAGCTTGACAAAAATAAGGAGTTCAAGAAGTATTAAGGTAGAAAAGGAAAATTAAAGAATAAGAGAAGCTTCTATACTAAAGAAGATAACTACTATGATGTAAGTGACTCAAGTACATCTGATAGTGATGATGGTAGTAATGAACCTGGACATAACAATAATGAAACATTATTCATGGCCATAGAATCAGACAATGAGGGACCCTCAAATTGGAAAGGCCTTATGGTTGATATATAATTAGATGAAGAAGAAGTTGAGGTGAATCTTTAGGAAGAATTGGTAAGTACCCTAGAGGAGTTAAAATTTCAAATAATAAAGAATACAAAACTAATATCATTAGTTAAATAATATGAGGATTAGATTGGATTGATTGAGGAGAGACTGGGTAACACCTCCAAAGAGTATGATGAGATCATTAATCAGATTGAAGCACAAATGAAAATAGTCAATGCAAACGTAAAGGCTAAAGAGGAAGAATGTATTAGGTATGAAATTGAAGTGGAATATTTAAAATTTGAGTTAGATCAATCATCTATCAATGTGAAGACCTTTTTTAAGTTTGAAAAAATCATAGAGGCTCTAGATGACATCTTTAGTAGTCAAAAGTCTACAAGTGATAAGATAGGTCTTGATTTTAAAGAAGACCAAAAGGAGGTATCTCAAGTCAAGGAGAAGTCTATTAAAGACAATAAGGTCAATATTAAAAGACCTATCAAATAGCCTAATTGATCCAAAACTTAGAATTTATAGTTGATAAATATTTCGATAGCATAGAAATAACACAGTAATAATGAATTCTCTGAGAAGAGATGTAGTATTACTCAAGATCACAATACAAATATATGCTTATCTCTGGGAAGAGATGTCTGTCTTCACATTTTGGGTTACCTCTTCATTTATACACATTTTTAAATCATGGGGAGGATGTGGAAGGTCACCAATCTCAAGGGAGATTAAGTGGTTCAACTTCTAAGATTTAAAACTATATAAAATTTGAGGAATTACTATTTTTAAAAACTTACTATTTTTAGATTACACTATTAAAATTGAAATTTAGGGCACTTCCATTGAGTTTTTGGTGGGTAAAACTTCATCCAAAAAATATCAATGCCATCTCACAATGTTCTCCTCATTCTTAGCTTTCCAACGGTTCAAACAGTGAGTCAATTGGAGCTACGGTGCAAAAGTTATGGCTCCCGAAAGTTCCGTCATCAATTGAGGTGGAACTGTCACCCGAATTGTCACCTAAATTATTGCCCGGATCACTAATATTATGAGGTATGCTAAGTATTTTAATGGTTACTATTTTTTATGTGATCAGTTTGTTCTTAGAGCAAAAGAGTGTAGAAGACCCTCTAATAATGAGTACTCATAGGACTATGGAAGGAGTCACAATTCACATCAGTTAAATGGTATGTTTAATATGGTTTAATACAACTATCATAATGTAGGACACATTTCAATATTATTTCCTAATAGAGTTATAAGGTCATCAATTCAAAATAGGAGGTTTAAAGCCCCTAGAGTGCAAGAAATAAGGCAAATAAATATATGGAAACTAGAGATAATGAATATGAGTCATGACCAGTCTATAAGCTCAAGTGGACTATTTTATATGATATAACATGATTAAAATATGAAATCAAGTCAAGAATTTCTATTGTCAGCTCACATTGATGATCAAATGGTTGATGAAGAGGTTAATCTTATATTAAAAATCAAGCCTAAAAGGATGTTTAAGGACATTCAGTCTTGTGAGAGTATGGAGATATGGGAATCTCCTAAATTTGATCTATTTTAGTGCCCTATGTAAAGGGGTGACTCTATTATGATTCATATAGACACACTTTAAGTTAACAAAAGCATGGTAGATGTTTGGTTTGAGGGGGAGATATTCAATTTATTGATTAAGCTTGATCTATGTTGATAAGTGATCTTGTAATCTAAGTTCATTTGAAAGAAGTGTTCATGGTTTAAGGGGGAGAATATTGCCTAAATGATTCATATTATATGTGTTTAACTCTTTTTTCAAATAAGGTGTGATTATAGATTATATTTATGGAAGACATCTATCATTAATGTCAAAGTGGGAGAAAGTCCAAGAAGAGAGATTGACCAGACTAGGGGAGATGAGAGTGATCAGTTTGAAAAATGTTTTGACATCAATGAAAAAGGGGGATTATATTAAGAAGTGTTTTCATTGATTTCAAGTTTGATGTCATTTGATATCAAGGTTGATTTCATTGATGTCAAGGAACGCCTGGTGAAGATGCATGGTTAATGGTCTATGAGATATGAACCATGTGATAAGAGAGAATTTGAAGGCAACCTAATGTTTCTATATTAAGAGAGAATTTGAAGGAAACATAAGGTTTATATATTTATAGAGAATTTTAATGTAACCTAATGGTTATTTTAAGGTTTATTTCAATATTTAGGTCAAGGTAAGCATGTTTTGAGTATTAGTCCTTGATTATAAGGTGTCTTAAAAAACATAGTCATATCATGAGCATGTGCATGATGAGCATGAAGAGGTATGTGAAGATGCATGATATTATTCAAGGAACATTAAATACATGTAAATAAGGTATATAAATATCAAGGAGTGTTTCAAGGTTAGTTTTCAAGCTTTAAGTGCTTGATAAGTCTAGTCATGACACTAGTCACAACATGAAGAGACATAGTGAGAAAGATTGAGCATGATGTCCTAGTGAGATGAATGCATAGAGGCATAAGAGGATGTAAAAGGTTGGTTTATCATGCATATTAGACATTTATGCACTTAAGATAGTTTTAAAGTGAGCAAAGAGGGGTATGACCTATAGACCTAACATGTAATTAAACTAGTTTTATACCCTACCTGATCTAATAAGGTATCATGAGGTATTGTTAAGGCATATGAATAATTTATGTTTGTGGTTTATCATGGTGAGAGGTTGTATTAAATGCATATGAGATGTTTATATATTTTATAGTGTCTTGAAGGTAAATTTCAAGGCCTAATGTGACTTGCAGGTCAAGGCATAGAGAATAAAGAGAGATGGTGGCCAAATGAGGTATTAGGATTAGTATTCAAGGAAAGTGTGAGTATGTGAGAATTAATAGAAGTGTGATATGTTTTTACAATAATATTTACAAATTTTAAGGTCAAATTTTGTAATAAAAATCATTAAAAAGTGTTTTGAGGTCTCTCGAATGCATAGAATGAAGGGTTCTCAACCTAAAAAGGACTTTCAAGTGTTCATTAGCATGTGTAACCTCTATATGGGAACCTAAAATATTCATGGTAGATGGGAAAGGGTCCTAGATAAAATTTACAATCATTTTTTTATACAATGAGTGGCTCAGATTTATGAATGTTCATTAAGATTGGAAGATGGTTTAAACCCTCAAAAAACCCTAATAGTGATCTAATATGGAAGATCTTGTTCAAAATAGCCTAGAATGGTTTGGTATGGATAGATAAGTGGTTGGAGGTTGTATTAAAATATCCAAATAATCTCTAGGTGTGATTGGTTTGTCAGGTGAGTGAGTAAACCCTACAAGAAAGGCCTTATTTCTCAAAAAATTGTTGTAGTAGTTAGAGTTGACCAAGTCAAATTTTCTAAATAGATGGAGGAAAAATATTGAGACTTGTATTTAATGTCCATGGTGGTTTTTGAGTAATTTATAGCCCTCAAGTGTGATAAACTAATCATACAAGTTGACTAGTTTCTAAAAGGCCTAATGGTCCAAATAGTGAGAAACCCAGGCAGAAGCGAGAAGTTGATTAGGTGTAATAACCTCACTAAGATCAGCTAGAAAAATGTGAAATTATTTTCTCTATAATTAACACATAAACTATAAATATATTTAACCACAAAAATATAATAAATGATCACTCAACATACTCTAAGAGAGATAATTGTAACATAAGTATACCAGGTCATACATCTTGAACCACTATCAACATAAGAAAATAAATCATGATACAAATATAAAAAGTAATTACAAATAGCTAGCCACTGTTAGATCACTACGTAGTAACCATAGTAAATCCTCAATAAATGGTTAATTAAAACTATTCATGATAATGTTTCTAAAAATAAATACAATATAATACAATGTACATAAATAAGATACATGGCTCCTCAGAGCATGAGTTCCATAGAATCTCTAGTATCTATATCAATCTCAAGTGTCATCTCCAAGTAAGTATTGTTGTGGTGAGGGAGAGCATCATTTGATTGATTTTACACACCAACCATAGACAAACAATCCCCCACACTAATCCCATCAATAAATGGCCCTCCCTTCATGAATGGGTAGATAGTGATGTTGTGGGAATCTAGAGAGACAAGCAAGTACCCATGTGTTGTATGATTTCTAAAACTAAACATGCAGTGTATCATAAAAATCATTTTATTGCAAGATATTGTATAAACATGTAAATCATACTCATGAAATGATAATGTCTCATTAAGATTACTTTGGCCCAAAGTTTCATGAATATTAAATAATGATGATCTATAGATCAATCAAATTCATACACACCACTTGATCAAACTGCCTTCATCTGGCATTGTGATGTTAGTAAAATAATGAATTCCATTTAACTCCTTACTCAATATCAATAATTGAGATTGGTCAAACATAATTTAACCATAATATTCATATAATTTACCTCTTACTAGAGAACATATCACATAACATGTTGTACATAGGAGTAACTAAAGCATACATTTATTCAGTCAAACATATGAATGAATCTTACATTATTGTCTATCCCATACTAGAAATAGTGATGACAATTTATACCACCTGAGTAAAATACACATTTAATTTTTGATTTTAACTACCAAAATGTTTTTCCAACATACTACACCCTATGATAACCCATATTACTATAATCTAGTATTCTAAGACATAACTACTAGTTTTTCATCAACAATCATATAAAGTAGTCTTAAATAAATGGAAACATAAGTTTATATTCAAGTAACTATATATAATAAATCAAGTCATAGTTTCCATGAAAAATAAGATATTTTATCCTGACAAGCATTACACTCTCAAAGGCTATATGCACACCTATATAAGGCCCTACTAACTATCACAAAACATGTTATTCATAATAATAGCCAACATACATACATTTTTTTGTCAATCATAGGTATGTGTCTAGACATGATATTTACAGTATGTGCCATTGAGATATAACATACTTTTATGTTGTAGTAATCAATGACATTCCATACTATCATAGTTCATTGTTTACGAACACCATTTCATAATTACACATATCCAAACTCACGTTTTCAAGAAACAATGACCCATAAATTATAATAATAAACAAGTATGGGTTTATATCACCTAGGTATACCCTATGTTAAAAATGCATACTAGAATATAAAAAAAACATAACTCATAGGCATACATTATGATGCACTAGGATACGATATATATTTAAATGTATGTTCAAAATGTATTAACAATATCTACTACACACAAGTATTTACTACTGTATACAAATTTATTTAATAGTTCAGTCATGATTTTATCAAAGATTCAAATAACACATAGCTAAGATATTTTATAATATTTCATTTAAATAACTTAATTCCTTTCCTAGGTGACTATTCTCACCTAGTTATAGTTATGGTCCAATAGATACCTTATGACTCATTTCAACCATATATTTAATTATAGGTATAATCCCTATATATAATTACTTGTACATACACCATGTATAAGTACTCAAATGATATGAAAATACTAAACCACTATTCATTTATACTACCTATAGTCATTTATAATCCTATCTAAGGAGTTCAAATCACATAGCTTATCCCAACTCTAGGTTAAAATCTTATGAGCCTAGAAATTTGCATATACCATTAAATGCTAGGTTAGAAGTCTTGAATTTTATTTAACATAATAGCACAACTCTCAGTTCCTGTGACCAAATCTTATATATAACTATCTCCCAATAATCATATATTCTTTTGGTGGTAATGTTGCTTGTATTTTTAAATACATACAACTATGGTTCAAAGGTGTCAATTATCTCATCATATCTATTAAACATTAAATTAATATGATTCTAATTAAAAATCTGAGGCAAAACATGTGATCAAGATACTCTACAATAATTTTGGTATGCATGTGACACATAAATCTCTATTAAACATAGTTTTATAGTTTATAGTCACCCATGAAACTATAGATAGAGTAACACACACCTTCAATCAAGTATAAGCTAGTTAGCATAAGTATACATATGTTCTTTTTACATATTCATCAATATATAGCTTATATATTTTACATCTATACAATAGGTTTTGTACCAAAAGCTATATTTATAATAAGGAAATTCATGCATACCATTATGTTGAGCTTTTTATCCTTCATATGGCTCATTAAATACTCGTATAAATTTCAATACACTAACCACTCATATCTATACCTACGGTTATTAATTTTTGTAAATAAGGTAATCATGTGGTTAGTCAACAAAATGTATTAAAAATATCCATATAATAACATTTAGTCCAATTACAAAACCCAATTGAATAATCATGGATAAACACATAGTATCATAATATATAAAGGTATATAAATTATATATGGAATATGTTGGTTAAAGAAATAGGTTAAAATTCTTATATCCATCCCGTATACCTAGAGCTAAATACCCGTTGGTTGAGGATAAAAATAAAAATTATAACTCAGTGGAATATAGCTCCACTGATGTCAATTATGCATCCTATTAGTTGAGGCTTATCAAATAATGATGCTTTCAATTATTAAATCTAACAATATTCACTAATTCAAGTCACCATCCTAGCTACAATTTTACATAGACTAGTTTCCATGATATGGTGATGCCAATATATACTGTCTAGCTAAAAATAAGATATAGATTGACCTTGCTAACATGTATATTCTAGAAAATACACAATGATGTATAGTATTCACAAAAATACATAAAATAATATAGGATGGATTACTTACAATGATGCCCTTTACAGGAATATTTAAACACGCATAATTCCATATTGTAAAATGAAACATGTATATTTTTTCCATGTAAGGCTTACATGCTTCAAAGTAAATCAATGCCTACATATTCAGATGTAATAAAGTGTTTTTCAATACAAGTTTATACTTCTTAAAACCAGGTACAACAATTTATTTACACAATGCATTATGTAAATAAACATTGTGTAAATAAATTTTTGTACTTGGTTTTAAGAAGTATAAACTTGTATTCAAAAACACTTTATTACATCCAAATACTTAGGCATGTATTTATTTTGAAGCATGTAATCCTTACATGGACAAAATATACATGTTTCCTTTTACAATATGGAATTATGCATGTTTAAATATTTATATAAAGGGCATCATTGTAAGTAATCCATCCTATATTATTTTATGGATTTTTGTGAATACTATAAGTCATTGTGTATTTTCTAGCATATACATGTTAGCAGGGTCAATATATATCTTATTTTTAGCCAGATAGTATATATTGGCATCGCCATATCATTTCAAAGTAATTTAATGCCTAAGTATTCATCTATAATAAATCATTTTTGAATAAAATTTTATACTTCTTAAAACCAAGTACAATAGTTTATTTACACAATGCAATGTGTGTGTATAGTGACTCACATTTATGCAGTTGTGTATAAGGACTTTGGTGATTTACAGTATGTCCTAATAGGTTAATAATATATAAAGAGGCATTTATATTTACTACCATATAATCTATGATACTTGAAATAATATTTTGATTATTAGAATTAAATTTTGGTACACAGTTTGAGAGAATATACACCACTCATGCCCATTTAAGTTGCCATTACAGTGTTTTAATCTAATAAGAAAAAACAACATGGTTAGTAGTATTTATAGTATAATGGATTAGTGGTGTGTCATTTTTTAAAGATAATATCCTTATTTCATTTCAATTGCATGATTTCCAAAACACATATAATCACTAGTGACTTATAATACCCTTAGCTGGATTTATATAGATCAGATGTATATGCATATTTATGCAAATTAACTTATATGCCATTTACATGAAAATAGACTTATATGCCATTTACATGTAAATCAACTTTACCATAAAACAAGTATCATATGTATGTATATCATTATCAAACAAAATGACACCTCTACCAGTGTAAACTCTAGAGAGGTCACTTAATTTGGTTTATTCAAGACCTTCTATGGGACATCTAGGTTATTTAAACATACAAATAATTTCATTTTTTTCAACACCTTTACTTCCCTGAGTATTAAGATTTTCATGATGAAATTGAAAATTAAAATGAAAATCCTACCTGGTTTGAATGCTTGTTGATTTCTTCTAAGTCTCCTTATGTGCTACACCTCTTTCCTTTTTTCAATTTGGTTTCCCCAAAACACTTCTCAAGCTCTCCTTTTTTCTAAACTAGTAAAATTATCTTAATTCTTTTAATTTCAAAAAACTTATGATATTCCTTTCCACATCCATACTGGGTAAAAAAAGGTGGTCCTCTTTGTTTTAAATGCTTTTCTTATTTTTCTTTTAAAACTCTCTTTTTTGTTTTTCTCAGATTTATTCCTTTTGTTTTATTTTTAAAAAGGGCCTTCTCTTTTTACTTTAATCACTTTATAAGATTTTACACATTTTAATTTTCTAATTATTTCATAATAAATAATTACTTAACACAATTAATTCATCATAATGATTTACTAATACTACTACTATTGTAATCCACTAATATTTTAAACTAGTAATTAATCACTAAATCACATGAGATTAATTCCATACTAGGCATAAATATAGACTAACATTTACACATAAACAATTACCTAAATGCAAATAACATAAGGAAGATGCTAACACTAACCATTCAGATTATGCATCTAATATGAATTATTTATGTGGTGTATACAGGGTTCTAGATGGTTTCTCTATCATCCTCCAACTTCTCCATCTATGTCACCCTCTTTAATGATTCTCTCTCTCTATCACACTTTGAGGGATTGGTTCTCCTACATCAACCTCACAACAAAGTAGGTAGTTATATCATAATAATCATGATATACATTTATCATAGAATATAGTTGAAATGAAAAATCAACATAATCATAAAGTAAACATATACTTACATCTAACTCATAGTAATATGATAATGTAACCTAAGAAATATTCTACTATCCCATAGTAACATATATTTTAAAGCTTAGCCAAAATATAACCAAATCAAGTGTGTCAACTATATATATCCATATATAGTCAAATAGTTTTCTTAGTGAGGATTAAAGATGTAACATCCTTCCCTCCTAAATCTAGTCATCATCCCAGATAACTCTTTTCAAATATAAATTATGAATAAAAAACATTATTTTATAGATAAATAACATAATATACAGTACCAAATCATGTAAATAAATGTGGAATTACCTATAGAACTCAATGAAATTCCCTCAAATTACATTATTCTCAGAGTATTGATCCCATAATACCCTACTATATAACATCTCCCAATTATGCAAACATGATTTGTGAGTATTACTTACTCTGATTGATTATATCACGACCATCCTGAGGTCTATAACCATCAATACAAGCCTATATCTTATAGGAATAACACTTATATTACCTTGAAGGCTTCCACATATCTTAGTGAAAGTTTCACTTAATTCCCAAGAGCACATAAGATCATCATACAATCCAAAATAAATGACTAGGGAGAGTTCCACAAAATCTTCCAGCCCCTCTACACATCTCTCTAACCTAAAGAGTGTTTTTCTCATTCTGGAGAAATGTATTTAGGGAGTCTGGTAAGAATGATGTATATAAATTAATACCATTGATACTCTGCATAGCTCTTGACAATTATTATGATGAATAAGAACTATAAATACATCTCTAATTTATACAAAATTATTGAATACATTCCACTGTATACATATGTCCGGCCATATGACTGAATTTGATAAGATCATATGTCAAATCCTAGATTTGACAAGTCCATCTATTAGATACAAACTTAGTAACTATTGAGTCAATGTGAGATTAATTAGGATCTAATCATATCTCTTAGTACTCATATTCCTAACTCACCATTTATCGCTTAGGTCTCCATGACCTAATGATCTCCAAAATGTACACAAGGTTCAATGAATCATAATTATATACTAATAAATCATAGAAAGCAATATTATATGCTTTAATAATTCTAGATGTACCAACATATATATATATATATATATATATATATATATATATATATATATATATATATATATATATATATATCATACAATCAATTTGTATTTAAATTAAGTTTTCACTATCTAAACATAACTAGTATCATATTTCATAGCTTAACCTATAGTATTATATTCATAGTTAAGAGGAAATAATATTAAAATAAACATAACATACAAAGCCCAAGGATTACACCATCCTTACAACCTTATAAAGGTAACAAGTGATACATTGTCTCCCTGCTTGCTCGGTTAGAACATAATAAGTTAGAAGTTTTTCTCAACCCCTAGATTGACAAGATGTTTTGCACATCCTATACCCTACTTGTTTATGATGAAAAGTACAAAAATAACTCTTCAAAACAACATTCTTAAGAAAAAGAGAAAAATATCAATATAATCAAGGGTAAATAATAACATATTAATTATAATTAGCTTATAATTCTTAATCTATAATTTAATATGTAATTCAAGGTTTTCCACTCCATGTGGTCTAAGTTCCCATGTTAGATAAAGTAGTGACCCTTAAGAGTCACAAGTGAAAATCAGAGAACTATCATCTCAAAAAATCTTACCACTGCTATCACAATAAGAAGTAGAAGACATTTTCTCACTAACTTTAAGGGAATAAGGTCAAAACAACATTTTAGGAACAAGTTTGAACATCATGAAAATAAGATTCCTCTTAGGGATTATAGTGATGTCAAGGATAGTGAGGGATTGACAACTCACCTTTATTCCCACCACAAGAGATGACACTTCTCATAATCCACATAAATATAAGGTTACCAACTCATGAGCCAAATCTTAACATGTTGGAATCCTCAATAGAATAAATATCTACACTCTACTATAGAAAAATTCCCACCACACTAGGTGGTACTAAACTAGAAATGGTCTTATATAATTTCCCATTCCTAGGATTAATGTATATAAGACACAACTAATACACATAAACTAAAGTGAGAAACATCCCATGCCTTTTAAACACTCACAAAAAAAAATGATAGAGGTGACTTGATTACTAATAAATATGCAATCATACTTTAGATGTTTGATCTAAGTGTTCTAACTATGGTAGTAATCTCTTGTTCATTACTCAAGAACTAGACTATGTACTCACCCAATTAAACATCTTATATAACTTCACCAAAGAGACACTAAAAAAAACAACCCATAAAAATTTAAAAGGGTACGAGTGCTTGTAAAGGTATACATACACTCAATGTTCCCCACACACATTTCATTAATGTCTCATACTTACAATAGTCACCAATCCATACAGGAGGATTTATCAAGTCTCAAAACTCTAATCATGGTGTAACTTGGTTTTGTACTAAGGCACTACAAATCCAAAATATAAGTGTAATACTTCATGTCACTAGGTTCACACTGATGAACATAAAGACATGAAAATTCTAATGGACACATTAATTTTTAGAGTTTGATCCACAACTCTGATACCACAATAACAACCCCACTAGGATCAACTAGAAAAATGTGAAATTATTTTTTATTTAATTAACACAACTATAAATAGATTTCACCTTGATAATATAAGTAGTGATCACAAAACATACTCTAAGAGAGATAACTATGAAATAATTATACCATGTCATACATCTCAAACCACTATCAACATAAGAAAATACATCATGATACAAATATAAAAAGTAAGTACAAATAGCCAGCCACTATTGGTTCACTACACAGTCACCACTATCAATCCTCAATAAATAGTTAATTACAACTCTTCATGGTAATGTTTCCAAAAAAATACAATATAACTATTGTCACTTGGATTTTAACCCTTTGATGAGATGGCAAATCTCTCCTCATCCAAGTGGTACAATGTAAACACTTTTAAGCTTTTGGGCAACCTAAGGATGAGGTGAATATCTAGATAGGGATAGCTCTCTTGATGTACCACTTTGGATCATACCTAAAACTAAAATTTGGGGGTGAAAATTGAGAAGGATAACTAAAATAAAAATACTCTAAGAGAGGTGATACACCAAATAATAAGATGACTTCCAACCAAGAGCATGTTACACATGAGAATAAAGGACAAACTGAACATACACTTCTTCAATCTATGTCTTCTCACATCAATGTTACATTATGAGGTTATGGATGAATACCTTAGGCTAAGATGACTAGAAAATAGGCCTTTAATTTCACTATTTAATATACTAATTCACTCAAACCTATACATCTCCTAGAATACTTCACATGCCCTACAAGAAGAGGCTACAAATAGGTGAAAGCATGAAACAACATGCTAAGGAATCCATAGTTTTCACTAAGTAAAATTCATCATCCAATTAAACACAGTATGAATAGTCATGAAAGAGGTAAAAATAAATAGTATTATTAATCAAATGGTATGCATTTGAGTAGGGCTTCACCATACTCAGGTGGAACATAAAGTACAATGGCTAAAATGGATAATTTTTATAGAACTTGAGAGAGAGAGGCAAAGAGAGAATTCCAAATGCCAAAAAGAAACTTTTTAAGCTAAGAAACATAGCTAATTTTGCATTATAAAATGATGTGAGATGAACCATGCAAGATCAAGAAGCAAAAGTGTCAATTCAAGGCATAAACTTCATGAAAAGTGGCATAAAACTCCTCATTATGGCTCAAAAAAATTGTCTATATGATTAACCCTATTTAAATGCCTTATAAATAACTAGGATAAGTTTAAATGATTGAAATTAAGGGTAAGGGGTTCAAGCATTCCTCTCCATGCATTGGTTTTAGGTGTGGTCCTCTAGAATCACCTAAAAAGGAACTATCATCATCTATAGTTTAGAAAACTCTTTTTTCATGCACCCTACACACTTATCCTCAAAATTGGCATTATTTTATCATTAAAATATATGGAAGGGAGTGGATTACAATTTTAAATACCCTTCATGGCCTTATAATAATTTGGGACACCTTAAAATCACATTTCCTTAAAGTTTTCACACTTCTCACTAGCTTGTCCAATATGTCAGTTTTGATTGGCTGAGATGAGGGCTCCTATTGAGGAATTTAGGTTTTGTTATGAGTCATAAAATTAACATTATTTATAAAAATTCTTAATCTTTCTCCCAATTTTGGTTTCATCTTTAGATTCTTAGAACCTGTATAAAAAAAATGGTCAAAAATACCTTGTTTCTCACCCCATCCATACAAGTCTATACAACCAAATTTTTTGGGGAGTATCTTGAAGTAGTCCTCTAAAAGTTCCAATATGTTTTTTAGTCAAAATACACCATTATAATTCATCTCTAGCTCCATTTTAATAAATTGGCCACTTGCAAGGGTTTTGAAGGGTTTCTAAGTAGTTTTCACTCTTAAGGTTGGTTCATAAAAGTCTGATGTCTAAGTTGCAAAAAAATTCCACAAATTCATATTTCAAGACCTTTTATAACATCCTTGAACTCATCTATCTCCCATGAAAATCCTCCAAAAATATGTGAGCACTTGAACCTGACCTATCAAGCTTCTTTTTCCATTTCCTACAAGTTTAAGTTGTCCTAGGGTCCAAAAATGGCTTCCTCTAGTTTTATATTCCCTATAAAATATTTTTCACCTATGTATTGACCTCAAAAACATTATCTAATATGTTTCAATGTTTATCTCATGTTATAAGTTTGATAGACCCCCATTTGGACACTAGGTCTAGTCATACCTAATATGCATGTCTACAAGCTTAAGCCCAAAATGACCTTTTTATCATATTACCTACATTAAAATAGATTTAACATCTCTATTTGGGTCCCTTAAACATTTTTTAATAGGCTAAAAATCTTTTCCAAATCTGGAGAGTAGGTTGACCCCAAATCTGGCTCCTAGGTCTAAACCTTATCCACTAGGCCTAATTACAACCATAGGGTTTTGGCCACCCTATCTAGTTTCATAATTATAACATCCTCCTATAAGGTCTAATCATCTCTTTACCTCATCTTCCTACCGCATTCTTCTAAAACTACCAATTTAAGCCCAAGGGAAAGTGCCTTTTATCTGAGACAAAATAGAGGGCACTTCCCCTATTTTTATAACCAAAAAAAAAATATGGTATTTTTAAAGTTTTAAGGTAGATTTTTACCAATTTTAAACTCTTTATCTGGTGATTTGACCTTTTAACTCATCTAAAACTTAAGACAGATTGTATGGAGGTTGATTGTGCAGGGTTCCAAACTATGGCTAAGAACTGCATGATTAGAGTTTCCTCTTTGCTTTGTGTCACATGGTGAGATATTTTTTAAATTTATTGGATAATTTTTATGTTCCCTTAAAACACATTATTCATATTAGAGCCATCATACCTTCTCATTTCATGTTTTTCCCATCAACTGTCTAGTTAGGACTGAGTGTCCTTTTATACTATGTTTTGCCTTTACACTCAAAATTTACCACTATAAATGATCCTACCTCGTTGGTCCCTAAAAATTATTATTCAATATCTCCTTGTAATTTTTCAATACTAAATGTTCCTCACATTTGTGAACTAGGATTTTAATAAGTTTATATTAGTATTATGTCAATGAATAAAACAAATACAAACAAAACACCCTAATGCTAACACCTTAAGCCTATCACAAAGGAGGAGCTTAGTTGACAAGAATATAAATTTAAATCACAACTAAAATGTAAAATAAACCTTATGTAACCTTCCTTGGATGATATAAATATATTTTTGAAGTGGCTTGCTCAGTTTGTGCTCATGAAGTCTGCATCAATGGAGTGTGGCTACCTCCATCTCTCCTTAGCACCATGTTTGGATTGTGGCTTGCCTTGGCTTGGATCAATATTTGGGCATTATAAAAATAAAATATAATTATTTTTAATGCATCTGGGCATTATAATTTTGGCATAAAAGAGCTTAAAATTCAATAGGCAAGGCATCCTATTTATAGATTTTTCAAAAAGGCCAAAATGAACCTAAACCATACATCCTAAGATGAATATGTGTGGCTAAGAATCCATTTAATTTTTAAGGTGAAAATCAATAATTGAATTCATAAATATTTGGGATAGAGATTAAATAAATAGGAATGGAGGGTCTTAATGAGACATGGGGTGGCTTAATCCTGATATTTTATGCATTTATGGCCTAGGGATGTCTTCCCAATAAATGATGTCATTTGATGATGTAGATATTGAATATTCATTTATAAAAACAAATATTAAAAAATATCAATGGAATTTTTGATTAGGATCATGATTTTAATTAATTAGCTTTAAGCCTGATTAGGTAATTTGGTGCAAATTTTGATCAAATTGGTCAAAATGTCTTGTTATTAGCTTGAAATTTAATTGGATTGGAATTGAAATTTGATGTTAGATGTATTATATCCATTATCCCATTTAGGATGTTGTAAACACAAAATAACAAAGGAATATGTCTCGTGTAAGATATTTTATATAAAAGAGCAATCCAGAGCACTCAAGTGCAAAATTAGCATTTTGACTCAAAATGATCTGACCAAAGTTAGTTGGCCCATAAAATGCATTGCCTTATTTAGGGATACTTTGGCCAAAATTAGCACTTAAATATGTTAGTTTCAATGCATTTAATGTGTTTTAGTGTTTTTATTCCAAATTGTCCATTTTGATAAAAATTGGTCAAAAGCCTAGTTGGAGGTTATCGGTGGCCAGTTTTAGGTGTCTATAGTTTACCCTTTTTTGGGAAGGCATTAAAAGATATAAGCACAATAACGTCTTCTCAAAGAATGAAAAGGTCATGTATGCTTAAAACTAAAATGATGATAAACTAGCTATATGATGCACCCTCAAAGGAATGGTTGACATAAGTAGGTTGGCAAATGATCCCTCAAATAAGAAAGAAGTGAAACAAGAGGACCAAAGGAAGGAAGATGATGGGGTGAGAACACAATTATTTGGAAAGATTATTCAAAATCATTAAGAATGCAAGCGAGATGGTATACAATGGTTTTCCCAAATGTGGTTATAAGCATTATACCCTGATAGTGGCAATGTGGTATGATAACACAATGATTTTCCCAAAAGTGGTTATAATCATTAAGAATATGGAACTTCCCCAGTTAGGACAAACAAACAAGAGAACAACATTCCCCTATTTGGAAAAAATAAAATAAACTTGATGAGAGCACAATGATTTGCCTAAAGGTAGTTATAATCATTTATAAATGTAGGTGGGATGGTGTAAAATTATTTTCTCATAGGTGGTAATAATCATTAGACCTCGATTATGACAAACATGATTGATTTGGTTGATGATGATGGTAATTTAACATAGAGGGTAATGATGAATTAGAACAACCTACTAGTAGGGAGATACTCGTCTAAACTAACAAAGGTTGAAATTCATTCATGGTTAATTACTCTATTCAAGATATGATTAGGATGTTAGTGTCAAGGAGATGTTGATGTCACCATTATTGAATAAACTTCTTGAAGCTAATTTTTGTTATAGTACTTGATGGTAGGCATCATGGTAAAACATCATGAGGACTTGGACAAAATATACATAAGGACTGACTCCTAAAATCTAATATGTAAAGGAAAAATAATCCATCAATGATAAAAACCATGATGTCAATGCTAGTAGATGAATATGGATGGATTCAAGTATAGGTGCATGCAATAAATCACCCAATGAATGCACATAGAATAAATCAAGTCAATAGTGCTAAAAGTAAACAAATAGACATACAAACAAACAAATAAGTAGAAACAAACAAATAAATAAATAAATATAGACCACACAAACATTACCCCTAGAAAATACTAAAAACATAACAAATAAAATAAATACAGGAATAGAAGAAAAGGAAGGGGGAGGCCAAGTTGTCTCCATATTCACTAAGCAAGTGGATGCTACCTACATAGTTCCATGGATGATATATCCAACAAAAGCTTCAGGCCAAATGTAGTTCTCCTAGAGAATGGGAATAAAATTATAACTAATGAAAATAAACAAAATATATATGATAGAATAATAGGAATGGTTTTGAAAAATGGCAAGTGCATGGGAGAAAAGGCCAAAAAGGATGGGGAAACTAAGTGACAAGTTATTTAATTGTAACTTAGTAAGAGTTCCTAGAATCCTAAGGCAAATAAGTGGTCAATGTTTTTGGTTTTCTCTAATGGTCTTACAAATGTTTTTACAATTTTTGGAGTATCTCAAATAGATCAAGAATGATGAGACACAAAATGGTTCAAGCTCACAAAATGGTGAGAGTGTTACTTAGGTTACTTATAAAATGGCTAGAGCATAGCTTAGGTTGCTCACAAAATGGTGAGATCATGGCTTAGGTTCTCATAAAATAGTGAGAGTGTGGCTTAGGTTGCTCATAAAATGATGATAGTATGGATTAGGTTACTCAAATAATGGTGAGAGCATGGCTTAAGTTTCTCACAAAATGGAAAGATTGTGGCTTAGGTTACTCACAAAATGATAAGAGTGTGGCTAGAAAGGGTAACTGAGTTGACCTCAACAAGTATTGATCATTACACATATGGTCCAAAAGTAGGACCTCAAGTCATTGTAGTTACACCTTATAGCAAAGGAATCTGACTAGTGTAGTATCAATGCAAACAAAATAGGGTCATTTGGTATCAAGGCATAGTATGGCATAGATAATGGTGAGTTGGTATGTCAAACAATGATAAACAAGTGTTTCCCTTAGTTTTCCCATAGGAGGTTATAATTAAGGAAACAATGGCATAGGTCAATGACACTAATTTTCCCATAGGTAGTTATAATTAGTGACAAGACTAGGTAGACACTAATTTGCCCATAGGCAATTATAATCTAGCACACTTGATAGAAAGAATGGAAAAAGAAATGAAGTATGTAACTACCAAATGTCTATCATACTGCTCCAAAATATTGCCTCTATCTAGAATGTGTGAAACAACTACTAAAACTAAATTTGAATCCTCTTACTGAAAGTAGTGATGAAACCAAATAGAATAGAACCAAGGTCATAAGGCCATGTAGGGAAACAAAAAATAAACTTGATTAATAGGGAAAGTATAGTAAAATAGATAGGTGATAAGATAATTGATAGGTTGGTATGATGATAGGATGGTAAAGAAGATTGATAAAATGATGCACCTTGAAATGGTCCTTATAGATAATACACTAAGTCACTCAAGCATAGTATCTCTTGAGGTAGATAATTTTCATCAGCTCATCAGGTTCATGGTCATCTGGTGTGGCAAGCCTATATGCTCATGTTCTAAATTTTGTTTTAATAATGAAAGGACCAACCTAGTTGGGTTTAAACTTACCTGTATGCTTCTTTTTGGCTATGGTATTCTTTTGGTTTTATTCAAGGATAAGATCACCAAGTTCAAATTCTTTATGTTTCACGTGCTGATTCTAGTGGCCTCAAAGTTGATTCTGATAGTCTTGGAGATTATTCACTACATTCATGCATTTCTCCTTAAGTAACTCTAATTCTTTCAAGTGAGATACTTGATAGTCATTTTCATCCAAGACATGCTTAAAATAGATGTGTAGGGATGGTAACTCAACCTCAATGGGAAGGATAGCCTCTATACCATAAACAAGTGAATATGGAGTGGCTCATGTGGGTGTATAGTGATTGGTATGATATTACCAAAGGGAAAAAAATATATAGAGGTGCTAATCATGATAGACATCATTGATAATATTTTTGAGAATGTTGAAAATGGTTTTATTTGATATTTTAGCCTGGCCATTACCTTGAGGGTAGTATGTCATAGAAAAATATTATTTGATGTTGTATTTGGCACATATCTTGTTGACATCCTTATTCTTGAATGATCCTCCATTATTAGATATAATTTTAGAGGGGATATCGTACCAGCAAATGAGATGGTTGAATATGGATTTGGAAATTTGATTTCAAGTCACGCAAGTGAGGGGCATAGCTTCAAACCAATTAGTGAAATATTTTATGGTGGTAAGGATATGTTTATGGCCATCAAATGAAGTGGGATTTATCTTCCCAATGAGGTCAAGGCCCCATGTAGAAAATATCCATGGTGTCAACATTGGTTTCAAAGTTTTGGCTAGGACATGAATCAAATTGGCATGCCATTGACACTTGTCACACTTCTTTACATATGCAGTTGCATTTGCATTCATCATGGGCCAATAATAAGCAATACATAAGAGATTTTTGTATAGTATGGCCCTACTAGTATGAGCTCCATATATTCTTTCATGAACTTCCCATAACACTAGCATAGATTCTATCAAAGTTAAACAATGAAGCAGAGTTCTGTTAAAGATATAGTGGTAAAGGGTTGACCCAAGCAAGGTATAATGAGTGGTTTAGTGGATGAAGGATTTGGTTTGTTTTTGAGATAGGTCAGGTGGTAAAACTTGGTCATAAAGGTAGTTATAAAGGTCTAAGTACCAAATATAACTAAGGCTAATAATATCACAAATAATCACAATGGTTAAAGGTTCATGAGCTGGTACTATAAATTTCTTGATAAGGAACTGATACTCTTTAGCTATGTCTATTTATCAAATGAGAGATCCAATGGTAGCCATAGCATCTATAGTTATTTAAATCACCCTTAGTATATGCTCAAACTAAATGTTTTCAATCTATCATTTGAGAGTGTTGACCATGGCCTTATATAAAACTAGCTTATCATCCTTGGTCTAAAAATGGTCTATAGCCTAATTGATGATTAAGTAAGAATCACCATAAACATTGAGATGAGATATGCTCCACTGTACTGCCTATCAAAATCCTACAACAAGTGCTTCATACTCAACCATGTTGTTTATACAAGGAAAATTGATTCTAAAAGACTTAGGGATTATATCCCCCTATGGTGTAATAAATAAAAGGTTTTCCCCTAATCCATGTGTTGTGAATGATCCATCAAAATATAACTTCCAGTGTTTCTCCTCAAGAGGTGTGTCAATAATGGTCATTATGGATTTATCTAGAAATTAGAATGTGAGTGGCTCTATATCAGCAAAGGGTGCTTTAGCAAGTTGATCTATAAGAACTTTCCCTTTAATGGATTTTTAATTAGTGTACTTGATGTCAAACTCAACAATAAGAATGATCTATTTGGGCATTCTACCTTGTAAATATATTTTAGATAGTAGATACTTGATCGGATATACTTTTGAAATGACCATGGTCTTATTGTTCAACATGTAGTGTCATAATTTTTGAGCTATTTTCAAAAGGCATATAGTTGTGTTCATACATGACCAATATACATCTTAAGTATTATACTACATGCTCTTTTCCATTTTCATCATGTTGAGCTAGAAGTTCTCCCAAGGCACTATCTTTAGATGATAGTACAACAAAAATGGTTTTCCTAGCATAGGGGGTAACAAAATAGGCAGATTTTCTAGGTAATATTTTATCTACTAAAAAGCTATTTGGTAGTGATTATCCTAGTGGAATGCAAATACCTTATTCAAAATATGTGTAAATGGATGATACTTGTCTACTAATTTAGATATGAAGCATCATATTGATTGGATCTTTCCCTATAAATTGTAGAGTTGCTTCAAATTAGTTGGTGGTGGCATCTCTATTATAGCTTGGACTTTTGCTGGATCAACTTTAATGATTAGATGAGACATAATGAAGCCTATAAATTTTCTTGATGTTACTCAAAACACATATTTATTATGATTCAATCAAACTTTATACTCATGTAATCTATCAAATATTCTATGTAGCACTACTGGATGGTTGGCCCTAGTTTTTTATTTGCCTAGTATGTCATCGATGTAATATTCAACAATATCATGCATCATATCATGTAATATGATGTTCATGGCTCTTTGATATGTAGTTTATAATTATTAAGACCAAATGGGATTACCTGATAATAGAATGTGCCCCATGAAGTGATGAATGTTGTCATGTGTTGATTTTTTGGTGTTATTTTGATCTAGTTGTATCTTGAAAAGCCATCCATGAGTGAAAGCATCTCATAACCCACCATAGATTTGATGATCATGTCAATATTAGGCAATGAAAAGTCATCCTTAGGGCAACTTTTGTTTATGTCTCAAAAATTAGTATAGATTCTAATTCCTTTAGTCTTTTTTCTAATAGGTATAACATTAAATATCCAATCTAAGTAGTCAATAGATTGAATACATTTAACTTCTAAGAGTTTTCCCAACTCTTTCTTTACTAATACAACAATGCAAAGATGCATCTTTCATAAATTTTGCTTAATTAGTTTAGCATCGGGATTTAATACAAGGTGATGTAAAACCAAGGTGAGGTCTAAACTTGGCATGTCAGAATAAGCCCATGCAAATATATCTACAAATTCCCTCAAAATAAATATAAAGACTTCACGTTCCTCCTTAGTGAGGGATGCACCTAATTTTATCCATTTTAGGTTTGATGGACTCCTAGTGTTTACCTCTATTGTATCCTTAACTAGAAGGGTTGAACCATCTTCTAGGATAGTAGGTAAAGACTTGAACTATCAAGATATATCAAAGCCCTCTATTAGAATTGGCTCTTCAACTTCACCTAGGCATGAGGAATCATAATCCCCTAATGGGAGATTCAACCATGTAATGAAAACTATTGGAAACTCCTAAATGATTTGATCAAAGGCTTATTATTTCTCAAAATAAAAATTAGATACCTATGCAAGTTCATCATTGGCGGTCTCCTAGTCTAAATTTGAAGAAGAATGAACACCCTCATCTAATGGTTCCTGAAATAGGTTTTCACCACTAGACTAGCCTTTATCTTTACTTTTTCCTTAGACAAAAGTGCCTCAATGATCTAAAGATCAATTCAAAAAAAAATCTAAAGAGAATCAAAACTTACACCATTGTGTAGGGCCTATTAAGACCTTTCCAATGGTATGTGGAACATAGAAAGTGGAGCTCGTATGCTCCTTGTATAGCTAGTCAAAGTTCCCATCAAACTAGTCAAAGTTGGTCAAAATACAAAAAATGACCATTATGGAATAATTTAAAAATAGTTCCACTATAAATAACTCATCATGAGCTTTTTGGCATAATTTATTGATCTAGAGGTCAATTTATAAAAGGTCTTAAAGTAGATCAAAACTTACACCATTAAGTAGGGCCTATTGAGACCTTTCCAATGGTAAACCAAATTCAAAAAATGGAGCTCATACGCTCCTTGTACAGCTAGTCAAAGTTCTAATCAAACTAGTCAAAGTAGGTCAAATTTGGTCAAATTAAAAAAATGACCATTATAGAATAATTTTAAAATAGTTCCATTATGAATATCTCATAGTGAGTTTTTTGGCATAATTTATGGTTCATGAAATGGAGTCCGTATGGTAAAGATATAGCTGGTCAAAGTTATGGTCAAACTTGGTCAACAAGATGACATGGTAAAATGTGGAACAATAAGAACTTGACATGTGGTAGTTATTTCATATGGGAAAATAGTGGATTTCAATCATTTGTCTTTGACAAGCAAATATAGTCATCTTTGACAAATGTAACGTAATAGGGCAAAAAAAATGGGGGGTGAGTGGTCAACAACTGGATAGTGGATGACAAGTGGTGAGAGGATATTGGACCATGTCATGGGTCCTCAAGCCTCCCTGTGGCTTGCCACTAATTTTACCATGGTCCAATTTTATATTATTTCTCAAATGTTCCAAATAAACCATTTAACTTACCATTTCCATGTGATACCACCCAACATACTTGCCACATCATGCCCTAAGTTTCTATGTGACCCCATGTTCCATGTCACATTCTAAACCCACCTTCCATGTTTCATGTCTTAGCTTCCACATTATATGCCTCATATTCCATGTGAAACCCAAACATACCACTCAATATTCCACATGAAACCCATATGCCACCAACATACCCACTAAATACATGGTAATGCCAATTATTTGGCATGTTATACCACAAGTCTCATGGTATATCTATATCCAAATGCCTCCCCTACTTTCAAATGTGGGATAAATGATATGGCTCACCACCAAAAGTGTAGAAGATGGGGATTCAAACCATTATCCTCCTAGCCAAAAAAGATAAGGCCCAAACGCTTAGGCTATAGGCATGAACCACTATATAAAGCATGTACCATTGTATTTTAATACAAAAAAAAGCTAAGTAATATAGCTAAAGGCTATAAAGGGGCTTGTGAGAGTTGCAAAAAGAGATAGAGGCAAAATTAGCAAAAAGTCCAAAAAGAGACTAATGTTATTTTTGCCCAATGAACAACTTTGTAGTTGTTCACTTTTCATATTGGAGACATAAGTAATTTTCAAGCATTTTTCCTAATACATCAACCGATATGGGACTCAAAGACATAGGCCTTCGTGTTGAAATCCGTTATCAAATTATGTGTTGTGTTTTGAGAATTTCTTGAATTATTCTTGTTAAATTGATAATTTGTAAGTCAAAATTTTTAATTATTCCATAAATTAATAATGTAAAGAAAAATTAGAATACACAAGTGTATTATTTCTCAAGTTTACAGATCACTCAAAGAAGTTTTCACTTTAAGACCTCAATATTTTATTTATTTGTTTTTGGTTAAGGGTGTTAACCCACTCTCCAAAATATGTTATAGGATGCAACTTTATTAAGAACCCTAATCTATGGTCCCCCAATAGAACATTATCTCTAAGGCCAAGAAAATCATATAAATCCTCATCATTTTGAAATGCATCAATCAATATGTTGGACTCTTCTAGTCTCAATCTATCAATTGGGGATAATACAATGGTAGTGGGTTGTAATGAATGATTGGGGTAAGGGTACAAATAGAATGAGGATTAAATAGGTTGGTTTCAACTAGGTCATCAAAAAGGCCATGATCGGACTCTACCTCTCTATCGTCTTCTTCATCACTAGTTGATGGTGATGGAACATGATTAATGTATATGTATTCACCCCAAAAGAAGTTTAAATCTAAGTCCATATGGTCCTTTGTAGTTAGTCATGGAAATTAGCTCAAGTTTTCCTTGTTGATTAGGTCCTCCTCCTCCTCCTCCACAGTCTTGATTCTTCATGATCCTATTGGGAATAGGATACTTTTCATTCTCATAATAATTAACTTGGTTGTCATTGTACAACCATGATTCATCTCCTTTAAGAGGGTCTAATTCTAGGCCAGATGCTGGTACAAATGTGATAGGTCCTTTACCTTTTCTATTTTATTACCCCTTTGGACAAAGTGACTTAGCTTTAGGTCTTCTAAAGGACTTTAGATTCTATGGAAGGTTTGCAATATGAAAGGTATCATGGGTCACATACTCCCGTAGGCCATTAGGTGAGATAGTAAAATGATTGGATAATTTAAGGGGTGACATGTGGGAAAGGGAATCAAGGGTATTAGGATTAATTCAGTTGTCCTCTGATGGATCAAGGAGTATTATTTTTCCCTTATCCTACTTGGCCACTAGATTCATGCTAAAGCAATAGTTATAACTCTTGAACTCAACTTCTAAGTGCTTGTAGTGATCGTATGGATGTAAATCTCTTGGTATATAAACTTCCATCCATAAATGGGAAAACTTGATACATTGGTGCAATGTTGATGGGACTACATGAATTTTGTGTAACCAAGGTCTTCCCAAAAGCATATTATATGACAAATCGAGATCGAGCACATGGTAAAGTGTATCATGGCTCAAGGGCCCAAAGATAATTGGTAAACATATGGTGCCCTATGACTCTCATTCCTCATTATCATAAGATTTGATGGTTATTGTCTCCACTTGAAGATCTACCATTGTGTACCCGAGAATCTTGATGAGCTTAAGAGACACTATGTTTAAACCTAACCCATTGTTTATAAGGACACACTTCACTTTTTGTTATTTTATACAAACTCATATGTATAATTGATTATTATCGAGTGGGCCAAGGGATGACATATCACTTTGATTAAATGTGATTTGTTGATCTAGAGCCAGATGTCCAACCAAAGCTTGGAATTTATCAGGGGATATGTCACTTGAAATAGTGGATTAGCTCAAGAAGTCATTCAAAATGTATTGTGGGTTGTTGATGTCCATAATAAATCTAAAATGGATATTTGTGTGGGAATATTTTATAATTGTTCCACAATATCAAACTTCTTGTCTTCGATAATGTTAAATGGTTTGTTCCAAAGCTGAACGGCTAGTTGGATAATGGGTAAAGTAGTAGATGATTATTGGCCTGGGATGGTAATCTTTGACCTTTGAGTTGTGCTTACATAATAAAGATTAAATAAAAGACCATAATTTATAAATAATGATGGTGATGGTGTGGGACCAGATAGGATAAGTCTCAGTTGTTGATGCACTTGTGTATGGTCATGGGACAAGGTTAAGTTATCGATATAAGGTCCAAAAGTGGGAATCCCTATTTTCTGGCTTGCCTATGTATAGTCCTAGGTCAAAGAAGGATTTATAAAGTGATTGGATTGGTTTAGTATGGTTATCAATGGTCTTATTTGATTATAATTTGGTCTATGATTAATGGAGATGGTATTAATGTTGCCTCTTGTAATATGGCCTACAACTCGATTGTAGTCATGTATAACTACATAGTAAGTTTGTTGGTTGTTACCATTCTAACCTTATTTCTATCCATTATTATAGAATTATTGATTATATTGTTGGTTCTACTAGTTTTTTTGATTCTATAGGTTTGGCCTTTGATTTTGATACTGTTGATTTTGTTGTTGCACTGGCCATTATTGTTTTTGCCATTGTTGTTTTATTGTTGTTGGTTATTATGTTGGAGAAAGGGGTTTTGATAGATTCCAAGGGTTTGATTGTAATTAGAAGCACCTTTATCTAATATTATCTCACAATTCTCCAACATATTCTCAATCAAATTATTGATTTATATACATCTTCCTAAATTATGCCCGTTAACCCAATGATGCTCACAGAATTCATTTTCATGATACCAATCAGGATAAGGAATGCCATGTGCATAATGCCTTGGTATAGGCCAAATAATCATATTAGTAAAGGTAATTTTTTAAAATAAAAACTAAATAGGATCTCCAAGGTCACTAAAGACATGATGAGTAGGTGCAATTCTTCTTAGAGGAGGGGTTTATAATGGCAAAGGTTGTTGTGTTTGTTATGTGGGCCTAGGTTGTTGTGCTTGGTTCATTGGTTGAAGAGGTTATCAAGTAGGATTAAGTTTAAAATGTGGCACAAGATGAGTGAATGGTGTTTGTACCATTTGGACATGGCATGGTTTGATTACTCCATTTCCTACAACATTTTTTTAACGGTTGAATTACTTTGGTCTATCTTGGTTATTGGTAAGTGCTGGTTGTGATGCTTAAATTTGGAATTGATTTTGATTTTGGTCATTTCCCTAATTAGTACCTTTATTCTAATTATTTAAAGTGAGCTTGATGATCCCTTTATTAATAATATATCGCTCAATCAACAAACCTTTGTCAATGATCTCTTTGAAAGTATGTGCACATTGTATTTCTAGATGATAAGCTATCTCACTATGAAAATTTTTAGTAAACATAGTGGCTAATTTTTTATCTAGTAAATTATGGGTGAATAAGCTTGAAAGGGCTCTTCATCACTGTAGATAACTCACAAAAATCTCACCATATTTTTACTTTACTTGCATCAAGTCGACCAATAAAATCTCATGTTTGGGATTTTAGGAAAAGTGTTGCACAAACTTTTCTGAAAGGTCATCAAAATCTGTTACTAAATTCTTGGGCAACTTTTAAAACCACTACAAGGATTATCCTACTAGACTCCTTGGGAACAATAATAAAAGGTGTATGTCACTATATGCCATTGGCTGGTAGGCAATAAATAATTTTGTTAAATAGGCCTTGGGGTTACCTTTTCCCTTGTATTTATCAAATTTTGGTGGTTCATATCCTAGAGGAAATGATATCTAGAAGTACTCCATGTTTAATAGATAAGAACACACATCATCCAACTTAAATTGTTTAGTTTTTTTCCTAGCTTGGATGGCAATAATTATGTCCTTCATCTATTATAATTCTTGGGTTAAGAAACTAGAGGGGATATTGGTTTGAGGGAGAACATCAGCTTAGGTAGATGTTTGAGTGGTCACAAGTGGAGCACTTTAACTGGGGTATAATGGAGACATTTATTGAGGTATAATGGATTGGTTTGGAAATGGACCAAGAATATGCATACATGGATTAAGGTTTGATTTTTGTATCTACACGTGTTGTGGTGTAATATTTTGGTTAGGATTGGTTATGAAGGTTTGATATTGAGGATTTTATGGTTGGGATGGTAGAATATAACCATACTACACCTCTTGTGGTTGAAAAGGGACATGCTACCAACTAATTAAACCTTGTTGTTGAGGGGGTACTTATGAACCAAGGCCCTATTTTTGAATGAGTAGCACATTTTGAATAAAGTTAATTATTGCCTAGTAGGTACTTAAAAAATATTATAACCTCTTTATTGCATGAATCCTTGTTGGGAAGTGAATGCATTTTAAAGATTTGACATCTATCCCTAACCAATATTTATACATTATTGGTTAGACATTGTTTGGTTTTGAATTGGCACACTAGCCTACGACTAAAGAGGTATGTTTGTTACTACCTAGTGAGGTAGAACATTAATTTCCCCTTATTGAGGTGGCAACATAGTTGACCTCTACTACGTTGGTATACTTGATTGTGCCTATTGTTATGGAATACCAGTTGTCACTTGTTGAGGAGTAGGATTCATCATATTTTTTTGTTGAGACATGGCATTGGTTGTTGGCTAGCTACCTAATCCTATTGGTTGTGTGCTTGAAGAAGTAACTAGTTAAGGATTGGAAGTAGCTAGTTAAGATTGAGATGTAGAAACACCTACTCCTTGATTTTGAGAACCACTTATAGTGTTAACTAAAGGCACATTTTATTGGCTAGCCACTTGCGTATGAATACTACTTTGGTTTGTATGGGATGTTTCTTTCACATTATATACTATGTTTTGGCCACTATTCTATGTAGAAATAAAAGAGACTTCTGCAATTGTGAGCATATGAAATAAATTGTCAATCTAAGTGTTTTACATGAATGGGTCTACACCTTGATTATCTTAACCAATCAACTCTATTAACACTCCAATTGAGGGAAGTAAATCTATGAGAGGCCTACTTGACATGGTCATATAGTTAAAATTATGTGTTAGTTTCAAGTAGGTTTGGTATGTTGTCTGCATTTGTACAAAGTGATCCCCCATGGGTTCTTTGCCTTTGACAAGAACACTAGGGTCCTGATACATTGTTTGGACTAGAGCTAAAGGATTGTTATAAGAATACTATTGATTATAAATTATGTTATGAAGAATTCTTACTAGACTTGGTAAATTCTTGTTGACTTAGTGGATTTCACCTAGGGCAAGAGGCTGAGCTCCTGCCTTCCACACGCAATAATGGAAACTCCCCTCTCACCTATGGGACTGGCGAAGCTGGAGGGAAGAGTCTCTAGATAAGGGCTATCTCCCTCTGATGTATCATTGAGGCCCTAGTTTCTCCTACTACTAACAAAAAAATGTAAAAATGGGGGGATGAAAAGAGAGAGAGAGAGAGATGCTGAAAATAGAACCTAAGCCTAAAAAGTAAGATGTGATACACCAAAAAATGTGTGATCTACTCTGCCCAAACATACACTTTTTGCTGAGAAATAGCTCCCATACACTTCATCTAACATGAGAGAATCTTCTACATCAGTGGGTCAGGGGTCTGTGGAGATACAGGGAGGAAATAACTACTAGAGGCATTCTGAGACACACTGTAGTAGCCTATCCACTTCACCTATACTCCTCTAGGGACAATTTTGACAGACCTGTAAAAGGAAACTCAAAAATGCACCAGACATGCTAAAATCATTTTGTAAAATTATTAATAAAATGACTTAACATAGAATCAAGGCATATACACATACTAAAGATGCAAAACTCATAATGGAGGTAAAAATGCTATGTTTTGATTACAAGCCCGAGAGATTTTTGGTAGAGTTTTGCCTTAAGGCTGAGAGCAGATTCCTACTTCTCAAATGAGAAGTTTTCAATTTATAGAAAGAGGAAGATAAACTTGGCACTTCTTGGGAAATATTTTGGCACTCTTTTCTGCAAGTGGCCCATGTGCATTCTGAATCTTGGGAAGAGGAAACCACTATTACTGATGTCATCCTTTAAAAAAGGCCTGCTAGAACCATGCTATACAATCACCAAAATTGACTTTGGCATTCAAGCATTAATGTAAGAACATGGCTGTGCCTCTTTTCTACAAATAGACTACAATTTGTCCCCTCATCAATGCCAACTGGAGAAAAATGGGTTGCGTTGCTCATCTGCAATAACTCACCTTCCCTTTGCCACATGGACACTTTGTCTTTTCTGCTCCTTGTCTTCTTCCTACTCTTTCAGCCCTCAGGGGTGATCTTCTAGTGGGTCGCTACATTCCTTGGGTTATTTTCATGATTTGGTGCTCAGACAGTTCAAAACACAAATGGCTACTTTACTACCTTAAAATTGATAGTTTTTGAGACGTCACCATCCTTGACAAAAGTCATCAGGTCTTTCTTGCGACCTTTTCTAAGCTTTGGGCTTTTTCTTGTAGACAAAAAGTCCATGAGAATTAGCCACTTTGAATTTTCTATAGGCTCTTTGACTTTGAACTGGTTCTTCCCTCGAATTCCTTCAAGCTTTTTATTTAAAGGAATTCCTTCAGACAAAAAGTTTGAAAGAATTCGGCCTATCGCTTAAGTCTTTGACATGCCTTTTGAATCCCTTTAGCTCTTTTGAAGCTCTCTCTGCCCTATGCAAGGGCATTTGGATCTTGAACTACCCTTTGCAAGGGCTTTTGTACCTTTGGCTTTAGGGCACTTCGTTGAACCGACCCATTGAACCAAAATTGGTTCAACGGTTTAATGCTGTACACCGAGTCGATTGAACCAAGCCTATGATCTTGCTAATGAACCAAATGCTTGAACCATCTATTGAAACAACACATTGAACCAAACTATTGAACCAAAAATGGTTCAACACTACACACCAAGCCAAGTGGTTGAACCATTTACTTTGGACTTCTCCCATTAAACTGTAAGATCAAACCAAGTGTTGAACCAACACATTGAACCAGTTCAACAGTTCAACGCTGCACACTGAGCTCCTCTAAACTATTCACTAAGTCCCTTTGTTGAACCATCCATTAAACCAAAGTGATTGAACCAAAGTCTTGAATTGAAGCCTTTGAACCAAAATGTTGAACTAACCCATTGAACTGGTTCAATAGTTTAATGGTTCAAGCGACTATTGAGCCAAGGATGTTGAATTCAAAGATTGAACCAAGGATTAAAAATGAAGTGATGAACTTGAAACAATGAACCAAGGCTAATTGAACTGCTAATGAACCAAATGATTGAACCAATTCATTAAACTAGTTCAATGGTTTAATGAAGCATGCTGAGCCCATTGAACTTTAGAATTGAATCGTCTGATTGAACTAGAAGCTGCTAAACTGATGCCACTAAATTGACTGAGTGAACCAAGGCTAATGAACCTTGTGTTAAACTTGAATCGATTGAATCAAGCATTGAACTTTAACCACTGAACCAAGGCCTTAAACTTTTTTGATGAACTTGGCATTGAATTGGTTCAATAAACTAAGGACGATTAAACCAAGGCATTGAACCAAGGCATGAATCAATCGATTGAACTAGGCATTGAACCAAAGCATTGAACTAGTTCAATGGTTCAAAGATGCCAACTTTTCTTGATTTTCTTTAGACAAGAGCTTGAAGAAGCCTTGTAAAACCTAGAACTCTCTGAATTAATCCTTAATGTGCCAAAGCACTAACCTGCTGAGTCCATAGAAATATAAAACCTACAGAGTCCATAAAAATCCAAGACCTGTAGAGTTCATAGAAATCCAAGACCTATAGAGTTTATAGATTTAGACCTATAGAGTCTATAGATTTAGACCTGTAGAGTCTGTAGAAATTTTGCAAAGTCTATAGAAATTTTGCAGAGACTGTAGAAATGAATAGATTCATGCAAAATTAGAAAATGAAATGGCCTAGAATAGCTAGGACAGAAGGGGACTGATTTTTGGCCTGTTGGGAAAAAAATGGTCAACAAATTGGCAACTCCTAGGGGAAGCATGCATGTTATGCTTAAAGACCAGTTGCCTTACAGTCCATTGGGCATGGAGTCTGAATGTAGCTATGAAAGAGTGTTAGCAATAGCTCCAAAAGATGTAAGAATCAAAACATGAAGATTTTTACCCCACACACAAAGGGAAACACACAAGGCTAAAAAAACTACCTATGCAAACTGCACTTAGGAAAAGCAAGAAAATAAACTGAAAGCAAACTACTATATACAACTAACTAGGAATGTTTGCCTCCCTCCTAGATCAAAGGGAAATTTTCTTAAGTCCCCTTCTTGGCAAGAATATTTATGGTGCCAGGCAAGTATCTAAATGAAAAGGAGATTTGGTGACCTGCTCCTCTTTCCTATCACCTGGATTGGCTGGTATTCGAGTGGATCAGATTCAAACATGCCTCCAACATACATGTATTCTTCTTATCCCTGGAGGCTTGTTGAATGTTGTTCCTTCATGCTAGTGCTCTTCACCAAGAAATCAATGGCTGCTGGCTCATCACTATAAGCCCTTTATTGTGCATGATTCACTTGCAATGCATCATGTTTTGACTTGTTCCCTTTTGCTTCATTAAAAAATGTGTCAAACTCATCCTCTGCTCCCTCAAGGCCTTCTTGAAGAAGGGTGACTATGGTGATGTCTGAAATAGAATCACAAAATGATTGCTCATCCCATAGAACATCACCTCTCTATTCAAAACTTTCTTCTTCAAGGCCTTCCTCGAGGAAGACATACCTCTCCTTTTCCTCTTCAATGATTAGGATCTCTAGATGTTTAAAGATATCCTCTTGATCTTCCTCCAACTCAGGCTCCTCAGCGTAGTCACCCTCCTCATCAAAACAACAAGTTCATCAAACAGATGGGAAGAGAGCTCACCATGCTTTTGTTCCTCCTCATACTACTAGAACATCTACATGTACGCGTGACCTACATCTTCTCCATTGCTGATGAGGTCTTCATAAGAAGCATCAATGATGATTTCTTCTTTGTTGTCGCTCATGATAGCCTCCTAGAAAATTGTAGCTTGGATCTTCTGCTCCTCACTCGCCTCCTATAGAATAGGTTCTTCCTTGATAAGGGGTGAAGTTGGAATACCATGTGGAAGAAGAGGCAGTCCTTGAGCTAGAATCGAATGATTCTCCTCCTTCCATCTGGCTAGCACTTCATCAATATCAAGTGTGGCCTGATAGCTCTCTTGGAAGTGTGTAGATGGGGTGTGTTCAGACATGGAATGTGTCATTGGGTCTGAACCATCCATCACACACTGGCTGAGGAATCTCTCTTTAGATTCCAACTCTGCAATTCTCTTGGCTATGTTTTCTTGGAGGATCCTTTCTTGGAGATCATAGGAATCATGGGTAGGAGCAGCTTTATCTCCCTCAAGGTTTTGAGAAAAACCTTGCTTCTCCTCTTTCCTATCCCATGATTCCATCATTTCGTTCCAAGTTAGGAGCATACCATCAGGGTGAAAGATCTCAGAATTAGAATTTTCCCTTTTGGTTGAAGGGCAACTAAGAGGGCTACTTGGGGAGATGCCATAAAAAGGTTGAGCTTGATCAAAATTATAGGAAGGACAACAAGGTCTATGATTTTGTTCAGAGGGATTATACATACAAAAGTGATTTCTTAATGGCACCAAGGTTGTTTAACTAGCTGATTTAACTTAGAGTCGCCATTGGTGTTGATGTAAAAGCCTTTAAAGGCTGGTTGGTCAAAGAACACACCAAAAATTCTTCAACTCTATGGACACAACTTGTCCTAGTTGGTCCCACTGAGCATGCCAAAAACTATTGACACAGTGAATTACACCTGGGGTAGGAGGCCGATCTCCTACCTTCCACACACAAAAATGGAAAATCCCCTCTCACCTATGGGACTGGTGAAGCTAGAGGGGAGAATCTCTAGATAAGGGCTAGCTCGCTTTGATGTATAATTTAGGCCCTGGTTTCTCCTACTACTAACAAACAAGTGTAAAAAAGTGGGGGATGAAAAGAGAGAGAGAGAGAGATGCTAAAAACAAAACCTAAGCCTAAAAAGTAAAAGGTGATACACCAGAAAATGTGTGATCTAATCTACTTGAACATACACTTTCCATCGAGAAACAACTCCCATACACTTCATCTGACATGAGAGAACCTTCTACATCAATGGGTTAGGGGTCTATGGAGATACAAGGAGGAAATAACTACTAGATGCATTCTGAGACACACTACAGTAGCCTATCCACTTCACCTATACTCCTCTAGGGACACTTCTGATAGACCTGTAAAAGGAAACTCCAAAATACACCAGACATGCTGAAATCATTCTGCAAAATCATTAAGAAAATGACTTAACATATAATCAAGGCATAGACACATACTAAAGATGAAAAACTCAGAATGGAGGTAAAAATGCTATGTTTTAATTCAAGGTAAAATTTTGGTAGCTCTCTCTTACAAGCCTAAGATATTTTTGGGCAAAGTTTTGCCTTAAAGCTAAGAGTGGATTCCTGCTTCTCAAATGAGAAGTTTTCAATTTATAGAAAGAGGAAGAGAAACTTGGTGCTTCTTGGGAAATATTTTGGTGCTCTTTTTTTCAAGTGGCCCATGTACATTCTGAATCTTGGGAAGATGAAACCACTGTTACTGATGTCATCCTTTAGAAAAGGCCTATTGGAACCATGTTGTATAATCACCAAAATTGACTTTGGTGTTCAAGGATTAATGTAAGAACATGGCCATGCCTCTTTTCTACAAACAGAATATAGTTTGTCCCCTCCTCAATGCCAACTGGAGAAAAATGGGTTGCACCACTCATCTGCAATAACTCACCTTCCCTTTGCCACTTAGACGCTTTGTCTTTTCTACTCCTTGTCTTCTTCCCGCTCTTTCAGCCGTCGGGGGTGATCTTCTGGCGGGTCACTGCATTCCTTGGGTTCTTTTCATTATTTGGCACTCAGACAGTTTAAAACACAAATGGCTACTTTACTACCTTAAAATTGATAGTTTTCAAGACATCACCGTCCTCAGCAAAAGTCATCAAGTCTTTCCTGCAGCCTTTTCTAAGCTTCAGGCTTTTTCTTGCAGACAAAAAGTCTGTGGGAATTGGATGCTTTGACTTTTTTATGGGCTCTTTGACTTTAAACTGGCTCTTCCCCTAAATTCTTTTAGGCTTTTTGTCTAAAGGAATTCTTTTAGATAAAAAGTCTGAAAGAATTCAGCCTATTGCTTAAGTCTTCAGCATGCCCTTTGAATCCCTTCAGCTCTTTTGAAGCTCTCTCTTCCCTCCATAAGGGCGTTTGGATCTTGAACTACCCTCCATAAGGGCTTTTGAACCTTTGGCTTTAGGGCACTTCATTGAACCAACCCATTGAACCAAAGTTGGTTCAATGGTTCAATGCTATGCACTAAGTTGATTGAACTAAGCCTATGATCTTGTTGATGAACCAAATGCTTGAACCATCTATTGAACCAATGCATTGAACCAAATTGTTGAACCAAAAATGGTTCAACACTATGCACCGAGCCAAGTGGTTGAACCATTTACTCTGGACTTCTCCCATTAAACTACAAGATCAAACTGAGCATTGAACCAATGCATTAAACTGGTTCAATGGTTCAACACTGCACACCAAGCTCCTCTAAACTATTCTCTGAGTCCCTTTGTTGAACCATCCATTGAACTGAAGTGATTGAACTAAAGTCTTGAATTAAAGCCTTTGAACCAAAATGTTGAACCAACCCATTGAAACAGTTCAATAGTTTAATGGTTCAAGTGACTGTTAAGCAAAGGATGTTGAACTTGAAGATTGAACCAAGACTTAAAAATGAAGTGATGAACTTGAAATGATGATCCAAGGCTTTAACCAAGGCTGATTGAACTACCAATGAACCAAATGATTGAACTAGTTCAATGAAGCACACTGAGCCGATTGAACTTTGGCATTGAACCATCTGATTGAACTGGAAGTCACTAAACTGATGTTATTAAATCGACTGAGTGAACCAAGGCCGATGAACCTTGTGTTGAACTTGAACCAATTGAATTGAGTGTTGAACTTTAACCACTGAACCAAGGCCTTGAACTTTGCTAATGAACTTGGAATTGAACTGGTTCAATGAACTAAGGCTGATTGAACCAAGGCATTGAACCAAGGCATGAATCAAGTGATTAAATCAGGTGTTGAACCAAAGCATTGAACTAGTTTAATGGTTCAAAGATGCCAACTTTTCTTGATTTTCTTCAGACAAGAGCCCAAAAAAGCCTTATAAAACCTAGAACTCTTTGAACTAATCCTTCATGTGCCAAAGGACTAACCTACTGAGTCTATAGAAATATAAAACCTATAGAGTCTGTAGAAATCCAAGACCTACAGAGTCCATAGAAATCCAAGTCCTACAGAGTTCGTAGATTTAGATCTATAGAGTCTATAGATTTAGACCTGTAGATTCTGTAGAAATTTTTTAGAGTCCATAGAAATGAATAGATTCATGCAAAATCAAAAAATGAAATGGCTTAGAATAGTAGGGATAGAAGGGGACCAATTTTTGGCCTGTTGGGCAAAAAATGGTCAACAATTCTCATGGGGGAAGTCTACCAAAAACTTGGCCCCTACCTCTATAGATCTAACCAAAATCTCATCATTGTTCTCCAATAAATTAAGCTAAAAAAATGGATCATACATGGAAAGTGTATTAATATAGTATGATTGTTGAGGAAATGGTTCTTCAATTGTGGGTATTGTAGTTAGGTATTGTGTGATTTGTTCTTGGTCCTGTTATGAATATGGTGGCATATTAAAAAAATAGTTAGCTAATGGATCTTGGTTTTGGGCACCTATTTGAGTATTATAAGAGGGATAAAAATTCATCTCATAAGCAATATTATCTACGTAGGGGTCTTGCACCATTTCTTCTTACACAACTACATTACTAATCCCTATATTATACATGAGTCCACTACGATTGTAGGAATACATGTTGGGATCCATAGTGAATGTTTTGTGATAGAAAGGGAAGGGAGTTCTACAAACTCTAAAAAGATAATGTCTAAAATATGATGTTCAAAATTGGTCTAGATTCATCAAAAAGATGGAAAGGTTTATGCAATTATTTATGATAAAAAAAGCTAACATTAAGTATCTAATGTTACACATCTTATACAAAAAATATTAAGTAAATGGACTAAAAATCAAAATGCCAAACTCTAAGGTCAAAGTGTTTCAAATTAGTCTAATCTAGGAAATAAAACTATTGTTAGGTCTTTTGGCCAAACATGGCATCAAAATCTAGGCTCAAAAATGGCATGTGCTAGGACTTGAGGCCAAATGACATCAAAATCTAGACTTTGAAATAGATGAGATTTTAATCTAATGGATTTGAAACACTTATAACAAAAACTAGGCATTTGACTCTTGGACATGAACTCGATCAAATAGGTATAAGGTATGAAACAAAAGGCACTTTAAAGATAATTTATTTTATCATAAATAATGGTATAAAACTTGGTTCTTTTGACAAATAGGCTAGATAAATTGAATGATGTAACTATGCTAGATAAATATTCACAAAATTATACTTAGATTGGCTTGAAAAATGTGTAAAAACATGAACTCTATGCAAAAAGGTATATGAAATAATGTTTGAAATGTTTTGGGTAGTGTAACAATGCTAGACTACTCAAAATATGTGACAAAATGTTTGCTTCAAAAACTCTCTAAGGCAAAGATGGTTTCTCACAAATTTAGCAGTGTAACACTACCTTTATTAACTCAAATGACATACATACCTTCAAATTTTTGACAATATCTCTAAGGAAAAAAGGTATTTATTCAAATGATATTAATGTAAATAGGATGGTAACCTTAAAATATTTTGTGCATAGACTCAAATTGCAAGTACTTAAGACAAAATTACTTAAGTCTACCAAGTGGTGATAATGATTATGAGTCTTAAATGACCTTCAACCCAAATCGGAAATTGAACCTAAGTTCCCTCAAGTTTAGTACAAATGGTGAACCCACTTAACACATCAACCTTGTGAACTTATGAAAGTACAATTTTGAATTTAGATTATAAATGAATGGATTTAAACAATGTTTGGTAAAATTCTAGACTCAATTGGATAGCATAACTACACCAAAGTGGATGATATGACTCCAAGTTTTGATGAACTTTGAACAAGGAAAATTGATGATTCATGTGGGTAGTATAATGCCTTTTTATTTAAAATAAAATGATGACTATGTGTTTTGGTTTGTATCATTTGTTCACACCAATTTTTGAATCCAAATAAGACTTTAATCTAAGACAAAACCAACTAATTAATCACTCTTAGGTCCTAAACTGACAAGGTTTCTTGGTATTATTGGAATCCATCAATACATGTCATTTGAGAGGATTTTTTAGTGTTCATCTAAAAATTAAAATGTGCATTATATAGTAGGGTTTTTACACCCGCCTTCTCTCAAATGACAGTACCATAATATGGACCTTTAGGTGCACCTTACACCAACAACACTTCTATAACAAGTGGGGATTTATCTAAGATCTATAAGTTTTTGAATGTCTATATGGATCAATTGCACAATGAATTTCACATCACATTGAAAAATAAAAGAACTTAAATTGGGTGTTTGTGTCACTTGGCTTGTTGTAAAAAGGTATTGTCCTTTTTTTAACCACTACATCCATCACTTACTCAGTGTAGTGCGATGTCCAAAGTGCAGATACATCCTGTGTACAAATCCAACACTAGAAGGTGGTTTATCCACTCAAACCTTCAATCCTAGTGTGAGTGGTTGAATTTAGTGCAAGGAGATGAAACCCCAAGTCAAAGCTTCCCTATAAAACTTGTGGGAGGTAATGAAGTCCCCCTCACAAGATAAAATGAAATAAGATAAATGACTAATAGAAATATTTTAGGGTTGTTTCAAGATCACCCAAACTATTATGAGTTTTTGGGGAGTGATTTAGATGGCATTATTTATATGCCTTAGACTAGGCATGTTTAAAATAAGGATGACATTTTTTATTCCAAAATTTCCTTAAAGGGGATGGATGGAAGAGCATACATGCAATGTCCCTCATTTTGCCAATCAAATTATAAGTTTAAACAACTATTGAAGACAAAATTTGAAAAGTGAGTTCAATTTTAAGCACCAAATGAAAGATTAGGTGGTGTTATTTTGACCCCTTGGTCTTAGGTTGTGACTTTGAAAGCACAATTTGTCAAAACATTCACTTAAGCACCCTAGTTTTTCATTAAGAACCAACTTTGAAAGTATGTTTATTTAAATGAAATCAAAACAACTTCTAACCTACTCCTTCAACATGTAAAAACACAATTATAAGGGCCTACTTTGAAGCACTTAAGATTTTGAGAAAACAATATTAAAAATTTCAACTCTTTATTGCAATCCCACTGTTACACAGTTAATATCATTATTTTCCTACAAAATCAAAATTTTGGAACACAATATCACTGTTATGGATTAGTTCAACAAAAAACACAATATCACTATTTTCCTACAAAATCATTGCTAAACAAAATTGCTATTTTAAATGAAATTAATGGCCAAACCAATGATATTACTACCCAAAAAATAATATCATTATTCTGGTTGATAATAACATTTCACAGGGTGAAAAATATCATTGTTTTGCAACAAAATCATTATTTTTGTGAAATTGCTACTCGGGCAAACAAAATCAATGTTCTAATGTATGATATCACTACTCAGGGCTATAAAATCATTGTTTAGCAAATAGTGATTTTTTTACAAAATCACTACTATGATAGCAGAGATATTGAAATAGAGAGCAAAATCAATGTTACAAAGAACAAAAACACAATTATCAAAAAAATAGAATTTTAACTTAAAATTGCACTCTATTTTATCTACATAAAATTGGTTAGTAGGTTTATTAAAAGAGTCTTTTTGAAAAAAATTGTGGGGATAGGGTCCCACCGGGTATGCCATTATGTGAACTAGGATTGGAATAAGGGGATATTAGTATTGTGTTAGTGAATAAAACAAATCCAAATAAAACACACTAGCTAACACCTTAAGCCTATCACAAAGGGGGAGCTTAGTTGACAAAAATAGAAATGGAAAGCATAAATAAAATGCAAAATAAACCTTCTTTTGCCTTCCATATATGCTCCATATATCTTTTTGAAGTGGCTTACTTGATTTGTGTTCATGAAGTCTATATCAATGAAGTGTGGCTACCTCCATCTCTCCTTGGCACCATGTTTGGCTTATGGCTTGTCTTGGCTTGGCTCAATATTTGGGCATTATAAATCTAAAATTTAATGTTTTTGAATGCATTTGGGTATATAATTTTGGCTTAAAATATCTTAAAATTAAATAGGCAAGGCCTCTTATTTATAAATTTTGTAAAAATGCTAGAATGAATCTAAACCATCTATCCCAAGATGAAGATGTGTGGCTAAGAATCCATTTAATTTTTGAAGCAAAAATCAATAAATGCCTTCATATATATTTGGGATAGAGAGGCAATAAAGAAGCATGGAGGGTCTTAATGAGGCATGGGGTGGCTTAATATTTATGTTTTATGCATTTATGGCCTAGGGATGTCTTCCCAAGAAATGATGTCATTTGATGATGCAAATATTCAATATTCATTTCATAAAAAAATTATTCAAAAAGCTCTATGGAATTATTAATTAGGCTCATGAAATGAATTAATTAGATTTAAGCATGATTAGTCAATTTAGTGTAAATTTTGATCAAATTGGTCAAAATGTCTCATTATTGGCTCAAAATTTGATTGGATTAGAATTGGAAGTTGATGTTGCACATGTCTTGTGCAATAGATTTGATAGAAAAGAGCAATCCAAATCACCCAAGTGAAAAATTGGCATTTTGACTCAAAATGATCTAATCAAAGTTAGCTATCCCATAAAATGCATTTCCCTATTTAGGGATACTTTGGCCAAAATTAGCACTTGAATATGTTAGGTTCAAAGCTTTTAATGTGTTTTAGTGTTTTTAGGCCAAATTATGCATTTTGATAGAAATTGGTCAAAATCTTGGTTGGATGTTATAGATGACCATTTTTAGGTGTCTACAATATTCATGTTATTCTACCTCGTGAGTACTACCTTCTTATTTTAATCCACAATAATCAACTGACTATGTTCCTTGATTTCTAAACCTTACCTATAGTTATCTATGCATGTTTAGGTCTTGAAAATAGCTACTGCAAGAACCTCCTTTTTATTTTTTCTCATCCTCCTATTTATATTATACATTCACCCCAACTTGTAGTACCAACCTCAAAAAGATCAAAACTTTGTTCACTATCTGCGACATAGTCATCCTTAATGGTTGTAGGTGTCCATAGGGTCTTATATAGGCTATTCATGATATTAAAAAACATTCCATGCAATATGAGGTCCATTTAGTGTCTTTTAACATGATGGCTTTACTTTATCTACCTTAACATCACCTAGACATCAAACCTAGTTGACTATCTACCTACAGTCACCTATAGGTGACTGTAGGAGACATTATAGGTAAATGTTAACTCCAAAAGTCTATACTAAATACTCTTTAGAAACCCTAGAGGTATTTTGGAGTCATTTAATATTATTTTGAATCACTTGAAACCCTCCTTGTATGTTGACAAGGTTTAATCATCACTCATTCTTGTTTATTTCCTGACTGAGATAGTCACTTAAAGCTACCTATAGGTGGATATTTTAGGACCTATGTATGGACTATAGATGTGAATGAGGAAAAAAACTAGATTTCATCTCCTCTTGATGATATTTAAGTCACAAGAGGTCATTTAAACCATTTATAACCACTATCATATGTTATCAAGATCTGGCTTTGGAACATTAGGTGTGAGGACTCTTTTGGATCAAAATCTTGTAGATGACTCTGACTAATTTTAGTGTATAAGTTGTCAACTTTAGACTCTCAAAATTCTACCTTTCATTGACTTCCTGCCTTCCATATTTTACATGGTTCTTGTCTTGTGTGAAGACCACAAAACATAACCTTTTGGAAGCTTCAAAATATCTTTCAACTTTATCATATGACCTTGATAAAAAGGTTTAAGTGCTATATTTTCACCCTTTAGGTACTAGGTTCCTGTATTTGCAGTCATTGTCTTTGATCAAGACTTCACCCTCATTTGTTTAACCTAGACTTTTCAAGAAGGTCTACCATGTTTAATTTTACCTAAAAATATCCCAAGGGGAGGCCTTGCCATGTTTTAACCTACCAAACAAGGACTCATACATCTCTGCTAGGGTCACCTGTAGGTGATTATCTAGTATATATAGATAGTAGCATGAAATCTTAGGCATTATGAGGGATGGATAGGTTATGATCATTCCTATGTTTCCAATAAAATTCCTAATTAACACCTATAAATATTAGGACATTTAAAATAATATCAATCCTCCCTTCTCTCAGCATGACATCATCAAGCTTATGTAGGTGAAGATTATAAGCAGGCAGACAACAAGATGGTGTGATAGGCAATGATGTCATTAATTTTACCTTATATCCTTTTCCATGCTCTTTCAAAGAGATAAAACAATATATTATGATATAAAAATATTTAGAGGATCCTTTATATTATGTTTCAATGTTTGAAAACTCTTACAAGCACATAGTAATGCCAGACTAAAAATGAAGATGGTTGTATGTATGTCAAAATTGGATGTGTATGTCAAAACTAGATGATTACTCAAGTTATGGTGTTGTAGGAAAAAATATGGAATGGAGGTGGCCTCAATGGTATTTAAACATGAAAAAAATCACATTTCCTTCACATGAAACTCCTTTCAAAGAATATAACCTTCAACAAGTACTAAAAATGACTATCATTCCTCCTGGGACATCAACCTACAAAATAAATTGAAAGATCCCATGAGACCTTTTCCAAACATGAAACCAAGAATGCAAATCATGATATTAGAAATTCAACATCATTTAGAACCAACATCAACAACTAGTTTGTATAGACTTGCTCAAACCAAGGCAAAACCTATAGGGTAAACAAATAAGTAGGTAGAAAAATATAGTCAATTTCATAAGAATGGTTCATGAAGCATAGGACACCATTATTCAAATTTATTATATGGAAATTAAGGTCTATAAATATAATACAACCTCCCCAAGGTGTTTGAGCTGAAACCTCCTAAGCTGTATGTATTGAGCAAAAAACTAAAGACTATTTTTTTTGCCAAAAAGGGTGAAAAAGGAGCATAATGGTTTTGGGCCAAAAATGGCACTTCTAAATCAAACCAAACATGGAACTAAGCTTATGGAAACTAAATATACATTCTATGATCATATCCCACATGGCATGCTTCCCAATGAGCCATACCAGAGTCATTTTCTTCTTCTTTCTCAAGAAAACTACCTTTACTCCTAATGAACCTACCACTTTTTAGTTATGTCAATTACTTAAGACCTCTAAGGATACATGGGATGTGACATCATGTTTTTAAACCTTCACACTTCCCAATAAATCCATTTAATTCATTAAATTCACCCTTTTTGACCTCAAAATGACCCAAAATGACTAAAAGGACAAAAATGACTAAGGACCAAGGCTAGTATAGCATTAATGACATCAACTAGCCTATAAAAAACATTATAACATCATCTTAGACCCCCTAAAACACCTAAATACCAAGTTTTTACCTAGGGGTGCCCTAATGTGACCTAAATGTCAAATTTGATCAACAATAATACAATGTACTTAAACAAGATACATGGATCTTTAGAGCATGAGTTCCTTAGACTCTCCGGTATTTGTGGCAATATCAAGTGTCATCTCCAACTAAGTACTATTGTGGGGAGGGAGATCATCATCCAAGTGATTTTCCACACCAACCAAAAACTAATGATCCCTCATACTAATCCCATCAAGAAATGGCCCTCCCTTCATTGATGAGTAGATAATGATGGTGTGGGAATCTAGAGAGATAATCAAGTACCTATGTACTATATGATTTCAAAAACTAAACATGCAATGTATCATAGAAAACCATTATATTGCAAGATATCACACAAACATATATATCATACTCATGGAATGATAATGTCTCACTAAATAAATTTTGTCCCAATTTTTTTATGAATAATAAATAATAATGATCTATAGGTCAATCAAATTTATACACACCACTTGATCAGACAACCTTCATCTAGTATTGTGATGCTAGTAAGCTAATGAAGTCCATCTCACTCCTTACTTAGTATCAAAAATATAGATTATTCAAACAAAATTTAAACACAAGATTCATATAATTTACCTCCTACTAGCAAACACATCGCATAACATGTCGTACATAGGATTAACTAAATCATACATTTATTTCATCAAACGTATGAATGAATCTTACATTATTTTCTATCCCATACTAAAAACAAAGAATACAGTTTATACCACCTAAGTAAAATATATATTTAACTACATAATTTAACTACCACAATTAATTTTTAATATACTACACCCTATGATAACCCATATTACCATAGTCTAGTATCTTAAGACATAACTACTAGTTTTTTGTAAATAGACATATAAAGTAATCTTTAAAAAATGGAAATATAAATTTCTATTCAAGCAACTAGACATAATAAAGCAAGTCACAATTTCCATGAAACACAAGATATTTTGTCTCAATAAGCATTACACTGTCAAAGGTTATATGCACACCTACATAAAGTCCTACTAACTATCACAAAAAATGTTATTCATAGTAATAGCCAAAACACATGTATTCTATCAATCAAGCATAGGTATGTGTCTATACATGACAATTATAGTATGTGCCATCTGAATATAACATACTTTTATGTTGTAGTACTCAATGGCATCCCATACTATCATAGTTCATTATTTAGAAACACCATTACATAATTAAACATAGCCAAAATCATGTTTTCAAGAATCAATGACGCACAAACTATAATAATAAACAAACAAGTATTGGTTTATACCACTTGGGTATACCCTACATTAAAATTTCATACTAGCATATAAAAGAAACACAACTCATAGGCACATACCATGATGCACCATTATATGTTATATATTAAAGTGCCTATTCAAAATATATTTACAATATGTAATACACACATATTTACTAATGTATGGAAATTTATTTAATAATTCAATCATGCTTTTATCAAAGAGTTAAATAACCCTTAGCTAAGCTATTTTATAATATTTCATTTAAATAACTTAATTCCTTTCCTAGGAGACTATTCTCACTTGGTTATAGTTTTGGTCTCATAGACACCTTATGACCTATTTCAACCACATATTTAATTATAAGTATAATCCCTATATACGAGAACTTGTACATACACCATGTGTAAGTACTCAAATGATATGAAAATACTAAACCACTATTCATTTATACTTCTAATCAAAAGCTCCCTATAGTCATTTATAACCCTATCTGAGGATTTCAAATCACATAGCTTATCCTAACTCTAGGTTAAGAGAGTATGAGCATAGAACTTTGAATCTATCATTAAATTTTAGGTTAGGAGCCTATAACTTTATTTTATATAGTGGCACAACTCTCAGTTCATGTGACCAACTCTTATATATAATTATCTCCCAATACTCATAGATTATTCAAGTGGCAATGTTGCCTGTAAATATAAATACATACAACTATGGTTCAAAGGTGTCAATTATATCATAATATTTTTTATACAATAAATGAATATGACTCCAATTAACAATCCAAGACAAAACATGTGATCAAGATCCTCTACAATAGTGTTGGTATGCACATGACAAATAAATCTCTATGAAACATAGTTATATATTTTATGATCACTCGTGAAACTATAGTTAAAAGAGAACACACCTTCACTCAATTATAGGCTAATTAACATAAGTATACCCATTTTATTTATATGTATTCATCAATACATAGCTTATATGGTTTACATCTATCCAATGGGTTTTATACAAGTTATATTTATAATAAGCAAATTCATGCATATCATTATGTTGAGATTTTTATCCTTCATATGGATTATTAAATACTCTTAAAATTTTCAATACACCAACAACTCACATCTACACCTACAGTTACTAATTTTCCAAAATAAGGTAATCATGGGGTTAGTCAACAAAATGTATCAAAAATAGCCATATAATAACATTTAGTCTAATTTAAAAACCCAATTAAATTATCACGGCTAAACACATAGTATCATAATAAATACAGGTATATAAATTATATATGGCATATGTTGGTTAAAACAATAGGTTAAAATTCTTATATCCATCTCGTATACCTATAGCCAAATACCCATTGGCTGAGGATTAAAATATAAATTATAATTAGGTGGAATAAATATCCAACCATGTCAATTATGCATCTTATTTTTTGAGGCTTATCAAACAATGATGCCCTCAAGTATTACATATAATAAGATTCAATAATTCAAGTCACCATCCTAGCTACGATTTTACACAGACTGGATTATATGATATGGCAATGCCCACATATATTGTCTAGCTGAAAATAAGATATATATTGACCCTGCTAACATGTATATTCTATAAACTACATAATGATTTATAGTATTCAAAAAAATTCATAAAATAATATAGGTTGGATTACTCATAGTGATGCCCTTTACATAAATATTTAAACACTCCTAATTCCATATTGTAAAAGGAAACACATATATTCTATCCATGTAAGGCTTACATGATTTAAAGTAAATCAACTTCTAAGAATCCAGTTTTGATAAAGTGTTTTCGAATACAAGTTTATATTTCTTAAAACCAAGTATAGTGATTTATTTACACAATGTTATATATATATATATATATATATATATATATATATATATTGACTCACATATATGTAATTGTATATAAAGACTTCAATGATTTAAAATATGTCATGTTGGGTTAATAAAATAGAAAGAGGCATCTATCTTTGCTACCATATAAGCTATGATACCTGAAATAATATTTTGGTTAGTGAATTAAATTTTGGTACACATATCAAGAGAATATACACCACTCATCCCCATTTAAGTCACCATTATAGTGTTTTAATTTAATAATAAAAAATAACATGGTTAGTGGTATTTGTCATATAATCTATTAGTGGTATATCATTTGTTTAAGAAAATATCCTTCTTTCATTTAAATTGCACTTGTTCCAAAACAATATAATCATTAGTGACTTATAATACCCTTAGCTGGATGTATATAGATCAGATGTATATCCATATTTATGTAAATTAACTTATATGTCATTTACATGTAAATCAGCTTATATACCATTTACATGCAAATTGACTTAATTGTACAACAAGTATTAGATGTATATATATTATGATCAAGCAAAATGATGCCTCTACTAGTGTAAACTCTATGGAGGTTGCCTACTGTGGTTTATTCAAGACCTTCTATGGGATGTCTAGGTTGTTTAAACATACCAATAATTTCATTTTTTTAACATATTTGCTTCCCTGAGTATTAAGATTTTCATCATGAATTTGAAAATTAAAATGCAACACCTACCTTGTTTGAATGCTTGCTTATTTCCTTTGAGTCTCATGTGCTACGTCTCTTTCCTTTTTTCAATTTTATTCCCCCAAAAACACTTTTCAAGCTCTTCCCTTTTCTAATCTAGTAAAAATCTCTTAATTCTTTTTATTCTAAAATAGTTATGATATTCCTTTCCACATCCATACTAGGTAAAAAAATGTGTAGTCCTCTTTGTTTTAAAGATTTTTCTTGTTTTTCTTTTAAAACTCTCTTTTTGTTTTTCTCATCTTTATTCCTTTTGTTTTGTTTTTAAAAAGGGCTTTATCTTTTTCTATTTTTAATTTTTTGTCTTACATGAATTTTCCTAGATATATAATTTTCTTTATTTTTTCTTTAATCACTTTATAAGGTTTTACACATTTTAATTTTATAATTATTTAATAATAAATAATTACTTATCATAATTAAATCATCATAATTATTTCATAATAATGATACTATTGTAATCCACTAATATTTTAAACCAATAATTAATTAATAAATTTCATGAGGTTTATTCTACACATGAGATTAATTTCACACTAGGCATAAATCTAGACTAACATGCACACATAAATAATTACCCAAATGTAAATAACACAAGGAAGATGCTAACGCTAACCATTCAAATTATGCATCTAATATGAATTAATTATGTGGTGTGTGTAGGGTTATATCTGATTTCTCTATCATCCTCTAACATCTTCATCTACATCACCCTATCTGATGATGTTCTCCTTTCATCACACTCTAAGGGATGGGTTTTCCTGCATTAACCTCAAAATAAAATAGATAGTTAGACTATAATAGTCATGATATACATTTATCATAGAATATATCTAAAATGACAAATCAACATGATCATAAATTAAACTTATAATTACAACTAACTCATAGCAGTGTGATCATGTAACCTAAACAGTATTCTATTTTCCCATAATAACATATATTTCAAAGCTTAATCAAAATATAACCAAATCAAGTGTGTCAACTATAAATATCCATAGATAGTCAAATAATTTTCTTAACGAGGAATTGAGATGTAACATTAGGGATGTGTTATCATAGATTAGGGATGAATCCAAGTGAGTGGAGAATTTTCTCAATACTTTTAAGACATGTTCATGTTGTGTGTGTGTGTGTGTGTGTGTGTGTGTGTGTGTGTGTGTGTGTGGTCAGTGGATATGATGGAAATGTTTCTCGTAAGTTGACCTATATGGTTCATATGACCTTACAAGGTTGTGAGATTAGTTTGAAAGACTAATAATTCTATATGACCATGTTATATTTATATCTAATATTTTTCTAATGATCTCATAATATCATCCAAATTAATTTAATGTCTTTGAGAGTTTCTACATAGGTGTTGGAAGTCATTTTCACCATTACTATGTTTTAAGGGAAACTAGTAGATCTGGGTAAACAAGTTGCAATGATGAGTTGGAGGTTCTTTACAATCATTTAAATTATGTAATGCACATACTTTTTTTTTGTATTTTAATTACCTATACATACTTTTTATTATCTTTTAAGTTAGTATAATATGTTGGAACATTGAATTCAAAATGGTTTGTTTGGCAGAGTGAGGTCTGAGAGAGAGAAGGTCAAAAACTATGTTTGCAAGACCAATAATTAAAATTAGAGATTGTGATATTTATATTGTAATTTTTTAAAAGGATGTTTTAATATAATTTTAATTCATTGGAATTAATTTATTGTGTTTTTTTAGGTGCCATAAGTTCAAGTTTCTATGATGAGTTTTGGAGTGTTCTAGCAGTTCCAAGTGGGCTATTTGCAGATAAGAGTTTGAACCTATATACCATGAATTTAATCATATAATAGTTTTTTTTGTTAACTTTAATTAATTATGTTTCTAAATATGTTATTTTTTTCCATGGTTTTTCAAAAAAATGTGTTTATATTTTAGTTGTTCAAAATAGATTTTATGTGCATGCACAAGCCTATTGTGAACAGTGTTTTGAGAAGAGGTTCAAGTAGTGGTTGGACCTAAAATGTGTTGTGTACCTAAAGTGAAGTTATATAAGGTATATTTTAATTATATATAAAGTGATACTACTATGTATGTATTTTGGAAACAATCCAAGAAATAAAAAATGTAACGTGCTCTAATGAAGGCCTAATGGGATTAGGTTTCCTTAAGGCCTAAAAGAGGTTTTGGTCCTATATGTTATGACCATTATATTTTATTATTTTATTAATGTTTTAAATGTATTATAATAAATATTATAATATTTTTTCAATTGTTTAATATTTTATGTCTGACCAAGGTGTGTGAGAGCAAGTGACTAGTATAAGAACAATGCTAATTAGGCCTATTGGTGAAAAAAGAGAAGTGAATAGAGAAAACAAATAGAATAATATAGTATATATAATAATAAGATATTTTATACCATTATATGAGTGTATATTATCTATTATTAGTGTTTTATAGAGGTATTATCCATGGAAATCAAGGTCATATGACTTAATCAAGTCAAGAAGAGGATTAGTTAAGTGAAGAAACCTAAAAGGTAGTTTGAGAGGGATAAAAGAGAGAGAAGATATGAATAAGGAGATCATAATATTTTATATTAAAAAAAATTTCTAAAGGTGATCAATTTTTTTATTTGGTTGATTTTGTTTTGATTCATCTAGGGGGTTGGTGCCTCCTTACAAGTGGGTTCTTGTTAAAGCCTAGCTGAGTTGATGCTTAGCTAGTTGGGGTTGGTGCTCCATGAGAAGCTAGTGTTTCACTAAATTTGGTGTTTTTATTATATGAATATATTCCATTTTCATATATCAATTGGTTTTCATCCCCTTTAGTTCTTCCCAAATATAAGTTGTGTTATCTTGTGTTCTTATGTTTTATGCATATGTGGATGGTTACTTAGTCATTGTTTGATCTACATGATTGAATGAATGTTCATGAATTATTAAGTGGAATTGAAATGAAAGTTAATCCAAATATTTATACCAATCATATAATAATAATTAACACACTTAAAAAGCTTATAGTAATTAATGTTTGATGTGTTTATTATCAAACAAAGATAAAGCATTTATATTAATTTTATTAATTTGAACCATGATGATAATCAATAAATGCATGAAATAATGCACATGTGCCTATGTATGAGGATATAAAAAATAATTAAATAAGGAACCATATGAGGAAATATGGTTTAAAAAAATCTAGGTTGAGTGATCAAAAGAGTTGGGGTTCACCATATACATTTACCTTAATTCTAGTTTTTAAGCAAAATAGAAATAAACTATTGTAATGAAAATATATAAGAATATGTAAATGAAATTACATAATTTTGACATATCCACTTGGATAAATAATAAAAACAAATAAAAGAGATAATATAATAGGATATGCAAATAAAATACAAAGGGACTTAGAATGATTTCAATTGATCTCTATTCTAGAATTTTGAACCTATAGGATGATTATACAAACTATCTAGATCTTGATTCTAAAGTCTATATTTATAAAAGTGTTTCTAGATATATCCAAATTGGGTGCAAGTTCATCTTGGACAGATCCACACTCAATAAAATAATCATCATTGCAATTCTTTGTGTTAGTGATACTATCATACGTAGGGTTTCACAACCTAGTCTTTTAGTTATTACTAGACTATGTCTTTTTTGATATCTATATACATTATTTAATGTTTTTTCAAATAAAATGTGAATAATTAAGGTTCTTCCTCATTGACCTATCTTGACAATCCAAAAAAAAAGTTATAAAGTTAGGAAACTGTCAAATCAATATTACAAATATTATATCCTACACGTTGGAATTAGAATTCCATGTAGATTTGTAAGTATGTAGATGGAATAAATTGAGGAAGGGTTTTGAACCTTGTATTCCCTAGAAATGATAATATAATTACATGAAAGATAAAACCTTCAATAGGTATAAATGGATGAACCTTATCTTTTAAGTGGTTTAAGATACCTTGTATATATATGGTAATCTAAGGTAGTGTAAGACAAGTTGGATGATCTGGAGATGACAAGATGTGAAATCAAAGGCACAAGATTATCAATAATAGGAAAAAGGACCCACAAAGACTATAAGGATAGATCTACATAGGGAATATATCTGATCTGATCTAGATGGATCCATGCAGAACACAAAACTATCTTATGATAAATAGATGCTCAATTCTCAAGGAAAATTAGGATAATAAATTATTTTTAATCCAAGGATACCAATAGATACAATATGATAAGTGTTGTGGTGTTATTTTAAGGATCAAGGGATCTCAAATAATCCCTAGAAATATGTAAATATATGCAAACATGTCAAAAATGATAAATTAGGGATAAAACACCTAAAATAAGGGTATTGTATGAAATTTTAGTGTGTAAAATTATGTAGACACCTAAATTTGGCATTTTTTACACTTCATTTTTAATAGTTTATGTCTAAACTACAATCAAAATGATTTTCCATGATCACATGCAAACATAATTTAAAATCATCAATTTATTTGCATAACTACTGATTTAATACCAAAATTACATGTTCCTAAATAGGTCATTGCACCATAATGCCATAATAAATTTATCAAGTGCATCCCAAAAAAACCTAGCCCTATGCAAATTTTATTCTGAGGTAATTAAATAAATATTTAATTGACAAAATAAAATACATTGTAAGTGACCCATTATTTTAATTATTTATTAATCGTTCTTAATCAAGCCTAACCATCCTCTAATGTAGAATTCCATAGATTTTTGAAATTTTCTATTTTCTAAAATCAAAATACAAATATTACCTCATCTTTGTGACATCAAAAACAAAAGTAAATGGGAAAGGAGAGGAGTGTAAGCAAGCTCTTACACACTCCTCTTTACACTCTCTTACACACTCCAAGAAAACTAATGATTACACTTTTCTTCCAAATCTCTTCCACACTCCAAGATTCCTTAAATGGAACCTTTTACATTCCCAACCTCTAATGTTTATGAATTTAAGGACTCGCTTTTTTCCATTGATATTGATATTAGATTGATGGTCCACATTCAATCATCAAGTCTATAAATTGAGGCCTTCACCTCCATTATAAACAAGTTATATTGAAATACACTTATTATGTATAAATAATAATAAAGATTCACATTTATTCATACATTTAATAAATCCAAGCCAAGTGTAGATAAGATAAATGTTTCCTACACACAAATATGACTTTATCAAACACCTCTAGTTTTACAAGCCAAGAACAAGCCTCTAATAACTAGCTAGTAAGTGGTGTCTTTCAAGGAAGGTATAAACTTTGTGTTTTATCTTCTATTTGATTCTTCATTTAATAGTTTTAATAAAACATAGGGATTGGGCTTATAGTTTCATGTTCATTAAAAAAATAATGTTTAATTACTAACAATTGGACTAACCCTCTTTTAACTCCTGATCTATATAATGGCACACCCAATGAGACACATGATGCACCCCAAGAACTCTTATAGACCTTTAAAATTCTTTTAATTTCATGTAGTGACCTAATCATTAACTTAATTCACTTATTTTTCTTTAAAAACATACTATTTTTCATCCTGAATGAAATCAATGGTTTTACCTTGCTTTATGACATTTTATCCCCTAAAAATGGTAGTTTTTATATGCAAATTAGTGTTTTTAACTTTCAATTTCTGATTTTTATATCATTTTACAAGTCATCATAATTGGTGGTTTCACCACAAAATTGGTGATTTTACATTGTGTATTAGTGGTTTTGTAACTAGTAACCTTTCTCTCTAACCCTATATTTTGGTGGTTTCACCCTACAATTTTGACTTGATAATCAATGTATTTGCCCTACTTATTGATGGTTTCACCAATTTTTTATTTTTTATGTGTTTATATTAAATTTGTGGTTTCACCCTGACAAATGGAAATTTCACCCTATGTAGAAAAAAATATAAGACTTGAGCAAACCTATTTTCAAATTCCCTTGATAGTCCCTTGATAGTCCAAAATCACATTTTCAAACTTATAACCACTTTTATGATAGGAACTTATTAAAAAGAGTGGATTTTAGACTTGAAAACAAAGTACATTCATTTCCAAACACTTTTATTTTGGGCTTAAAATGAACTCATAATTTCAGTTTGGGCTTTAAAACTTCTTTATTTTAAGTCAATTCTTTTCTTGCACTTATTTCATTTAATTTATTAATGTGTGCTTGTGACGTTCCTTCACATATATTCTCTCCCATTTATAGGGTGACCCAATAACATGAAGGTGACCAATTGTTTTTATTCTGAGAGATTTGCTTATTATGCTCTTTGTTTGCCCCTAGTGGGATTCCTGTGAATCAGAATGGAAAAACCTTTCCCTTTTTTTTAGGCTACATTATTATGGTGGCATTACCTTCTCTTGAGTCTCTAGTGTGAAGTGACTAGGATTTAATCCCCCATCATTCATTCTAGCCTCATACATATGATGGGGGATACATATTATTGGTAGGTATTACTAGGACCTGGTAGAATTCCCCATAAAGAGTTTCATGAAAGCAATGAGTTAAATCCCAGTGCTAAGCCATTAGAATTCACCATAAAGGAATATAACATATCTTTTATAGGGGATGTGTCTCCCTATGAACATCCTGACACTTAGATCTCTTCTTCAATGAATTTTGTGCCCTTCATGGACCATGTAGTAGACCAATGAAAACTTTAGAGTAAGACCTATTAGACAAAAAATATTCACTGATGTAGGGGTGCACATATAATAAACCTCAAAGGTTACCTATCATTTATAGAATTTGAGATAGGGTGGGTCTTTAACCTACATTTAATTTTTTTATTAAATAGATCCTTAAAATTCTCCTTTTGAAATGAGTATATCGAAGGCTCAATTATTATGATGCAAACTTGATTTACCATTAAAATAGGGACATGTGTTTGAATATTTTTTAGACGTTGTGTCAAAAATCATTTTATGTCCATAAAACAATTTAAAAACTAAAGCAAGTCTCAAACATAGTCCACTTCCATCCATGTGATAAGGCATTACTTTATCCATATTCTGGGTCAAAAAACAAAGTCCTTCTAGGTGTCATGTCAAAATCTATCCAAATGCACATACCTCTTGTCTAAATCACATAATTATTTTTCCCATTTTGATCCAACCCTAATTTTGATGGAATTATAATTTCTAATTCAAAACCAATTCAAAATTAAGTTCCAATTCTAGTCCAAACCTAATATCAAAATTAAAATCAAACCAAGTCAATATTCTTTAGTCAAAAGTCAACTCTTTTTAGGTCAAGGTCAAACATTTAAATAAAAACTATTTCAAACACCTTTTCAAGATTCTAAAAATTAACCATTACATCCTTTTATGATAAATAAGTGCTTAAAAGTGATTGATATACCTACACTTGCATATATTCTAGAAACAAGACTGATTCACATACCTTTTATAGCTGATAATTTACATTGACCCACTTTGATTGAACTATTCCATTTTGATATCACCTTAACAAAACCAAATCAAGTTACTATAATCATCCATATTGAAGAATCTATTCCAACATTATCCTACCAAATTTCTAATCAAAACAATTTTTAAACATCCAAAATTATTTCAAGATGAAGATCATAAATCTAAACATGCCAAAGTATACACATAGTGGGGATATCTTTAACCCCTCTTTTGATGAAATAGTGACTTACAATCCATTTGGGTTTGAACCATATGTTGAATATGATGTGAATCAACACCTCATAAGTGTACCATCTAGTACAAAACCTAAACAAGATCAATTTACACAATACCTCATGAATGTACCATCTAGTGCAGATGCTAGACAAGATCAACCATACCTCATTAATATGTCATATAGAATAGTATATTAACAAGACTAATTTACACTACACCTTCTTGATAACAAAGATAAAAAAACCTTGTAACATTTTTAGAGGTTGGTGATAAATTACTATATGGATTTTTTAATAGAAAACGTACACTATTTGGTTAGAAATCCTAAAGAGCCATACCTTGCACTACCAGATAATCAAGATAATTATATCCAACATTAGTTTTGTGTACCCATCTTTAATCAATCCCTTATGATAAGTATCCAAGGAGAAGTTCAATTTATTAACCCACATTTAAAAAATTAATTCATTGCCTCCCAAGTATAGCAGGATAATCAAGTCTTGGCTACTTTGGATAACTCCTTAGCTACTCTAGATATTCAAAATCCTCCACTTGTGGAAAAGAATACACCACCTAAATAACAACTAGATTTTTTAGTCCATTTTACACCAAATATCTATCCATTTTATAGAAACACATTAGTCATGAATCTATTAAACACTCATATTTCTAATAATGATTTGTTGGCTAATCATGAGCTAACACTCTTGGTGTATTCTTCTCAAAATGTTGTTGATAGCTCTTAACTAGCATACCTCAATCTGCATCAAGTGTCATCCTAACCTCAACAAAACATTCTTTTAGATTCACAACAAGTCCTTTCCTTCACCATTTTGAACACTTCACAAGAATAGGTTGTAAACACATATAATTTTTGATAATAGGTTACAATTACCCCACCATAGTAATATCTTTCTTCCAATATATAATAAATACTAAATAATTTGCAATAACTAGTTACCAATCTTACACGTTATCAAGTGGCAACCAATCCTCCACTTTAGCAAGTGGCGACTAATCCTTCACTTTAGTAAGTTGAGACCAATCTTCCACAAAAACAAGTGCTAATAAATCCCTAATAGACTTTGTCTAATAAAAAAATATTCCTACTAGTTAACCACATACCACTTCTAATCAATAATATGGTCTTACACCTAATAAACAATAAGTCCCCTTCATACAACATATTCTTATGAATCAACAATAGGTTCATGTCCATTATCAACAAGTAGCATTTAATCCACAATAAAACATTCCTCCATTCAATCCAAAGTTACCTCCAAAACAACATCACATTCCTAACCCTCACCAATATCAACTACCCTATCAATAATATAACCCCACTTAAAGGGTGAAAATTCCTAGTAGAATAGCTAATAGGGTAAATTTTTCCCAATACCCTTTTTGACTAGTTTATTTGGGTCAATGTAATCCACCTTTGAATACCCAACAACATATGCACATTCCCTCTCAACATGAACCCACTTTTTAAGACTTGAAAGAGTTAAAGGATGCAATTTTGACAATCCAAGTAGGGAATCGGGGTAAGAAGTTCAATATAATGATATATGCTCTTATACTTTGATATGAGATATCTTCATATGCCTTCCCTCATCATTTTAAAATGCCCAAATTTTTAAAATACAAATGGAATGGTGATATGAGAGAGAATTGAAAATAATCCTTCATTTTTTTCCAAGAGGTGGCATATAATAGTATATATTAGTTTTGCTTGTTTCCCTGCAGTTTAGCTATACAATCCTTAGAGTGGTGTCTCCATTTACCTAAGACTTCTATTGATAGTTTTGAATACTAGTCTAAAAAAAAATTCAACACTTCTCCTATAATGTAGAACATGAGATGACTATGGTTGAATTGTTTCATCCCAAACAAAGACGAGGAGAAATATTTTCTAATTATTGGCAATGATGGCATGCATTGGCTAGTGGATTTCCACATAACCTCCTAGATTAGTAGTTGACATCAATATTTAATTCAAAATTGCAACTACACATAGCCTATACCTTAAAACTTCATTATGCAAATACATTTAAAGATATTATTGACAAATGACTATAATTTAAGAAATCCCTCATTGATAGGGGGATAATTAAAATCTATTCTCAAAACCAAACAAGCCAAGCTCAAATACAAGATCCTAAACAAGTTCAATAAATTACATATAAAAAATCAAAATCTTTTAGTAAGAAAAAATGCTGTATGGAATGAAGTAAGAGAATCTAGACATGTGCAAATGGAAAAAACACCACTTACTCAAAAAACACCATCTAATTAGCCAATTGCTTTGCATAGACCACCTCTAAGAAGAGGTCAATATCAAAATAGAATTTTTAGTGACCTTAGAGAGTCTATCAAGGTATTGTTCTAGAAAATGGTTGTAGATAATATAAATATTTATCAAATTTTAAAACCTTTTCTAGAAGGCCAACTTCTACCCACCATAGGGAGCATGAATTTTGTGATTACCATCAGGTTAAGGGTCATTCCATTCATAGATGTGTATAGCTCAAAAAACCCATTCAATATTTTATGGAGAATGGTGAAATATAGTTAGATAATTTTTTTTCAACATATAATGAAAATTTGGGTATTTACAAATAACCTTTTCCACAACATGATTATAAAACTAGAATCAGAATCAATGCTAAACAAACAATCAAAACTATAACTAGAGCTGAAATCAAAATTAGAATCAAGGTTCAAATCAGCAGTAGTAAAATAATTAGAATCAAGATCAAAACACCCATTCTAATCATATTGGATATCATAATGTCCCACATGACTAAAATAATATTTTAGGTTGTATTACTTACAGACACATAACCACTATCAAAATTAATCTCAAACCAATAACTAATAACTCTTGTCATATGTCCAATAATGCCCAACATTCACCACCTTATATTTTAGGGTCTCCACCTTCATAGGCCAATAATCATCCTTTGGATCAAAGTGGCATTAATGTTCATTAATGCCCAAAATTTTTCATTTTAGGCCTTGATTCCCCTTCTTCTAATTATAATAACCCCCACCAACTTAAGATTGTGCAATCACAACTCAACATTATAAGGTTACACTCCAAGGTCCTATACCTTCTTCTTCTAAAATTCCCATTCAAGCCCCTTTTCCTCAAAATACCAAACTGACTACTTATGCTAATTAAAATCCATATGATCTTGTGCAACAATCACATAAAACATTGACATAAATTTCTATCCTAGATATATTTTATACATCTAACATTCACAAGAACATATTGTATGAGCTTCTGATCCAATCTAAGGTGTCCACTGATATTGATCCTGATAATTTTTTAGCACTTATTGTTCATTTAGCCCCAAGCCAATAAATTATTTTTGACCAAAGTGATATGTCACCCCATGGTCCTCTTCATAATAATTTGATTTATGTATAAGTAGACATTTCCTAGCATAAGATCAATTGTGTCCTCATAGATAATGATTTAAGTCTGAATATTGTATCTTTTAATCTAGTTAAACTCTTGGGTTATATAGTAGTAGATATTTATCTAGACATGATTACCATAAAATTATATGACAATGAAGATAGAATCATAGGGCACTATTTCTTTATTGGTTATTGTTGGGCCTTTAACCCATGACATTTTTTGTTCTTGACCTAGAGTTTCATACAACTTACTCTGTGGGTGACCCTAGATACATGAAGTAAATTTAATACCTTCCACTCTACATTAAATTCCATTATTCTATATTAGAGGTCACCATTCCCACTGATTTGTAGCCATACTAGTATTGTCAACATCTTGAAGTAGAATATGAGAGCTACAATTATCATCTTGGCCTATAACATGTCCATAAAAAGGATAAAGATGTAGTCCTTTAGCCTCTTGATTAAAATTATGTGGATCTAATCACCCTTGCATCTAGTTATTTTGAACCACCTCCTCAAACAACCTCTCATTTTACCATTTTAGACAAAGGTCCTAGTGAATACCAAATTGGCAATGCTTTTCACATAGCCAAATTGCTTGAATCTCCTAAATTACATGGTAGACCCAAAATGAAGAGTGTTATAATGGAATGGCATAAAAAGGTTGATCCTAACTAATAAGGGCCTATTGATTTTATCAAAACCAATTCACAAGACCAAGAAAAACTCAAATGTGATGATGATTGAAATATCCCCAAATGGGATATTTGCTAAAAACACACAAAACTATAATATCCAATCTCAACACTAATGCTTTAATACCATTGAAATATCCCTTTCAAGATTTTTAACTAAATAGTAATTTTTTACAAACACATATAGGAAATGAGTTGAATGTAATGAGGAACAACATATATATTAAACCATATCTTTACCCTCACAAATGCTCCAATACACATTGATCATATATTAAACAAAATCCAATGGAAATACTGAATAACACACTACAAATCTTCACTCAAAATATAACATAAAATCTTCCACACTTATAATGCTACACACACACTCTAATTTTGAAACTACTCTAGGTAGGGTGTATCTCTCACCATCAAATCTGGAAACTATACATGAAGTCCATGTGCAATCCCTAGATGGAATCATCAACACCAACTAGGGTGGATATCTCACACCAAAACTAGTTTCAATATTCCAAGGAGAAATACATGGAAGGAGGATATGAACATAAGTCCAATATTTTAAATAAGGGTTTTAATGGTTTACAAAATATGAAATTAAAGAAAAGGAAAGACCATACTAATATAGCATTTACAATAGAGGAGATAAATGATGTTTGAAATGAAGAAAGAGAATACAATATGCCATGTAATAATATATTGACTATTCACCAATAGTTTCAAGTATCTCTCACATGTGCTAAGCCTCTTTCAAGATCTCATTTTGACTTTCTCCCATGTTCCTTTGATTTATATGCCCCACCTTGCATGTGACCCCCAAATCATGAATAGTAGACCATGTCTCCCACCTACCCATGTGCACACACATAAGTCAAAATATTCCCCATATTTTGACTTTAACAAGGATGTCCCACATCACATGCATGAGATAAATGATAATATTCTCAATTAATATGTCCCCACATGCTCTCCTTCTTCCTCCCATGTGGTCAAATGAAAAAATGTGCCACACTTATTTTCCCTTCACTTTTCACATTTAAAAATACTATGTGGGACATTACCACATCCCTAAGGACACTTCATCACTATGTCACCTCATTACTATACCATGTCATCATGTTGAGTCACTCATGAATAGTGATCCATGAATATTACTAGTGAATAGTGACTAATGAATAAGAATCCCACCCTATTATTCCCTTCCAACCCTGAATCAACCTATGAGACTAAAATAAGCTAAAGGTCTCCTGCAAATGTCTAATAAGGGGACATTACAGTCCTCCCTTCATGAAATTATTTGTCCACAAGAAATTACAAATTTTGGTGTTGACGAATCTGCTCTCCCTCCCAATTAACATCCTTCAAGGGCAAGTCCCTCCATCTGATCAGTTATTATTTGAGAAATTAGATCCTCAACCTCTTTTCCCTAGTATCTAAGATAGAATCAGGAACTAAGATCAATCTTCCCTCCTCGTCTAATGGTGGTAACTCATAAGATGTCATGATATGTTTCCCAACTACCCTTTTCAAGCAAGACACATGAAATACATTATGAATCATGCTACTCTCTAGTAAATCCAACTCATATACCACCTTACCAATTCTCTACATAATCTTATAAGGTCTATATAAGTGAGGCTTAAGTTTATCTACACCACTTTTTTTTAATGTGGATTACCTATATGGATGTAGGCAAAAGAACACTAAGTAACCAACCTCAAAACTCCTCTCAACACTATGCCTATCTGCATACATATTATATTAATCCTATGCACATGAATATTATCTTTAAGTGACTTAAGGATGTCTTGGATTTCCTAGATCCAATCCTTGGCCTTAGGGCCATACTGTCATCAAATACCAGATCTACCAAAGACATGGCATCATACTTGTATAGTGCTCAAAAAGGAGTCATGCCAATGGACATATGATGAGTTATATTGTAATAATTTTCACCCATATAAAACCATCTAAATCATCTCTTTTTCTACCCTAAAACATAGTTATGTAAATAACATTCCACCCATTTGTTCACAATCTCTATCTGGCCATCCATCTGGGGGTGGTATATCATGTTTGAGGTCAACTCCATGCCTTCTAATATGAATATCTCCTACCAAAATATGCTAATAAATCTACTATCCTAATCACTGATAATGTTCTTTGGCAGTCCATGGATTCTGAACACCTCTCTAAAGAAAAAATCTGCAACTTGAGGTGCCTTATAATTAGAAGATATGGAAAATAAATATGCATACTTGGTCAACCTATCAACCAACACAAATATGAAATAATTTCCCTTGACCTTATGTATAACTATAATAAAATCCATGGATATATGTTCCAACTTCTGCTTAGGGATAAGTAATGGCTGCAATAAATGTGTTGGGAAAGTATGTTATGACTTGTTCTTCTGACAATTCATGAACTCTCATACATGGTGCAAGACATCACCCTTGAGACCCATCCATAATAATCTCTCTCTAATTTTCCTATAGGTTTTGAAGTACCCTTAATATCCTACAAGAGTTGTGTCATGAATGGCCCTCAAAATTGTACCCTTCAATTTTGATCTAGGTACCAAATAAATCCTACCCTTGTAGTAGATGACATCATTTACCACTCTATACCTATCATATTAAATCCTACCATGCAAAGTCTTGCATGTAAAATTATTCTTGAAATACTTTGTGAAGAGGTGAGCCTTCTAATTAACCAGAATCTCAATCATAGTGCATAAAGTGGCTTTCCTAAAAAGGTAATCTACTACAACATTCCTCTTCCCTTTCACATACTCAATGTTAAAATCATAGGTCTAAATTTTACTTGCCTACTTTTTTTGCCTCTCATTTAGGTCCTTTTGATCTAAGGAATATCACAAGTTATTATGATCTATCTTAACAACAAATTTTCCACCTACCAAATATTACCTAAACTTCACCACAACATGCATGATGGTGAGCATCTCCTTATCATAGGTAGAGTATAATCTCTCTCCACATCATAGAGTTTCATATTCTCATAAGCAATGGGGTGCTTATTTTTCATAATCATGGCACCTAAACCCATACCTAATGCATCACACTCTAACACAAAAGGCTTAGAAAAACTAGGTAATACTAAAATAGGACAAGTTCTCATTACCTCTTTCAACTTATCAATTGTGTTCTAAGCCCCATTTATCTATTTGATATTTCCTTTCTTTATGAGATCTATAAGAGGTGCATCTAATTGGGAAAATATTTTGACAAACCTCCTATAGTAACTGCAAAGGCTAAAAAATCCCCTTAATTATATCAATGTCTTAGGTGGTGGCCAATCTAGGATGGCCTAAATCTTCTCTTGATGGACCTTCACTTCATCAACACTAATCACATGCCCTAATTAAAGAATCTCTATCATGCCAAACTCACACTTGGAAGATTTTGTGAATAATTATTGTGCTTCTATGATACCCAACACCAAATCAATATAACTGAAATGGTCCTCACATGTCCTGATATATATTAGAATATCATCAAATAAAACTAGTAAAAACTTGCTCAATTTCTTGTTGAAGATATGGTTCATGCAAGACTGAAAAATAGTAGGAGAATTAATCAAACTAAAAGGAATTACTATAAAATTGTAGTGCCCATAATGACACCTAAAGGCTTTCTTATGTATGTCATGATCATGGACCTTGATCTGATGGTACCCTAAATGAAGATAAATCTTTAAGAAATGCAATACTCCATGTAGCTCATCCAATAACTCATTAATCTTGGGAATTAGTTACTTGTTCTCGATGGTATTATTTTTGAATGCATGATAATCAATGCACATCTACATGGTCCCATCCTTATTCTTCACCAGAATAACTAAAAAAATAAAGGGACTTGAGGTAGGCCTGATGTGACCCATATCCAACAACTCCTTAATTACCTTCTTAATTTCTTCTTTGAATCTCTTATGATGTTGATAAGGAGTTATGATGGTAGGCTTAGATCCATCTTCAAGTTCTATCACATGCTCAAAACCCTTGTCAGGTGGCCTACCCATGAGAATCTCACTAAAAACCATATTATGTTTATCTAATATGGATTAAATATTTGTAATATGCTAACCATCTTTGTCTGAATGGTTATGAGGAGAGATTAAGGATTGAGCTACCCAAGCCACCTTCCTATGACAAAAGAGTTCCTCCATTCTCTTTGTAGTGGCCAAATTAGGTGATCCTTTAACTATTTCTCCAAGAACAACCCTTTTTCCTCCATGTCTAAACTTGAGCTTCATAGTCTATATATTTTATGAATATCTCCCAAGGGAATGTAACCACTAAATGTTGAGAGCCATGTCAATCTCCCCAAGATTGATAACATAAAAATAATTAGTTCCTTGATGGTTTCCCAAGGTGATTCTCAACTATGAAATCTTCTTCTTTCATCTCATTATAAATCCATTAGAAACCATAACATTGAATCTTAATAAGTCCTCCATATTAAGGCCTCTTTTCAAAAGATAGCCTTCATCTATGAAATTGTGGGTAGCCTCACTGTCAATCAAAACTACTACATTTTATCCTTGAAAAACTCCTCTCACCTTGAAGGGGTGATACCTAGGAGTTAATAAAAGAGAATTAATAGTTCCTTCTTCAGGTCCTTTTATAGGCTATCCTCTTTCTTGATAGAAGCCTCCTCCTAATCACTATCTGAGATGGAATCTACCTCCTCCTCGTAATTAGAAGTGACCTCTATGTAATGCACTTTGCCTCTCCTAAGGCACCTATGTCCTGGATTCCATGGTTCCTTGTAGGAATAACATAGTTTCTTCTTTCAAATCTCATCCTTAGTCTCATCATCTATCTTCTTTATTTCCTCTTTGAGTGTCAGGGAGGTTGCAGACTTCTTTTGAATGTTCCCTTTTGACTTGTTCCAAAGCATGGGCTTTAAGGGTATAGAAATATATCAATAAAATGCCCTCCTGATATCTTATTATGAAGAGGAAGGGTTGAATGTCTTCACCATACCATTGAGATGGTCAAACAATCTTTCTATGGAAATAACCATGAGCCTCTTTTTTGAAATATTAGTTACCATGATGGATAGCTTTTAGAAATCAGCAACATACTCATCTACATTACCTCTTTGCTTGAGGTGAGCCAACTCCATAAATTATTATTCAAGATCCTCTCTATCAAATATTTCTATCAACCACTTGCATAATTCATCATAATATCTAATTTGATCATGATTTTTAGTTATCAAACCATGGTACCACCAATCATGTGAAGCATCTTTTAGATAAAGGGTGGTAAACTTGATAGCTTCCTTTTCTATCATAGGATTTATAGACAAGTAGGTGTCCAACTTCTATAACCATGCTCTAGAAATACATTTATCAATACCCTTAAAAGTAGAGATATTTATCATACCCAATGTATGCTCCAAATATTTTGGTTTGGATGACTTCATGCCGCTTACCTCATACCACCACTGATCTTCCTTATATATAAATAATTAATCAAGGTCATGGCTTCTCAGACCTCATACATAAGTGAGTTATATTTCTCATGATGTTGAATAACTTCTTTTGGCAATGTAGTTTCTCTTCCTAGAAGCACTTCTCTTTAAATGAACTTGGGATTTTGGGGTTTATTGATGAATCCCACTCTTAGATTCCTAAATTCCATCTTTGGGACCTTGTTCAAATTATTTGATCTAGAGATGTTAGCTTCTCCATTATTGTTGTCATTTGATATCTTATTCTAAATTAAAAGAAACATCTAGCCAAACATATCAGTAAGCCACTTTTGAATTTGACCAATCATATGTCTTTGTCTTTGAACCATTTCATCAAACTTCCTTACTATCTCAATGTCTTTTCTATCACCCATTGTTTCTTTTAGATACAATTTATTTTTCTTTCTTCTTCAATTTTTTATTTCCATATCACTCAAAATCATCCAAACACACAAATATGATAGGCTTTCAAAATCACTAGCTCTAATACCACTAGAATATCATTGAGTGGGATATTTTCTAAAAACACACTATTGACCAAATTTGACCTTGTAGGTCAAATTAGGAACCTAATAGGTAAAAACTTGACCTTCATATGATTTAGAGGTATATATTTTATCATAGGGTATTTTATAGTCTATTTGATGTAATTTAATGCCTTGTTAGCCTTAGTCATGGTCTGATTATTTTATATGACATTTTGAGTCACTTAGTAGGCATTTAGGGGTCATAAATGCAAGTGGCATTATTTTCAAGGTGTCCAAGTGTTTTATTTTTATTTCAAACATATAATAAGTTATATTCACTATCAATAATGTTAGTCCCATATGATACTTGTAGGTTATCTAACTGAAGATCAAGAAATCAACTAAAAAAGGAAGAGTTTGGCACTCGTGCGGCCCATGAGGGAATGTGACACATGAGATAAGGTTATTTAATATCTCTTCATCTTCCTCAAACTCATCTTAGCACTTGAAATTCTTTGGAAGTGCTAAAAATTTCCCAAAACCATTTTACTCCTTCCTCTCCCTTTTAAACACACAAAAATGGCTAGTAGGTTTATGCTTGGTACAACTAGTTGAAGAGGTTTTATCCAAACACATTTGGGTGATGAAATTACACTTAGAGAGATTCATTTCCATAACAAGTGTTTAATAATTGTTCAACCATGATTTATGAATAATATCTAATAAGTTGGTTATGTTTTTATTCTCATTTTTTCCTACACCCTATAGTTTTTGCTCCAATTTGGACAAGTCCATACAATCTAGCTAGTGATGTTGATTCCAAATTATTTTGGATCTATCCTCAAATTATCTCCATGCTTTTTTTCATGTTTCATGTTTTTTTGATAGGCAAGTCATCTCATGTTGTAGGAAGGTGTCACCATGTTAGGTCTCAGTCAAGGTTTCCTTATTTTTAGAATGTTTGGTTCTCTACAAAGGTCTCATGTGAATGGAGTATGATGTTTCCCATGTCTCAATTCCATAATGATTCGACCTTATATGTTTGGTTTCATCACATTAGGCTTTGATCAAACTTGCATTTTTGGCATGCTTGTAGCTAGTTCTTTAACCAATTTCAATGGTAGTCATGTGTGTGAAGCTTGCCTACCTTGTTCATGGATTTTTATTGAAATTATATCAACTTGTTCAAGTCATCAAGATTTTAAAATATTCCATTTGAATGTTTTAAGAGGATGCAATATTGGTTTCAAGTTCATTCACCACATAAACTAGACACTTGTTACCACTATTTGCTCTGTAACAAGTGTTTTTAAGAGGATATCATGTTATAACAAAAGTTTCAAAACTTGTCTCAAGATCCCCATAGTGGAAAACATAAATTTGAGGAATTGGTAATGATTTTAAGTCTATTCATGAGACCATTCATCTATATGCATTGCTCTAATTCTATTCACTGTCTACATATAATTTAAGATGCACCTATAAGATTTTATTAAGATGATGTCATGATGAGATGGGATCTTTGATAAGTGTTTCATGAATGAGTTTAAGTATATTCATGATACCATTATTCTATGCACATTTCTCTAATTCTATTCACTGCCTGCATACAATTTCAAGAATCACCTACAGGAGTTTCTCAAGATGGTGTCATGATGAGATGGGAGATTTGATAAGTGTCTCAATATTTTAGAGTGATAAGAGTAAATTTAAACACTTGGTGAGGAAATATAATTTATCATAAACATTCATATCTTACATATTATCCAAATTTGTACCAATGCATGTATGTGAAAATGTCCACCTACAGGTGACATTATAGAGCCATGAGGGTACTTGTACAAGGAAGTTGGAGCATGGTAAAACCTTCCTTGGAACTCTTGTATGTATTTTTGATCATAAAATACATATTTTAAGTATAAAAATAGAAAATTGAGTTGTAGGTCACTTTCTAACATGAGATGATTGTGTTCAGGGATATAATCCCTAAAAGGTGAAAATAGAGGTCTAAGCCTTTTTATGTATATCTTCTAACAAGGTTATAAATATATTTGAGGAATCATAATATTAAAACCTTATAACCTCTAAATTGGAGAGGATCTCTATAAAATGAGTTATTTGACCAAGGAATGGTGGTTTTTGGAAGGCTCAAAGTTGTCCATTTGAGCACTAAAATCCTTCATTGACATCTATAGGTTTTGAACCTTTGAGTGACCTTGTATTCCAAGTTGGTAGTTTAGACCATGACCCCATGATTTAGTGATTTTAAATAGTGTAAATTGGCATTTATGATCTAAAATATCATCAAAATAAGATGATATGTGGTGTTTTAAGTCCCATACACACCTACAAGTGTCCCATCATGTAAAAATACTCCCCTACAACTGACTGTAAGAGCACATAGTCCATGATAGAGGTTTAAACATAGAACTATCAATGTTTGTTTATTAAATATGTTTCCAAGTGGTCTAGATAATCCAAATGTAAGGTGTAACATGTCCTAAGATGACTTCTCACCCACAAGCCTCTTATTTCTCTAATATAATCAACTGTAGTTGACTATAGGTTATAGTAGGTTGAGAAGTGAGGTCTGAGCATTAGTATAGCATAAGGATGATTCAAAATGGGTATTAAAAAGTATAAAATGATACTAAGAAACTATAGTATGGTCTAAAAACATTTTATCAAGCTTAAATCATGCAAATCAACCTATAAGTACCCCTTTAAAGCAAGAAACACAGTCAAAAAATGCATATAGTCTTGTGAGTTGAAGTTATTTGTAAGGGTACATGGAGAATTAAAGTGATCGTAAAACTCATAAAAAATTAATCATGACCAAAATATCCTCATGACACCATAATTATGGATATATAATAGATAAGGGGCTCTAAATGAGCAATACACATTCCATATCAAAAAATCATGCACACAGTCTACCCTTCCATAGTCTATCTTGGAATTTGAGAGAGATGGAAGGATAAATGACATGACCAAGGGATGGATTTTTTTTTAAATGTATTTAAAACTTGGATAAGCCCCTCCAAATTTTGGTTTTTATATACAAATAAGGGAAGATCCCTTTATTTTATCTCAAATAGAGGGTACCGCCTTGTGATAAAACCTTACATTTCTAAGAAAGAGGGATAAATAGATGGACCAAGAGCTAGGTGAACCTTAAAATAATGTATGTAAATTTGAAACACACCTAGATAAACATGTAAAATCAATCATATAATGGAGAAGCCTAACAAGTATATATAAACCCTCAAGGTTGAAGTTAAGACTATTACGTATGGTTTAAGCCTAGTACCCAAATGGGGGGTCAATGTCATTTATAACCTTAGGTGGGAATTATAACCTATTGGATCATGTTTTTTTGGTCATTTCAGATATGTTAAATATTTTGCCTTATAGAGAAAGCATAAGGAATATAATTTTAAGCTCAGGGACAACTCATGGGTACATAGAATGAAGGCTAAAGCTCGATAAAGTAAATTGAAATGCTCACATATCCTTTATAAATTTACATGGAGATCAAATAAGTTTTTAGGGGTTAACAATGGTCTTGAAACTCACTCTTGTGAAATTTTTTAGTAGTTCTAACATCATAGCTTTATGAATAAAGCTTAAGAGCCTAAAAGACATAAAACCCTTGCAACCCCTTGGATAAAGACCTAATTGTGAAAAAAGGATGGAGATATATCTATATATAATTAAATGACAATTAAATTGTATGGAAGTTAGATATAACTCGCTATGTAAACTCCCCATATTTTTGGACTGTACAGAATTGTATAGATGGAGTACAAAGCAAGGTTTTCTTGATAATTTTTGTGTTTTTACAGGTTTTAGGAGGATTCTAAAGATGTCAATCACATGGGAGGAAATATTGAGACATAATATAACTACAAATTTCCATTTAATTCTTATAAATAACTCCTAGGTGCCTTAATAAGAGATCTCATCTTAGCCACTCAAGATTGGCATAGTGAACATGATAGTGAGAAGGGTGAAAAACTTCAAGTAAGATATTTTTAAGGTATTAATGATGAATATAAGTCCATGGATGGAATTTAAAAATGTCATTCACCACATTATACATATTTTCACGAGAAACTAAAGCCTTTTTGGAAGCCAAGTGTGAAAGCTGTGTGAAATAGGTTGTTTCTTTGACTATAGACAGTGATGGCTCATTTTCAAAGGAATCCAGGTGATTAGGAATAAAAAAATACATGTAAAATCATGTCCATAACCCATACCTTTATTTAAATCATTATATCTATCCCTAATTATTTTTGGGATGTTCCAACAGAGCTAGATGATGAAGATATTTTTCTTATGCAGAATAAGGAGTTTCATGCCACATATCATGAGTTACATTATTTGGATAGCAATTCATCCTATCATAACTTTCATGGTTTGTCTCCTAATTTATTATTATATAAATTTAAATCTTTATATAAGCATGATAATTTTTTAAGTGACCTTTGTAATTATCATTTCTCACTTCTCTCTCAAATTCTATAAGTAGTGACTTTTTAAGTTTTTTGGGTAGCCTCCATTGGTTATGGTGAAACCTTGGACAATTTTTTATTTTAATTTATCTTGAATAAATAATAAAGTGATTTTTCCTACTTACATGATACATAATTGAGTCATGTTTCAATCTTGTTGATCTTGTCTAGTAGAAGATAGTCTTTTCTAGTAGGTTGTCCTTGATTGTTTACCAAGTGTGCAGAAGAGTAATTGTTATAGGTATTTGTTAGTGTTATTTCTTAGTGTATGAGATTTTTTTAAGTGGTTTATGATTTTATTCTCCAAATTGTCATTCATTATCCCTCTTAAACATCAATATACCTCTTAAAATTAGCATGTGAAACATTGATGTAATAATCTATCTTGAGTTGTGAGTTATGTGTGAAAGAAGCTTTGATTTTCTCTAAGTAGTATAAGTTCAATCAATATGAGGAAAATAATTATTGTTGTATCACATTTTATATTTTTAGTTTGTCTTGTAAACCTTTTTCATACAAATTTGATAAGTAAGAAAGTGTTTCAAAGAGTACATCAAGGGAGCTAGCCCTTGTAGAGATTCATCTCACCTATTGGTTACCCACAGCTTGTGAGATGTTTCCATTGTGCCACTTGGATGAGGAGAACTGAGACATATCCTCAAGGGTTTAAAATCAAAGTGAAAACACATACAAAACTATAAAATCCAATCTCAACACTAATGCTCTGATACCATTGAAATATCCCTTTTAGGGTATTTAACTAACTAGTAAATTTTTAGTTTTTTTTCTAATAACATATTACAAACACATATAATAAATTAGCTAGATATAATAAGGAACAACATATATATTAAACCATGTCTTCACCCTCATAAATTATTTAATACACATTAATCATACATTAAATCAATTATAATGGAAAGGTTGAATAACACACTACAAATCTTCACTCAAACTATAACATAAAATCTTCCACACTTACAATACCACACACACACTCTAATTCTAAAACTAATCTAGCTATGGTGGATCTCTCACCACCGAATCTAGAAACTTTACATGAATTCTAGCTAAAATCCCTAGATGGGATCACCAACACTAACTAAGGTGGTTATCTCACCATCGAAACTAGTTTCAATATTCCAAGGAGAAAATCCAAGGAAGGAGAATATGAACATAAGTCCAATATCTAAAATAAGGGGATTAATGGTTTGCAAAATATGAAATGCAATAATGGATAGACCATGCTAATATATAATTTATAATGGAGGATAAAAAGTATGTTTGAAAGTAAGAAGGAGAAGAAAATACATCATGTAATAGTAGATTCATTATTCACCAATAGTGTCAAGTATCTCTCACATGTGCCAAGCCTCTTTCAAGATATCCTTTTGACTTTCTCCCATGTGACTTCAATTTATTTGCCCCACCTTGAATGTGAACCCAAATCATGAATAGTAGACCATGTCTCCAACCTACCCATGTGTACACACATAAGTCAAAATATTCCCCATATTTTGACTTTAACAAGGATGCCCCAAATCACATACATGAGAGAAATGACAAGATTCTCAATCAATATGTCCTCCACATGATCTCCTTATTCATCTTATGTGGTCAAGTGGAAAAATGTGTTACACTTATTTTCCCTCCAATTTACACATTTAAAAATACTATGTGGGATATTTCCACATCCCCAAGGACACCTCATCACTATGCCACATCATCATGTAGAGTCACTCATGAATAGTGATATATGAATAATACTAGTGAATAGTGATCCCACCTTACTATTCCCTTACAACCTTGAATCAGCATATGGAAATAAAATAAGCTAAGGGTCTCCTACAAGAATCTAAGAAAAGGAACATTACAATGATTCATGGTTATATAATGATGATTTTTCCACTTGGTACCAAATAAAAAAGTATCTTATTCCAAACTGAATAATGCATAATCAAGAATATGAAGGTAAAGCCCTGGGGGCAAACTAAAAAGGTAATATTGAGCCTTTATATGCTACAAACACAAATAAAATTGAGGTATTGGATATAAAATGCCTAGGGGTGACCCCTTAGATCTCAAGTGTGATATCACTTTAATGTCTAATGATGAAGATGTTGACAGTGATGTGAATTCCTAGTATAACATCTATAATGAGTTATCCAATACCAACCCTTTTTACCCTAATATAATTTATACCATCACTCCTATCACATTTTATTACCCTTTTTTCCTCCATCATCCCTAAGTGATTGACTACGACCAACAAGATTCAATTATACCATTGGACAATTTCCATAATGACAAGGTAATTTACAAATTCATGGGCCTCAAAGATGATTTGTTGATTGGTGATCACAAGAAAGGCTTTGTTATCACATCGGACCCTATCACCTATTTTGGAGAACTAGTAAACTTCCTCGGCCAAAAACTAAAAGAAAAACAAAATGAAATATTGAGGTCCCAAAGTGAAAACCTCTTTGAGGCCCTTTTGGGCTAGGAAAATAGTAAATAAAAAGGCCAATCCCATGGTGAAAACCTATTTCAAGCACTATTGGATGAGGAATTTTGCCCTCTTTTGAATGAAACACAAGTTGATAACAGTCTCATAATCTCTTTGGATCAAGAATTAGTTTATAAAATCAAAAATTATTTGAATAATTGGTCCAAGATTTATTATAGACATTTGTTGAATGGCTTTTGTCACCCTTCATTGATTTATATTCTTCCTACATGGGTGGGCTTAATGAGCCAGTCAAGCCATAATACCATAAATAATATCAATTTACCTCATTATTTACTATTCTAGAATATGATTCCACACTAATTGTGGAACATACCACATAAATAAACATTAGAATACTATATAATCTCAAATATGTAACATCCCCACTAATATCTACTTAGAAAAGCATTATTTTTTTAAAATTAATCAATGTATTCTTTCATTAGATTTCACCATGAAATCTAATTGGTGATTCAAATAAAACACTTTAAGTATGTTAACTTTAAATTAAGCATGTGATATCTATCTATCACTAATCATTATCATTAGATGAAACAACATAATTAAATAGAGAGAGTAATTAAAAATATTCAACCACGACTGGTACCATGATACAACCATTGTTTTTTATGTACAGATAAATAAATAATTACATCTCATCATAAATTATGTTTCAATAATAATAAATACAATACAAGATACAAGGCTCCACAGAGCATGAGTTCCCTCATATCTATGTCAATCTCAAGTGGAGTATCCAAATAAGTATTGTTGTAGAGAGGGAGAGCATCATCTGAGCACTTTTTCATAGCAACTATAGACCATTGATCCCTTACACAAACCTCCATCAATAAATGGCCCTCCCTTCAAGGATGAGTAAATAGTGACAGTGTGGGAATCATGAGAGACAAGCTAGTACCTATGTGTTGTATGATTTTTAAGAACATGAATTGTACCGTAAAGAAATTCATTCTAACTTGATATTGCACAAGCATTTATATCACACATATGAAATGATAATGTCTAACTAACTTTAACCAAAGTTTTCAATATTTATTGATCTATAGGATCAATCAAATTCATACACATCATTTAATTGAATTACCTTCATTTGACATTGGTGATGCTAGTAAGCTAATGAAGTATGTCTCACTACATAGTATTAGTAATAAGATATTTAGTTAATATAAATATAACCAAAAAAATCATATAGATTACTTCCTAGTAGTAGGCATAAAATATGATAAACATAAAAATAATCAAAATGCATACATTCGATCTATCAAACATATGAATGAATCTCCATTATATTATTTATCACATAAATACTAAGCATAATAAGTACAGTTCACACCATTTGAGTATAATATATATTGAGACTACATATTCTAATTTCCCTAAGTAGAATTAAATACAATATATTCTATGACAAGCACTAATATCATAGTCGATCATTTTTATGTTCACACTACTCAATTTCAAAAAAAAAATCATAATAATTTCAAAGAATCAGATAACTCATAAACTAAGTTATACCTCGTATGAACAAAATCTTTTATTTAAACAACTTATTATGTTTCTAGGAAATTGAATTCATATTGTTATAGTTTCTTGTCCCTCAAAATCCTATGACTTATTTTACCAATCCATTAAACTATAGATATAGGTATATGGCCCAATATTGTACCTACATATATTATATTTTTATACAAATAATTAAGTCCATATATATATATATATATATATATATATATATATATATATATATATATAAGTACAGTTCACACCATTTGAGTATAATCTATATTGAGACTACATATTCTAATTTCCCTAAGTAGATTCAAATACAATATATTCTATGACAAGCACTAATATCATAGTTGATCATTTTTATGTTCACACTACTCAATTTCAAACAAACAATCATAATAATTTCAAAGAATCAGATAACTCATAAACTAAGTTATACCTCATATGAACATAATCTTTCATTTAAACAACTTATTATGTTTCTAGGAAATTGAATTCATATGGTTATAGTTTCTTGTCCCTCAGAATCCTATGACTTATTTTACCAATCCATTAAACTATAGATATAGGTATATTGCCCAATATTGTACCTACATATGTTATATTTTTATATGAATACTTAAGTCCATACACACACACACACACACACATACATATACCCTTTGTACATATTAACTATATTCATACTATGTTTCAAATAGAAGTACTTAACAATATATAAATATTGTATATAAAGGTCAACAATCATTTATAATTCTTCCTAAAGACTTCGAATGAATTCAACAATCATTATGACTTTCCTATACACAAAATACTTTGATGATCAATTTTAATATATTAATATTCTTATAATATTAATGAAAAGAGTGTTATAGTCAATAGACTATTTATATCTATATTATACCCTTTTTAAGTTGAATTGACCTCTAATTTATATAGATTAAGTGCCAACTATTATTTTTTTATAGAAATTAATTCACTGAGTCGACCATAATCTACCTATAGTTACATTATTTAGCTAAAGCATTGAATTGACTAATTAAATAATCTAAGTATTAGTGGAAATAAAGAAATAAAGTGAACATTGGATAATGCCTTTATTAGTATACTCAGATTAAATCTCTAGTGATTAATACTAATATAAGGAATAGGAATAGTTAGCAACTCACTTAAAATAGATAATTAAATATTTTTTGTATTAGGTATTAGCATCAAATTAGCTAATACCTATTAGAATAATATTTTAATAATAGTAAAATTTAAATACAAAGAGCATTGGTATCAACTATATTTATAATTATCTAAATATATAAGCTTATTCAGACTAAACAAATCTACAAGTATTATTCTTATAGGCAAGAAAATCCATTCCTACATAGTTCACTATCATGATATTGTTTTCTCATTTGCCATTACACTAAAAAATATAATAATTGGCCATTACAAAATTCACTATCATCACTATATATAATCATTTATATTTTAGATGTATCAAAGATATATATGCAAATCATTGTATAAAATTATAGATATATATTCTTTGAATTGTAGACACATTCTTTATTGTAAAAAATATATATATTTTAAAATGATCATTGTATACTCACTATATATTTTATAAATTACATCATACTAATATATCACCCCATACATTACATAAACCAATTTACCAATCCAAACATAAAGAAATGAAACCTAACAAAAGCACCAATGGATATAACTTTCATCTAAATTCCAATGTTAGGATCATGATCCAGATGGTATACCTTCCATTACAAGCTAAAATATAGATACTTTATTTTTAACACACACAAGGATCATAGTCAGTTCATTAATAACCTTTACCTTTTTATATAACACTAGACTTGAGTAGGGCCTAGCAAACATAATAATATATCTTCTATATGAATCTTAGTTCTACATATGGGATTCAATATAGACATGGTTTCTATATTTTAAAATGGTATATCAAGGTAAATTCTAAATTATAAAAATAGGGAAAAAATTACTATCAAAGGCACCCATTTCAAATTTCCCATCATAAAGATAACTTGTGGCACAAAAAATCATAAAAGAAAGCTTAATGTAGAGTTTAAACACACAACAATTAGGAAAATAGAATTTTGCTTATACTTTTTTACTTAATTTTAAATTGGGATCCCAAATAAATAAAGACTAGCCATAAATTAAATTGAAAGAGAGAAGACTACTACATACTTGATTGCATCATACATTCCTTGGAGGAAGTTTTCTGTCATGGAATTTGTCAATAATTAGAAAAATCTGATCAATAAAACTATTTTTTATTTTTCTTGGATTTAAGTGTTTCTTCTTCAAGTGTTTTTGTCTTAGTGAAAGAATATTGATATGTTTAGAATTTTGTAGCTCCATGACCATGCCATGGAGAATAATAGACATTTGTTTGAATTCAAATAGATTCATCCCACTGACTTCATGGGAATAGACATTATAACTTCTTTAAGGCTCTCTTAAATTAGAGAAAGATTTAACAGTGTCATTTTAGTGAGATTTTGTTCTCTTCACATTCCTCTTCTCTATTTTCACTCCTTCTCCTCTTGTTATTTTATACCACACCTTTCCTTTCTTCCTTTCTTTTTCCTTGCAATACAAAAGCTTCACTCTTTTCTTTTTATGTTTTTCTTTTTGTGTTTTTATATTTTTTTAAAAGCTTCTATAATCATTATTTTCTTCTAATTCACTCCCAATTATGTTTTAAATCTATGTTTCATTATAATTATAACATAATTTTAATACCATACAATTTTGCTTTATTGGTTTTATTTTTTTTACTCTAGGTGTATGACATTTTTCCTATTTTTATATATTTCAAATGACTTAATAATTTATAATAAATAATCATAATGACTTAATAGCAATATGATTAATATAAAGTCAACTATATTACTAATTATAAAAATGTATTTATTTTGTCATATATATTATCTATATATTTTGTTATCTATATATATATTAAGGCATTAAACCCTATAATGATATTCCCAAATAACATAACGATAACTAGCTTTTGTTCTCAACATTACTAAGACATGTTGGTTAGTCTACCTATGGTAGTAGCAAACACTATTCACAAAAATTTACATTTTTGACAACATTAATAATAATTAATATAATGACATGACATAAATAGACAATAATATTAATAATGCAATCACACTTCATTAATTCACCTAAGCATAAATTTGAACTAGCACACACATATACAATTATCTAATTGTAGATAATATAAAGAACATATTAACTCTAACCATTCAAACTATGCATTTAATATGTACTAGTTAACATGGTGTGTGCATGGGTTTTAGACATTCTTATGTCATCCCCAACACCTCCATCTATTTCACCCTCTCCAATGATGCTCTCCCTTCATCCTGTTATGAGGGATGAATCTTTTCTACATCTAACTCATTAAAAGAAGGTAATTATCCCATAACATCATGACATATATCATAAAATAATGCTAAAATAACAAATGAACATGATCATAATGTAATAATATACCATACAACTAAACTCATAATAATGCAATCATGAAATCAAAGCAATATTCAATTGTCCCATAACAGCATATGACTTACAGCTTAATTGAATAATAATCAAATCAAATTATCAACCATAAAAATCCATGTATTTTCAAGTAACTTTGTTTAAGGATAAATTGGGATGTAACATCATTCCCCCTAAAGCTGGTCACCATCCCAATGACACTTATTCAAACATAAGTTTTGAATTAAAAACATTATTCAGTAGAAAAATAACATAGTATGAAGCATCAAATCAAGCAAATAAATATGTAAATTATCTATATAACTCATCATAGCCCTCCTAATTAGCACTATCCTTAGAGTATTGGTTCCATAATATCTTGCACTATGACATCACTCTATTACACAAACAAAATTTATGAGTGTTAATTACTCTAATTGGTTATACCATGACCACCTCGAGATTCAGAACCTGTAAAGGATTCTAATCCAACACATGTGAAGACATTATGCAATAGATCTAGGGTTGGTGGTAATTCAAGTCTATACACTATAATATTGACCAATTCTAATACATAAAAGGGTCCCACATATCTCATTTAAAGTTTCATTGACTTCATGAATTTAATCAAGATCTTTTATAGCTTAACTTGTAAGAACATTTTATCACCTACTAAAAATTGACTACATGTTCTCTTCATCAACATAACTCTTTTGCCTATCATTATCCTTAGCCAATCTCTACCTACTTGATCTAACTTGATCTTTCATTTCTTAAAGCATCTCAGGTCCAAAGATTACCTTGTCTTCCAACCTATCCCAACTGATTGGTGTCCTTCACCTTATTCCATACAATGTTTCAAAAGGTGTCATCTTCAAAGTTTGTTGGCATGAGTTATTATATTAAAAATCAACCAATGAAAGGTAATATTTCCACTTATATTATTTCTCCATGCAATACATATGAATAAGATCCTCTAACATCTTATTAACTCACTTAGTTTGACCATCAGTCTTTGGGTAGTATGTAGTGTTAAAGTTTAATTGCATGCCCAAAGTTGAATTCAAAGTTATCCAAAATCTAGGAAGTCATCTTTAGATCATGATCCAAAATTATCTTTTCCAAAAATGCATGCAACTGATACACTTCCTTTACAAACCACAAGAGTAGGTTCATCATTTGTCAATTTTCTTGGTATAAAATGAGCCACCTTGGTTAGTTTATCAACTAAAACCAATATCATATCATGCATGTTCCATGAAAATGATAAACCTTAGACGAAGTCCATATTAATCACCTACCATTTCCATTCTGGTATATCATGTGGATATAAAAATCCAACCAGATGCGTATGTTCATCTTTCACTCACTAACATTTTAGACAACATGACATAAAGTCTACTACATCTTTCTTGATCCCCTTTTAAAAATAAAGTGGTCTAAGCTCTATCATAATTTTGGTTATCTAGGATGTCCTAAATATGGGGCATTATGCAATTCTTTTAGTATCATGCTTCTTAGATTATCTTGATCTAATATATACATCCTTCTATTGTATCACAAAAGACCATCATTCTCTAATTTGAATCCTTATAATTAGGATTTTGAGCATTCTTAGATAATGATTTCCTAACCTGATCATAAAATTCATATCTTAGTAAGAATTTGATCACTCAATCCTTGAAAGTACTCTTGATATTTTTCATGGCTACTATATACCTCTTATGACTTAGGCATCAACTACTCTATTTTACTTGCCTTTGATATAGTTGAGATCAAAATCATAATCAGACAAGAATTCTAACTAGCATCTCTTACAAGCATTCAGATTTGATTGGGAAAAGATATACTTGAGTCCCAAGTTATTAGTATTGAGTTTAAATAATCTTCTCAACAAATAATGCCTCCAAACTTACAAAGCATGAATAATTTCTACAAGTTCTAGGTCATGAGGTGCATAGTTAAGCTCATAAGGCTTCAACTTCCTTGATTCATAAGCTTCCACTACACCATCATGCATAAGGACTCCTCTTAGTCCATCCCCAGATGCATCTATGATCATTGAAAATTGATCATTGGGATTTAAAACTCTTAGTACTAGTGTTGAAGTAAGCCTCTTTTCAATTCTTGAAAATCTACTTCACACTTATTTGATGAGATAAAAATTTGGTTCTTATGCTATAGAGAGGTAATAAGATTAGCTATTTTAGAAAAATTTAGAATGAACTTCTTGTAATAACTTGTTAATCTCATGAAAATCCTTACCTTATCAACATTCTTTGGTACCAGCCATTCCATAATGGCTCTTATTTTTTTTAGATCTACTGAAATTCTATCCATAAATATAATATTATACTTTCTCAAATATTATACTTTCTCTTGTTAAAATGCACACTTGGACAACTTACCATACAACTTGTATTTGTATAACTATTTTAAAACCAATTCTAGATGTTGAAGATGCTCCTCTTCATTATTATGGTATATAATAATGTCATCAAGAAAGACTAACATAAAATTATCTAGATAATCTCTAAACACACTGTTCATGAGATTCATGAATGCTACTGGAGTATTTTTCAACCAAAATGGTAACACTGTGAACTCATAGTGCCCATAATGAGTTTTAAATGTTGTTTTTGGAATATCCTCATCCCTTATCCTCAATTTATGGTATCTTGATTTAAGATCAATCTTATAAAATATCATTACCCCTCATATTTGATCAAAGAGATCATCTAGACAAGGTAATGGATACCTATTTTTGATATTTGTCTTATTCAATGTTTTATAGTCTATGCAAAGCCAAAGAGTATCATCCTTCTTGATAAAGAAAATTAGTGAACCCCATGGTGACATACTTGGTTTATCAACCCTTTTGAAAATAATTCCTAGAGACGAACCTTCAATTCAACTAATTCAGTGGTTGCCATCTTGTATGGTGCCTTAGACTATGGTTCCAATCTAGGTATGATATCAATTGAGAAATCAAACTCTCATTTAGGAGGCAATCCTATAAATTCTTCCATAAACACATATTGTAAATTCCTAAATAATTTATGGTTATTTAGATTCCTCCATTTCATTTATCTTGACAATAAATATTTCACACCCTTTTCTTTGAGCTTTCTTAAGTTGCATTACAAACATCTATCTAATCCTCAACTCTTTTTCTCACCTTAAATTTATGTTTGGATTCTAAAATCATCTAGACACTCAACCTTATTCAATTATTATTCAACCTTGGAATTATGATTCATAATCCAATTGACTCTTATGATCACATAATATGACCCTAGTGGTGATACATAAAGATCCACTACTATCATGAATTTGAGCAACCTAATATTTAGCCAACTTTGTAGTTACTTGAGCTCTCATGTCCTGAGGTTTTTTCCTACTCAGTAGGATGTTCTTCAAGTACATCTTGGTGTACTTACTCTTCATGGCCATGAAATTCTTATTTTAGGGCTAAAATTTAGTCCCTGGTTTTGTTCATAGCTACGAGAAACTAATCTAACTTTGTTGCTTTCTCAATATAAAATTGGTTAGGAACAAATGGAGGGTTATTATCATTGACATTTGAAGGATCCTCTTTAGATATTATATATTTCACCATTCTCATTTATATTAAACAAAAGGATATGAAAATGTTAGTGGACTCATTAGGTATTAGAGTTTAAGTCACAGCTGTAATACCACATGTAACATCCCCACTTGGATCTACTTTAAAAAACATGATTTTTTAAAATTAATCAATGTCTTATTTCATTATATTTCACCATGATAATATAATTATTGATATATATAAAACACTTTAAGTATGTTAACTTTAAATTAAGCATGTGACATTTATCTATCACTAATCACTATCATCAGATGAAACAAAATAATTGAATAGAGAGAGAGTAATTATAAATATACATCCATGGTTGGTACCAAGATACAACCACTATTATCTATGTACAAATAATTAAATAATTTAATCTCATCATAAATAATTTCTCAATAATAATAAATATAATACAAGATACAATTCTCCACAAAGAATGAGTTCCCCAAAATCTAGTATCTATGATAATCTCAAGTGTAGTCTATAAATAAGTATTTTTATGGGGAGGGAGAACATCATTTGAGTATTTTTTCACACCAACCATAAACCATAAATCCCCCACATAATCCCCCATAAGTATATAGTGATGATGTAAGAATCCAAAAAGACAAGTTACTACCTGTGTGTTGTATAATTTATAAGAATATGAAGTATACCATAAAGAAATCCATTCTAACACGATATCACACAAGAATGTAAATCATACATATGAAATGATAATATATAACTAACATTACTTTAGCCAAAGTTTTTAGTATTTATTGATCTTTATGATTAGTCAAATTCATACACACCACTTGATCAGATTACGTTCATCTGACATTGGTGATGCTAGTAAGCTAGTGAAGTCCATCTCACTAATTAATACCAGTAATATGAGATTTATTTAATATAAATATAACTAATAGATTCATATATATTAGTTCCTACTAGCAGGCATAAAACATGTTAAACATATAAATAATCAAAATACATACATTTATTCCATCAAATGTATGAATGAATCTCCACTATATTATTTATCACATAAATAATAACCATAATAAGTACAGTTCTTACCATCTAGGTATAATCTATATTTAAACTACATATTTTAATTTTTGTAAGTATATTCAAATACAATATATTATATGACAAGCACTAATATCACAATCCATCATTTATATGTTCACACTACTCAATTTCAAATAGCCAGTCATAATAATTTCAAAGAATCAAATAACTCATAAACCAATTTATACCTCACATGAACATAATTTTTCATTTAAGCAACTTATTATATTTCTTGGAGACTGTATTCATATGGTAACAGTTTCCTATCCCTTGGAATCTTATGACTTATTTTAACAATCCATTAAACTATAGATATAAGCATATGACCCAATACACCTATATATATTATATTTTTATATGAATATTTAAGTCCATATATAGATATATTTCTTATATATATACCCTTTATACATATTAACTATATTCATACTATGTTTCGCATATAAGTACTTAACAATATATGAATATTATATATAAAGGTCAGCAATCATTTATAAATCTTCCTAAAGACTTCAACAATCATTATGACTTTCCTATACACAAAATAGATTGAAGATCAATTATAATATATTAATATTTCTAGAATATTAATGAATAGAGTCTTATAATAAATAGACTATTTATATCTATATTTTTCCCTTATTAAGTTGAATTGACCTCAAATTTATATAGATTAAGTGCCAACTATTATTTTTTATATAGAAAGTAATTAGCTGAGTGGAACCTAATCCGCCTATAGTTACATTATTTAGCTGAAGTGGCGAATTAGTTAATTAAAAAATCTAAGTATTAGTGGCAATAAATTAATAAATCAATAAAGAAAACATTGGTTAATACCATTAGGAGTATAGTCAGATTAAATATTTGGTAATTAATACTAATACAAAGAGTAGGAATAGTTAGTAACTCACTTTAAATAGCTAATCAAATAATCTGAGTATTAGGTATTAGTGGCAAATTAGCTAATACCTATCATAATAATATTGTCATAATAATAACATTTAAATATAAAGAGCACTAGTATCAACTATATTTATAATTATCTAAATATATAATCTTATTCAGACTAAATAGATCTACAAGTATTATTCTTATAGGTAAGGAGATCCATTCCTACATAGTTTGCAATCATGATATTATTTTCTCATTTTCCATTACACTAACAAATACAATCATTGGCTATTACATAATTTGATATCATCTCTATATATAATCATTTATATTTTATGAATACAAATATATATATGGAGATCATTGTATGGAATTATATATATAACAAGTATACAATGATCAATTATATATATATATATATATATATATATATAATGTAATAAAGAATGAGTCTAAAATTAAAAGAATATATATACATATTATTTGAATTTTAGACACATTCTTTATTATAGAATATATATATTAAATCGATAGTTGTATACTTATTATATATTTGCTAACTTACACTATACTATGATATCACCCCATGCATTACATAAACCAATTTACCAATCCAAAATTAAAGTGACCAAACCCATCAAAAGCACTAATGGCTATAAATTTCATCTAAATTCTAATGTCAGGATCATGACCCAAATGATATACCTACCATTAGAGGCTGACATATAGATACTTATTTTTAACACACACAAGGATCATAGTCGGTTCATTAATAACCTTTACCTTTTTATATAGAACTAAACCTAAGTAGGGCCCTAGAAAACATAATAATATGTCTTCCATATGAGAATTAGTTCTATGCATGGGATTCAATATAGATGTGGGTTTATATATTTTAAAATGGTATATCAAGGTAAATTCTCAATTGTGCAAATAAGGGAAAAATTACAATCAAAGGCACCCATTTCAAATGTCCTATCATAAAGAAACTTGTGGCCCAAAAAATCATAGGAGAATGCTTAATGTAGAGTTTAAACACACAACCATTAGGAAAATAGAATTTTGCTTTAATTATTTAACATAATTTGAAATTGGGATCCCAAATAACCAAAGACTAGTCATAAATTAAATTGAAAGAGAGAAGACTACTACATACCTAATTGCATTTGACATTCCTTGAACCTCTGGAGGAAGTTTTCTGTCATGGAATTTGTCCATAACTATATAAATTTGATCAACAAAAGTTTTTGTTTATTTTTCTTGGATTTAAGTGTTTCTTCTTTGAAAGTTTTTAGCTTAACAAAAAATATATGATTCATTTAGAATTCTAGAGCTCCATGACCACCTCATGGAGAACAGTAGATGTCTATTTGAATTTAAATATATTTGACCCACTGAATCCATGAGAATATTTGGTATAACTTATTCAAATCTCTCTTAAATTAGAGCAAGATTTAACAGTGTCATTTTAGTGAGCTTTTGTTCTCTTCACGTTCCTCTTCTCTATTCACATTCCTTCTCCTCTTATTCTTTTATGTCGTGCCTTTCCTTTCTTCATTTATTTTTCCTTTAAATATAAAATATTTGCTCTTTCCTTTTTTATGTTTTTATTTTTGTGTTTTTATATTTATTTATTTTTAAGCTTCTATAATCATTGTTTTCTTATAATTCACTCCCAATCATATCTTAAATCTATGTTTCATTTTAATTATAACACAATTGTAATACCATACAATTTTGCTTTATTGATTTTATTTGTTTTACTCCAAGTGTATGAAACTTTTACCATTTATATATATTTATAATGACTTAATAATAAATAATCAATAATAAATAATCACATTGACTTAATAGTAATATGATTAATATAAAGTCAATTATATTCCTAATTATAAAAATGTGATTGTTATGTCATATAGATTATCTATGTCTTTCATTATATATATGTATTAAGGTGTTAAGCCCTATAATAATATTCTTGAATATCATAAAGATAACTATTTTATGTTCTCAACATTATTAAGACATGCTAGTTAGTCTACATATGGTAGTACCAAACACTATTCATGAAAATTTACATTTTTAACAACATTAATAATCATGAATATAATGACACGACATAAATGCATAGTAACATTCACAATGAAATAGCACATGATTAATTCACATAAGCATAAATTTTAACTAACACACACATATACAATTATCTAAATGTAGATAACATAAAGAATGTACTAACTCTAACCATTTAAACTATGCATTTAATGTGGTGTGTGCATGGGTTCTATCATTCATCTATTATCCTCAAACACATACATTTATGTCACCCTATCCAATGATGCTCTCCTTCCATTATACTCTTAGGGATGAATCTCTTCTATGTCACACTCACAAAAATAAGGTAGTTATCCCATAACATCATGACATATATCATAAAATACTAATAAAATAACAAATCAACATGATCATAATGTAAGACTATACCATACATCTAAACTCATAGCAATGAAATCATGAAATAAAATTAATATTAAATTATCCCATAACATCATATGAATTAAAACTTAGTTGGATAATTATCAAATAAAATTATCAACCATAAAAATTCATAGCTTTTCAAGTAAATTTACTTAGTGAAAAATCAGGATGTAACAAAATAGATCAAACTTGAAGCATCCCTCACTAAAGAGGGATGTGAGATCCTTGCTTCCCTCCTTCAAGAGTTCATTTTTTTTTTCCTAGTCTTATTAAAATATGTATGGCTTGGATCCTTATTTGGTTGTACACCATCTTATTTGACTCCTAGATATAAATCCAATCAAATAAAAACTAAGAAAAATACACCCTTAGATCACCATACTAGTCAAACAGGAATTAGAAAAATTATGGGGGATAGGATATATTCATCCCATAGACTTTTAAAAATGGATATCCAACATAGTACTAGTTATCAAAAAACCACAAGAATTCACTTATGTACATATTTTAGAGATATCAATAAAGCATGCCTAAAGGATGATTTTTCTTTACCAAACATTGACATGATAGTAGATTCTATAGTTTGGTATGAAATGTTATCCTTTATGGATGGTTTCTTAGGGTATAATTAGATAAAAATAGCACCCAAATATTGACACAAAATAGATTTTACCATTATATGGGGGACATTCTATTATCAAGTGATGTCATTTAGCCTCAAGAATATTGGGGATACATACCAACAAGCAATGACTATCATCTTCCATGACATGAAGCATGATATTGTAGAATATTATGTGGACAAAATTTTAGGAAAATACAAGACCAAAGTAATTCATTTAGAAGCACTATAAAATATTTTTGAAAGGATTCATGAATACAAGTTGTATCTTAACCCTAAAGAGTTGGTATTTGGTGTTAGTTATGGCAAATTTATAGGCTTCATTGCCTCTCATAGGGGTATCAAAGTTGATCTAGCCAAGGTTAAGGCCATTAAAAAATTTCCTCCTCCTTCTAATCTAAAACAAATCCATATTTTATATGGTAAAATTCAATCTATTTGATTTTTTATTTCATAATTGGTGGATAGATGCCATATTTTTACTCACCTTTTGAAGAAGGGCACCACCTTTTCGTGGAATGTTGAATATCAACAATCATTTGAGAATTTGAGGGATTATTTAAAAATCCACTTGTCTTAGCCCCACCAATGAATAGGAAGTCATAACTCCTCTAAATTTCATCAACATAACATGCCTTGTGGGCACTTCTTGCCCAACATGATGATCAAGGGAAAGAAAGATCAATATATTATTTAAATAGAACATTGGTTTCCTATGAACATAAATTTATACCAGTTTAAAAATCCTACTTAGTATTGGTTTTCACATCTCAAAAGCTATGACATTACATGCTAAACAACAAAACCATTATTATTATCAAAGTGGATCCACTCAAGTATCTACTTTCCAAGGCAGCTTTGACAAATAGTTGCTTGTTCATGGAGATTCCTAATTAATTATTAATCAGGTGATAGATCAATATCAGACAAAAGATGAGAAATTTGTGCCTTAAAAAATCATGGGTACAACCTCAAACATAACTATGAACATATATAGTTTAAGTATATCTCAAGGGTTAGTAATAAGATAATAGATGCAATGGCAATAATTGGCCCATTGATAAAGATCATGGATAATGTCTAAGACTACCAATTCCTTATTGAACATCTTTTGGAACCAACTCATGAAGATTTAACATCTAAGATGGTATGCAATATTTTTGGACCCAAATCACCTTAGTACCATGATCTATATGACTACCTCCATGATCATATCCTTCCTACTGATATTTCTCATAAACAAAAAAAATCCTTTATTCATAATGCCTCTCATATACCTTAATCAGTGCTATAATATATCATGGAAGCTATGATGAAACTCTACTTCATTATTTAACTTAGGTAAAATCTAGATGTAAAGGGATTTATGGGGTCCATACTATTGGAATGGTGCTTACTAAGAAACTCCTACATAATAGATATTATTTTCCCACTATGGAAGCAGATACATGTGTGTATGTTAATAAATGTGTGCCTTGTCAAAATCATACTAATTTTATTCATTATCCAACATGAACACTTCAACTGGTCACTATTTTATGGTCATTTTCAGCATGGGGACTCGATCTCATCATTAAAATCAATCCCATTTATTTATATGGCCACAAACACATTCTTATTATGACTTAGTATTTTACTAAGTGGGCTGAATACATTCCTCTCACTTATTTAATTAGTAATCAAGTTTATAAATTCATTTTAAATCACCTTATCTGTCAATATGGTATTCCCTCTGATATTATTTCTCATAATGGCAAGTCCTTCAAGAATAAGGATGTGAAACCATTCTACTCTTAATTTCATATCAAATATCACTTTTCTACTCTTTATTTTCCCAAAGGTAATGGTCAAGTTGAGGCATCCAACAAAACCAAATTCAAGATTATTAAGAAGATCGTCAATGATGTTGGCCATGATTGGAACTTTAAAATATTTCCCACCCTTTGGGTCTACCATACCAATTTTCAAACCCCAATAGGAGCCACAACATATTCCCTAGTCTTTGACACTAAATTTATTCTCGCTATCGAGATTGAGTTGCTTTATTTATGTATTTCATTACAGGATGTCATTAATGATGATTATAAAGCTACATAATTACAATAGCTATAACTACTTGATGAAAAGTGGTCGATCACCTTGAATAATCTCCAAGCATATCAAAACCAGTTACATCATAACTATAACAAACATATCAATCTTAGATAATTTGCACTCGATAATTTTGTGCTTAAAGAGAACCAAAAAAATACCAATGTAGAGCGTAAAACTAAGGTAAATTTTAAGGCTAATTCATTGGGACCATTAATCATCATGGCTAACTATGGGTCTGAATCATATAGGTTGGCTATACCATATGAATAAGATATAGATGATCCCATAAATATTATGCATCTCAAATGCTTTTACACTTGATTTTCATAAACATTATCTATAAAGACCCCTATTTGGGGGCATGGCCTAATACCTCCCTTTTGTACCTTTCATAATTGTGTTAGTCCTTATCTTTTCTCTTGTCCTATTGCCATCCTAATCTTGATTCTGATCCCCATGCACAATAGAAGGATTCAAATGCTATATTTAGAAGAAGACTCAGAAAATAGTTTAGATTTGGTCATCGTCAACACATCCTAGATACAAGTATCTCATAGCACTTCATCATGGTCTTCTTGCATAGTGGTTTTGGAAATCACATCTTTTTAGTGATTTCCAAGTCTTACCCCATTATTCATGTCTTGATATCTCCCCATCCCAACTTTTTATTGATTATTATTATTATTCACTATAGTATGAACTACAATAGCTTGAGGTCCATTTCTAATATCAGCTTAGCCACCTAAGCCATGATCTCATCATTTTGTGAGCAACTTAATCCATGCTCTCACTATTTTATGAGCAACCAAATCCACATTCTCATCATTTTATGAGTAACTTAGGCCATGATCTCACTATTTTATGAGCAGTTTAATCCTTGCACATTTATACATCCTACTTGCCGAATATTCTTGTACATATCTTATTCCATAAAACCCTAAACATTTCAAAATTTTCAAAACAAACCCAAAAACACTATAAAATCCCAAAATACCCCCCCAAAACATATTCTAAAAAGGTTTTTTTATCTCCACAAAAGATATTAAGTATTTAAATTTTTGTACCATTTGTCATATCATTCACTAGTGGTATCTTCTTAACTTGCGCTAGGATGGTTTTCCTATTGTTTCTATTCACCACCATTATTTCACCTTTTCACTCCCATTTTTGGGATAACTACATTAACTTGAGGTCCACATGGAATAAGCAAGCAACACTTAGATACATGGGGTGTCTAAGGATAACTTAGCCCTAATTATCAATCTTATCTTCCTCTTTCAATATCTTAGGATAGATAAAATTACAACTATCACTCAAGTGAGCACTCATATTTTATCTCCCTTTGTCCTTATTATTGTCATTATCTTTTTTTATCTTACACTCTGACCATTTTTTGAGCCAATTATCTTACACTCTCACCATTTTATGGTCCATTCCTATTTTTCCTTTAAAATCAACCTTATTTACTAGTCCTCACTTTTTGTTCTTTCCCAATCCCTAAGAGAACTATATTTGGCCTAAATTCTAATATGGAATATGTAGGCAACATCCATTTATGTGGGGTGTTTAGAGATAACTTGGCCACCCCTTCATTATTATTTTGTTCCCCCTTCTATCCAAGTTTTTACATCATCCTATCTATTGTCCCCTTGACTCATGGGAAAAAACTCCATGAGTAACACCTTATTTCCACACATGCACAAATAGTCAATCAATTACTTATTCATTTTGATTATATGTCTTTGTGTGCTTGTTTGATTTCTTGTTAGTATGTTTTATTTTATTTTCTAGTTGTCTTTAATTTATTGCATTATGTTTTACATTTGGGGCTTGATTATTCATATCTTGATCTTAAGTTTTTTACATTTTCAAGTTCTTACGCTTATGGCATCCAATGTTATCATGATTCATTTATAATTATGGTGCATAATGTCAATTAAAAAATTAAAAATCAAAGTATTGGAGTTCCAACAAGCAAGGTTATAACAATAAATCTCTTTGTCTACTAAATCATAACACAATCAATTAAACAACATGACTAATCTATATGCTACCCATGATACATATCAATAAATGAGCATAATTTACAACCCATAAACATATTCAAACATGATCCAATATCAATATCTCACATCAAATCATCATAACATATCATATTCACAATATAAGAAATGATATCAATCACATTTGATAAACATCCATATCTACATAGTTAAAATAACAGAATCATGGCAAACAAATATTTTGAAACATCATCCATATCAATTGAACAATAAATAATAATTTAAATCCAAACACATTTCTTAATCTATCATCATTAGGCAATAACTAATATTGAATTAGAAAGAGCATCATAGATATATAAAAATCAGAGTCCATATATATCAATATAAGAAAAAATGAATGTTATATATCTTGCAACAATGTCATACACAACATGAATATATACAAGTCATACTCAAAATAAAAGACCTATAATCATAAGTAAATCAAATCTAACTATGTGTATCCCCATGACCCATTCTCTCTCATGTCATTTCCATCTTTTGTGGTGGCCCCATAGGCTTTGGTGGTAGAGCACATGACGGTTGATGCACTGACTACCTTGATGTTAAATTTTGATGTGTCCTTGACCTCGTAGATCTAGACATTGATATTTGTGCCTCATAACCCTCAAAATTAGGTGTCATGACCTGTGTCAATATGACCCCCTTATATAAATTACAATAATAAGTTACCTTGTCTTTAGATAAAAGCCTCTCAAGGATAATTTGTGGAATATCTAGCTATGTAAGTGTATCATATGGAGTGTCTCACTCCCTATAGATCTTATACACATTTTCACTAGACCTATCTCTCTAGGCCTGAATCATTGTCATCTCAGCCACCTCTACCTTCAGTGAGGTAATCTATAATTCATGGACCACAATTTATCTATCCTTGGAAGTCACCTATTACTATAGTTGGCTCACTATAATATGTAGGCCGTCTATCTTAGCTAATATCATGGTAATCTCCTCCTCTAGCATATATGTATCACTACTTTCTTGAGTTATATCTAAAGGACCTACCTATCTTAGATCCCTCATCCCCATCTATGTCTCTTAAGTATACCTACCTTGTGTACCTATGATCTCAATATCTAGCCCTAGATTTGGGATGTTATGTGAACCCCCATCATTTTTATGATTTATACTATTAGTATCAATGTTATTGGACTCACTCTCTAAATTCACATCCATAGGTACATGTCCTTATCCTTGTACCTATGTTATCATTTATGGCATAAAATCTTTAAGAGAAACCTAGGGCATTATCAATATCTTGAGTCAAAATTAAAATTAAACCTACCATACCATATATGTCATTGTCACTCCTACATCTATTAGGCCCCTCCATAAGCTCAGGTAATTTTTGGCACCCCTTCATCATTGGATCTAGCCAAGTGTTTGTCTATAGGCTTCCCTAGTTTATTGATCTCTCTGGTCACATGTGCAAATTATTAAAGACCATCAACAACATCTTTTTATATCCCAAACTATAATTACACTTAATCTGGACTATACTCCTCTATAATGTGTGTCTAACTACCAATACTGAAGTATTTGGTGGTCATAAATGTAGTATACCAACCATCATTCATCTACTAAATTTGTAATGATATATAAGGATACCAAACAAAATATCCATCTACCATGTTATCCATCATTAATTGATACTGATAGATGTCCCATGTGTTCCCTCTATGACCAGCCCCTATCTGAACACATGTAAAGGCCACAAGCTCTTATAGACCCTGTACTTGTCTTAAACCCACTAATAACTCTATATTAATGTGTTCTCAAACCTAGACTTAGATCAATGCGGATGAACCAATGTTTTGACCTCCTTGATATGTTATTATGTGAAGGTCTTTGTATAGTTAGGCTAATACAACCATCCCCCAAGTAAAGATGACAATCTCATTTATCATATCTATGATAATCTCACCTAGGCCCATATGGAAGAATCCACCACTCTTATCAAGAAATAAGATGTTATTAACACTGGCCATGAACATAATAACCTCTATCAATATCTATTGGTGGTGAAGGATCCTCTAGTGGTAAATCATCTAGCTGAATATCTATGTACATCTCAATCAAATCAATATTAATTATCCCACCAACCATGGGGATATCAAAACCACTGACCAAATCATCAATTAAATCATGCCATCCTATGGGGTCAGTCTATTATAATGATCAACCTCTCATCAATAATCTCAAAATCTACCACACATCATCTAGTATGACAGTGGCCTCTTTAATGGGTAAATGAAATGTAGATATATTTGAGTGCCATCTCTCAACCAGGGTACTAAGATAGGCTATGTTTGCACTAATTGTAGGTATGTAGGTGATGTGTCATATACTTATGGCCTCTAAAAATGATTCCATATCCTAGGTCTAGATATATCTCATATATAATAAATGTGAGTGACACTCATATGAGATCAATACATTGAGTTACTCTTGTAAACATGAGAATGTTAGCATGAATCACTAACTCTATCAAAATCAAATATAGTTATTTGGTGTTTATGCAAAACAAATCTAATCTATTTTTCTTATACAAATGTCATTATAACTACTCAATATATTATGTGCCTAGACTAATTCAAACACTTCTTCTTGAATAGGCATAATCTTTTCCCCATTGACGGATCTAATTATTTATAGATGTTTCTACCCTTTTTTGGCAAAGCCACAATTTATCAAGGTGTTTTCATCGATTCCATGGTGATTTCATTGTTTTCATCTTCCTTACACATTTTCATTGTTTATTAATTTCCTACTCTTTTTGGTATTTTATCTATTTAGGCAAAACCACCCATTTCCATAGTGCTTCCATCAATTCCATGATGTTTTTGTTCTTTCCTCTAGAATTTTTTGTCATTTTTGATAGTAAAAGTGTTGATTCCATTTTCCATGAAATCAGTGGATTCATTATTTCCCTAGTCAAACCTAGTAATAAATGTTATTAAATGACAAAATTCACTAAGGATGAACCTACTTACTAGTTGCATGTCATGTGGTGTTACCCTGTGCTCTTGAACATGAATGTTGAGGTGTCTATGTCATGTTCCTTTACCACTATCTCTCACACAAAACTAGAGCTGAATTATTCAATAGGGGAGGGTAACAATGAATAGTTTTTACCCACCATGGGTGAATATATGTTCTTCCATAGGGGCACATTTTTAGCTCAATTGACCATTTTTATCTTGTTTTCTTATATATTATTCTTTTCTTGACCTCTTCTATTATGTACCATATTATTTTTTCATTTAGAGGGCCCATCTATTAATTATTTTCCAATTTTTTCCTCAACGGGGCATCCATGACTTATCAAGCACCTTATAGGGCATCAATCTAAATTTGTTGGCTCATAAAATTTATTTTAAAATACATTACTTCATCTATTTCTCGCAACACCTTCTTAAATAGGGGTAAAATGTTATACTTCATTTTTACCATTTTCACGTCTAAATTGTAATAAAAATAGTATTATCCATGATCACACACAAACTTAATCAAAACTTTCCAATTAATGTAATTTACCTACACAACTGTCAGTTTAATCCAAAAATTACATGTTCCTAAATGGGGTAATGTGTCGTAACATCAAAATAAATTTATCAAATGAATCATAAACAAACCTATCCCTTTGTAAATGTTATTCATAGGTAATTAAATGAATATTTAATTGAAAAAATAAATGACATTTCAAGTGACCCATTCTTCTATTATTGATTAATCATACGTAAACAATCTTAAACATCCTCTAATGTAAAATTCCATAGCTTTTTAGAAATTTCTATTATCTAAAATCAAAATATAAATATTACCTCATCTTGGTGACATCACAAAATAAAGTCAATAGGAAAAGAGAGGATTATAATCAAGCTCTTTTTAGTCATATAAAATGTCACTTGAGTCTAATGAGTGTCACTTAGGATCACCCATCCCAAGCTAAGCCCTAGACCTTTCTTAATACCTCTTTTAGCCCTTATCTAACTTTTATGTGAGTATTATGAATAAATAGGCATCCTAGATTTAGTCCCAAACCTTACCCTAGGGATCCAAGCCCCTAGTGCTTTAAGGTCTACCACCTAGACACTAGCACGATTCTTTGGACACTAACACCCCATGCTAGTGACCAAGGGATTGCACTAGTGTCTTTTGCCTAATTTTAACTCCAAAAAATATATTTTTAATTCCTAAGACACATAGGGTCAGCTTAGACCCATTTTACACTTTTCAAAAACAACGAATCAATATAAATACATGACTTTTATCCCTTTATCCACTAGATGGAAATTAGATGGAATACCCATAAACAAGCTTAAAACAATTAGTGCACAATCAAGGTCATTGATCCCTATTCTATCTTACTTCTATATATAGTCATATACAACCATCCTAAGCTCAGAATACACAAATCTATGGTCTAAAGCCATTAAAATTACTCAAGTTGACACTCATACTAGCATTCACTAACACTTGTACCAAACACTTAGGTAGGAGAACTACATTAGGATTGATCCCTCCTTAGAATATTGGTATGTAGGCAACTCTAAACATAATGGGGTGTTGAGGATGTCCATATTACCCAAATAAGACCACACTTTTGCTATTTTTTCCACTCAAATTATCTAACTACCTAGAGATCTAGGGTTTGCATACAAAATCAACCCAAAATAGGTCATAGATAGTGAAGCAAATTTCATCCCCACAAGAATAGGCTTATCAAATTTAGACATAATTATTTCCAAAATTTCACATCAGTCCCTAAACAAGGACAAGTCCAAGGTACCACACTACTATCTGGGAGGGTTTTAAACACCTTGATCCATGATACCATGATCAAATTTTATGCCAATTTTAAACGTCCAAATCAATTATCTCAATAAGTTTATAGTTAAGTACTTATTTATGTCATTTATTAATATTTTTATAAATATCAAATTAGATAAATTCTTACACAAATTAGTGGTTTTATTTAATACATATTTTATACCCTGATTTACTATACTTAGACCCTTTAACAGCCTAGGGTCTACATTTCATAATCCCTTAAAATTGAAATCATTTGTTGAACCTGACTTACTTGGATTACTACCCAAAACCTTTATATCCTTCTATTTTTTGTCTAGAAATTAATTTCAAAATTTTAGATCTAATCTATTATTTTATTCTGGTTATCTTTAATGGATTAAATTTCTTAAAAGTTTCAAAATATACAACATTTTATTTTTGTACTTTCAAACCTACAATAACAAAATTTAATAACTAATTCGATGAGACTGATAAGATACAATTTCAAGATTTCATTTCTAAACATTTAGATATTTAACATGACCTTATCCATATTATCCATGACGAGCTTCATAAATCTAATAATGGTTAATATTCTACTCCCCTAGATGCTAATATTGTTACACCTACTTTGGGGGAAACTCAGATTATATGACTTGTTCTAACTCGATAACCTTCAACAATAGAAACACTTCTTATGGAAGGTTCCTCATCTCTAGATGTACAATAACTTATGCATGAGATCCATGATATATAGGGAAAGGTGTTACATCTTTAATATGGTTTTACTATACCATATCATGCCTTAGATTCTCATGTTCTTTTGCATACACCTTTGGCACAACATATAGTATCAACTCCTTTACCATCTAAATTTGTGACACCCAAACTTGCCTTATATGATGGTAAGGGTGACCTAGAGAACCATCTATGAGCTTTCCATGCAACATTTTTTGACTATATGTCAATGATTGTCTCCTCACTAAGTTGTTCCCTTTTAGGTTAAAGGTTTATGTATTAAAATGGTTTTATGATCTTCCTAATCAGTATATCACACCATTAAATCCATTGGTAGATATGTTTTTGGCACAGTTTTCAATAAAAATTAGTGATAATATTTCTTATGCTCAAGTGGCATGAATTAAACAAAAATATAATGAGCCAATAATTAAATATGTCTTTTAATATAAAACTATTTTATCAAAGATGACTATCCCAATGGAAGATAGATAACTCCAAGACATATTCAAATAGAGTTTATTGTTGTCATTACATGAGCTATCATATTTAAGAAGTTTACATATTCATATATCTTTGACATATAATAAAATAATTGGAAGTCAATCTTCTCTCCATGGGCAAACTAAAGTGCAAAACTAGATTAGATTCAACTACTAATAATTTCAATAATCCCCCATACAAGGTAAATCCTAATGAGAAAAAGAATGATTAAAAATAATAGTTAATCTAGCTTCAAATCCACCTCCTCACATGGTTTTATTAGATCCTCCAATGAGACCTTTTATGAATTTTCCTCAGTCACCATCACGGATTCTATAATATCTCTTAGAATACAATGTCATATTTCTCCCTCCCATCAAAAAGGTTGATACAACTAGGCATATTCCAAAGAACTATGATTCTAATGCATTATATGATTATCATAAGGCACCAGGTCATACTATAAATAGAATCATTAGCTTGTGACATAAAGTAAAAGATTTGATAAAAACTAATATCATTGATATTGACACTCCTAAAGACGTACCTAAAACACAATAAATGGAAGCAAAATCATTGAAAGTATTTTTAGATCCATTTCCAAAACATACATATAATAAGATAGTAGGCACTTTAGGTGTTCATTATACATATTAGGCACAACCACCACCAACATCTTATTAGACTCATACATTAGATCCACATCCTCTACATAATATCATCAGGTTGTATCATACTATAGTGCTAGTTAGATCTCTTGTCATTTTTTTAGAGCAGGAGATAATTGATAATGACATAATTTTTTAGCACTCTTTATATGATCCTAGATTGATCATCAACCTATTTAGAGTGTCATGGTTGACAATAAGACAAGTGTCAACATGTGTACTATCACACTTATATATCACTTGGGTTATTAAGAGTAGGATATTTCTCAGATAGATACAATAATTTATGGCTTTAGTGGCCATGTCTAGAGTTCCATTGGAGAGATTATGCTTCCATTATAGGTTGGGCCTATACATGTGTCTACTAGATTTATAGTATTACCTAGTGTAGGCACATTTGATATGTTATTAGGTAGGCCTTAGATATAGTATCTTTGATCCATTCTATCCACTATACACAAATGTCTCAAGTATATACATGTTCAAGATGTTATAGTTGAGGGCCTTCCATATGAGTATCATTTACCTATTTCACAACCAATTATACAATAGTCACTAGTTATAGTTACAATCTCAGATTTTGTTACCACATGTTAGATGTTAGCTGATCCACTGGTGCAAGTGAGGTCTACTCTTACAACATTACCATGTATGCATACTCTCCCACATATACCTTTATCAGAGACATGTTGTGGATTATAGAGGGCCTATCTCTCCACCACCACATAGATCAGTTTTAAAGTAGAAAGCATCCATACTAATTATAAATTATTCTACTAGATAGGATCCCAAATGCATCACATTCCATAGGATAGTTTAGTTAGTTTCATAGATTCATATCCCTACTCCAAAGGTAGTTTCAGTTATAGATCACTTAACACATTTAATTCTTGGATCCCATATACCTCATAGTATATCATGCATGATCACTCTTCCTATATTTGATATAGACCACATTGACTGTGACTCTCTTACAAGATTTATTGGGTAGTATGTTCCTCTCTACTTATACATAACTTATCTTACCTTTTTTCTTTTATATAGTTTCATTTTCATGATTATTTGTATATAGATTATACTATAAAAATAAAAAAATAATATAATATGTTTGAAACACAAAAACATTCCAATATTGCTAAAAAATACAAATTTAGATTTTTTCCATAGCCATGTTTACATTCTTTATACTTTCCAGGTACTACATATGTTAGATATCATAGTATTGTTAGTTTTATCATACATACTTCACTTGTTATTTTTCAAGTGATTATAGATTACTATAGGATTCAGGTCCTCTACATAGATATAGATATGATATTATCCACCCGTTAGGGGTAGATACATAGATTCAACATTGATACATTTGCCTATAAGGGGCATCATACTACACAAATTCTAGTTTGCTAGGTTACATCTTTGTATACTCTATATCACATATTTAGAATTGATTATATCCTAATATTGATCATCTTATGTTGCTCATATTTTTTTCTTACTACACTATTATAGACTCATCTTATGCATATCTTTTCTCTTATATAGATTGTTACCATATTTTGATGCATACTTTCATTTAAATATTTCCTAGTTTAAACTTGATTGTGCCTCTTTGCTTCTACATCTATTTGAGGGCATTTGAATATTCCATTTTTATACAAATCTATGCCAATTCCTTTCATTATATGTATGCTTTGAACATGTGCCCATGTCCTTGTGTATGCCTTATTGATTATGTATGTGTACAATTAAATATGTCTTTCTATGTGGCCCTAATCCAGCCTTCTTATTTTTTCTATATGTGGACATTTAAACATGTCCTTATACGTATTGATTTCTCAAAGTGACATGTGCCCATGTCCCTTGTATTATGTCCCATTTGCATAGTTTGCATGCCTCATGTGTGTTTTATGTATGATTTAATGTATGCATCATGGGCATGACACTTGTCTCTTATTTGTTTCTTGCAAAATAAGTTTGTGATGCCATGATTTCTCTCATGCATCTCCCCATCCTCCCTGGGTGCCTTGATGGACATCATACCCCATACCCCTAGGTATTTTACTCATATTATTACTCACATTTATTGTCCATACACATGATTACATTATTATATCTATCTTGACAACCTTTTAAATGTTAGATATAACATACATTGTACATTACCAACTTATGCTTAGATTATCTTACATTTTTATGTCATGTATACACATTATATTAGTTTATTACACATGTATCATATGTTTTAAACCTAACAAACATCATGCAAAAATTTTATTTTGAGGAAAATTATTGCACAAGTAAAACAACTCCCCTCAAAAGAGGGGGAATTCACAAGGGCTTGTCATAGAGAGCAGGGCATATGAGTGCACTTAGAGTATAATTTTTAACATGTAGACAATAAATTATAGAGCATATAAGAAAGAAAACATAGTGGAAAATAATCAGATAGAGATCAAAGTCAGTTGGTATTAAAATACTATAGAGGACACTAGCATGGTAGAGAGGACACTAGTTTGGTGTACTACTGTTTAAGAAACTGCATTACTATCTAGTAGTCTAAAAATAGGAAAATCTAGATTTGATAAAAGAAAATAGTAGTTATAGTCTAAATTTGCATAGTTTTAATCATGGGTTATTAGATTTGATTAGTTTATGCTCAATTTTTCACATAATCATATTAGGTTTACTCAAATTGGGGGCATCATGCATGGCATAATCACTCTTATTTTAGTTTCAAATATACACAAACACAAATTGTTACATCTCAATCTAGAATCCATATGCATAGATATTATAATTTGGTGCATGTCCATGGAACATTATTTCCACATGATCAGTTATGCACCAATTGATTAGATGAAATGGAAAACTTCATATCATTCTCTATGTTTTATACTTTAGACACCATTTTCACCAAATTTCACTCTAGATTGATGCCTTATTCTATCTATAGTGGTGGGAATTTACACATAGTCCATGAGCTAAATTCTTGAGTGCCCAAGAGGCCCCTTGGCCATTTTCCATTTTAGAGTTTCTAAATGGCCCTAGGGCCATTGTACATAGATTCATTTACAACATATAGTTTAATTACAAATGCATGCACTATACATGGGTAGGTAATGATGGAGTTATAGCCTATTTGAGTTCATGAGCCACCTACATATGAGGGCTGGACAAGCTGTCAGTCCAATCCAAGTTATTTATAATATATGATGCATTGAGAAAGGGTGGGTAATGATGGAGTCAAAACTAGATTGAGTTCTTGACCCACCCATACATGGGGATTGAGTAAGCCATCAACTCAGTCCAATCTATACATCATTTGATCACTAGGTACACATACAAGATGTCACCAAGTTTTTGTATTGGTTCATGTACTCAATGAGGTGTATATGTTCCTTTCCTCTTTCACTTATATCTTTACTAAGTTGTGTCTTTGCTTTTAATATTCCTTAAGCAATCACTAATTTATCCATTTTTCATTTTTAGGATATGCAATGGAGCATGTTTTACATACTCAGACCCAAATTCGATGACTTAACCTTTTAGGTAAGTTCAAGTATACTTATTTTTCCTTTATCCTAATCATTTCACTTTGATACATTTCTATAATAAAGGTGGGGCAAATGTAGTCATATAAAATGTCACTTTAATACAATGAGTGTCACTTGAGACCACCTATTCCTAGCTTATCCCTAGACCTATTGTAGGGCCTCTTTCAACATTTATCCAACTTTTATGTGGGTATTACACATCCCTAGACATCTTAAAATCAGTCCTAGACCTCCTATTATGGATACAATCCCCTAGTGCTGCAGGTTCTACCACTTGGAAACTAGTATCTCATGTTAATGACTAAGTGACTATGTTAGTATACCTTACCTAATGTCAACCCTATCAAATATATTTTCAATTACTAAAACACCTAGGGTTGTCCTAGACCTATTTCACACTCCCCAAAAGCACCAAATCAATATAAATAGATTACTTTTAGCCATTTATCCACTAAATGGAAATTAGATGCAATACCCACAAAAAAGCTTAGAATAAGTAGTGAGAAATCAAGATCATTGATCCTTATTCTACCCTACTTCTATATATAATCATCTACAGACATCCTAAGCACAAAATACACATATTTCTAGTCTTAATCCTTATTCAAAGCACTCAAGTTGACACTCATACTAGCATTCACTTTCACTTTCACTTTAACTAAGCACTTAGGTAGGACAACTACATCAAGCTTGATCCCTCCTCATAGTATTAGTATGTAGACAAATCTCAAAATAATGGGGTATTGAGGATGTCCATCCTACATAGTTAACACCATAATTTTACCACTTGTATAACTCAAATACCCTAATAACTTAAAACCCTATGGTTTTCATATAAAATCATCCTAAAATAGGTAATAGATAATGAATCATGTTTCATCTACATAAAAACATGCCTATCATACTTAGACATAGCTACTCTTATAAGTTCACATTAGTCCCTACACAAGGACACTAGTGTTAAAAGAAAGACACTAGTGTAGTGCACTACTATATAATGTATCATGCTACTATATAGGAGTGTTTTCAATAGTTGGATCTTGTTCATGACATCCTGATCAACTCTTGTGCTAGTTTTTAACCTCCAGATCATTTATCTCAATCAATTTTTAGTTAAGTACTTATTTGTGTTATTTATTATTTAATACTATTTTTATATTTATTATATTAGGTTAATTCTTACACAAATTAATGGCTATATTTATTTCATATAATATACCCTAATTTAATATACTCATACCCTTTAACAACCTAGGGCTTAGATTTGATAATCCTTTGAAAGTTAATTTATTTGGTGAACTCGATTTACTTCAAATATTGTGAAACCCTAGCCCTAGATGTTATTAGGGTTTTTATCCTTTTTTCCTATTTTTAGTGGGTATTTTAGGGTTTTTAGACCTAATATATTCTACCTTAGCAACCCTATTATAAGTTGCATTACCAAATTTCATGGATAAAGAATATTATTTTCTTCCTCATCTCTAAAGGGTGATATTTACTTTCCCTCTAACCAGGTCTTAATATTATTAGTAATGACCATACTCAATCTATCCATGCCTCCACATCTTCTCTTAAAGGTGTGTGCCTACATGTTCAATCAAAAGAAACTAAGGTTTGCACTTGTGAGACTCTAAGGGATGAAATTTTTAGTATGAGCAAGCTAATTTCATAATTACAAAATTAGAATCATATATCACATGAAATATTATAGTATTCAAAAATCAGACTACAAAACAATAGCTTCCAGGGCATACTAATGTCAATCATGTATATGCATCTTCACCTAGTCAATTTATGGCACATCAAAAAAAGAAATCACAACAAAGTGCATCTATAACTAGTAATTTGAAAATTACTCAAAGATCAAATAGAATTTTAAGTGATATTTTAAGGTAAATGATTAAATCTATGTTGATCAACCTACCTTTCTACATCTAGTAAGGAGATTCAGATACTATTGTACATACCATAGAATGCATGGTCATCACATAATTTCATGTTTGGCATTGAAAAAACATATATATTACATCATTACTAATGAGGAACCTATACAAGAAAAATCATTTAATCAATCCAAAGTGATATAGGAACATATACAAAATGGGTCAAATTCAAAAATAATACAAAAATGGTTACCAAAACATAACTCATAACAACAAAAGGTTCATAAAACAAAATAAGAGCAAGAAACATTATAACAAGCACAAGTAAAACAAGTAAAATATATAAATATACTTCTCCAAAATGAGGTCCCACTTTCAAAATAGTATGGTTTTGGTTAAAAATATATACAATAGTTTGATTATCAAGGTCAAGGGTTGGGAAAACATGCCCAAGGCATCATTACTCTAATCTATCAATTGATAATGTTGTTCAATAAGGATTGGGATTTATAGAACATATTAATGTAAATCATTTATAGATATAGCCTATCAAGGCAAAAGATCCAAATACATAGGTAATGTTACAAAAATAATAAGAACATAAGTTGGACATTTAGAATTAGGCTAAACAAATAATCATTCTTAAAAGAGGGTTTATAATAACAAAGTATTCAAAGCAAGCTCTACCAAAAGTGTTTAAAGTTTTATATGGTAAGATCCCAATCAATAATCTAGACAATACTAATCAAAATGAAGAAGTTGATTGGGACAACCTAGACTATTTGGATACATATCATTCATAAAGTGGAGATGCCATTTATGTTACATAGAGGCATCCCATTGATGACATTTTGGGCTTCTAGGACTAATCCTTACTATCACATAGATTCTTATCCATAACACTCTCCTTGTACATATTTTCACTCATTTCCATCTTTCTTATACATAGTTTCATTTACTCCCAATTTCCTTGTACATAGTTTCATTTATCATGCTTCTTATACATAGTTTCCTTTATCTTTCTTGTTGTACCTAGTTTCATTTTCATGTTGCTAGTACCGAGCTTATACTTAAAAAAATACAAAAATCGTACATGTTAAAAATAAAAAAACATTCAAATGTGTACTCATAAAATATAAAAGTTAGATTGTTTACATATCCATGTTTACATTATTTATACTTACTAGGTACTACATATGATAGATATCTCAGTATAGTCAGTTTTATAATACATACAAGATTCACTTGTTCTTTTAAAATGTTCACAAATTATTATAATACTTGGGTCCATCACATAAATCCATAGCTACTACTATCTACCCAATGGTGGCACATACACATATACACTAATTTAACATTGATACATTCACCCATTGGGAGCATCCTATACAAAGCTTCTACTTTACCATGTTATATCATTCTATACTAAATTTTTTTACTTACTAATAATAATTTAGACATATTTTATGTACATTTTTTGTCTTATACATATTTGTACCACATGTTCATGCATACTTTCATTTCTAGATTTCCTAGTTTAGACTTGATTATGTCTCTTTGATTCTACATATATTTGAGGGCATTTAAATATGCCATTATTATATGTCTCTACACCACTTCCTTTCATTATGTGTATACTTTGGACATGTGCCTATATCCTTGTGTGTGTCTTCTTGATTGTGTATGTCAACATTTGAACATGTCCTTCTATGTAGATCTAAGCTAATCTACTTGTTATTTACATATGTGGACATTTTAAAATGTCCTTGTACATATTATTTTTTCATCTTTATGACATGTGCCCATGTCCCTTGTATTGTGTCCCCTTGGCCTACTTTGCATGCCTCATGTGTCTGTATATATGATTTTGTGTAAATGTCATGGTCATGACACTTATCTCTTTCTTGTTGCTTGCACACCTAATTTTCAATGCCATGAGTGCTCTCATGCATATCATCTTCCTCTCTAGGTGCTTTCATGGACATCATTCCCCATTCCCCTAGGTAGTTACTTAGATTATTCTCAAATTACAATTCATACACATGTTTACATTGTTATATATATCTTGAAAATCATGTGAATGTTAGATCTAACATGCATCAACATTACCAACTTATGGTCAAATTATCTTACATTTTGACGTCATGTATACACATTATATTGATTTATTACATAGATATAATATATTTTTTCAACTTAACACACATCATGCAAAGTTTTTATTTTGAGGACAACTATTTCACATGTACAACTCCCCTCAAAAGAGGGGGCATTCACAGGGCTTTTCATAGAGACTAGGCCATCCAAGTGCACTTAGAGTATAGTTTTCAACATTGATGCAAAATTATAGAGCTCATGATTAAGAAAACATAGTGGAAAATAGTCAGATAGGTATTAGAGTCAGTTTGGTATAAAACTAGCACAGAGGACACTAGCACAGCATAAAGGACACTAGAGTAGTCTACTAGTGTCCAAGGAATCATGTTACTTTCTAGTAGCACAAAAATATTAAAATCCATATTTGATAGAATAACACAATAGTTACAGTCACATGTTATTATATTTTATTAGGTTATGCTCAATTTTTGTATAAAATCATATTAGGTTTACTCAGATTGGGTGCATCATGTATGGCATGATCATTCATATTTTAATTTCATAAATACACAGACATAGATTACTACAACTCAGTCCATAATCCATATACACATATATCAAAGTTGGGGGCATGTACATGACACAATGTTTCCACATGATTAGTTTTATACTAGCTCATCTCAAATGAAATGGAAAAATCCATGGCATTCTCTATGTGGTATACTTTAGACACAATTTTCACTAGGTTTCACACTAGATTGATGCCTTATTCCATCTATAGTGGTTGGCATTTTTGTATAATCCTTGAGCTACATTATTGAGTGCTTAAGAGACCCCTCATCTTTTCTTCATTTCAATGTTTCTATATGAACCTCCCACCATCCTATATAGTTTTATTTACATATGCATCTACTAAACATATGTATGTAATAATGGAGTCATTTCTTACTTAAGTTATTGAGACACCTACATAAGAGGGATAGATGCAATGAAATTACTTCAAGAATTAATTATAACAACAGAATTATATCCAAATATGACTGAAATATATCCAAATATATGATAATAGATAAGCCACTTCGAGGGGGAAACCTCCACAAGCTTCAATAAGAGCAGATTTCACAATATGATGATAATTGATTACCCACTACCTCCTATATATAGTCTATCTAGGCCATGGTTACTCCATAGGCTGACCTACTAATCAAGAGAAAGCATAGATAAATGTAATATAATGTCAAAGAGGGATAAGTAAGCCATAATTTGGCTAATACTATCCTCATACATGTGACAGGTTAGGGGCGTAGCATGCCCTTCCCCTTCAAACCAACATTGTCCTCAACATTGAATAACTCTGGATGTTGTTGCAAAAAATCTTCACCTTCCCAAGTTACATCTTCACTACTTTGATTTTTCCACTTGATCAAATATTCCCTAATCTCTCTAGTTCTCAACCTCTTAGTATGTGTTTGGAGGATCTTCTATGGTTCCAAAATGACTCATCCTTCTTCATCTAGTTATGGGAGCTCTGTCTAGGCAGAAACTTTCTATCCAATGACCTTCTTCAAACAAGAAACATGAAATACTAGGTGTATGTGAGATGAATGAGGTAACTCAAGCTTGTAAGTCACATTTCCAATTTTTTGTAGAACCTGATAAGGGCCATAATACTTAGGATCAAGTTTGTTGTCCTTTTTCTATTGCTTCAAGGACATTTGCTTGTAAGGCTGCAAATGAATAAATACCCAATCACCCACCTCAAAATTTTACACACTACAGTGTTGATCTACTTGTTACTTCATCCTATTTTGTGCCAAGGCCAAATTCTCTCTCAAAGTAGCCAAAACCTCTTGTTGATGTTGAATGTGCTCTTCCACATCTCAAACCTTGGTGTGCACCTTTAATGAAGAAGTGATGGAAGGTGGATGGTAATTATATAGTGATATAAATGGAGACATTTTAGAAGAGGTATGGAAAGATGTGTTATACCACCATTCTGCAAGTGGTAGCCATTTAACCCAATGTTCTTGTTTGTCTGATACAAAACAATGGAGATACCCCTCTAAACATCTGTTAACCACTTCAGTTTATCCATCAGATTGGGGGTGGTAAGATGAGCTATGATCTATCTGAGTACCCAAACAAGAAAATAGTTCAGTCCAAAAATTACTAGTAAAAATAAGATCATGATCACTTACAATTATTTTTGGGGTTCCATGTAATTTGAGAACTGCTTCCATAAAAATAGCCGCTATTGTACTTGCTAAAAATGGGTGTGAGAGAGCACAAAAATGGGCATATTTTGTAAGCCTATCCACAATGACCAAAATAACATTCTTACCTTCAAAACAAGGCAACCCAGTGATGAAATCCATGGAAACCTCCTCCCACCTTTGACTAGGAATTGTTAACGGTTGTAACAAACCTAGGGTCTTAATAGTTTCACCTTTATTCTATTGGCATATCAAGCATTCTTCCACAAAATTTTGTACATCTCCCTTGAGTCCTTCCCAAAATAATTCTTTCTTAATTCTATGATAATTTTTCAAGAACCCTGAGTGTTTCCCAATTGGAGATGCATGCAACTCTGCAAGAATCTTATGCTTAAGCTCTAAATTTTTGCACAAGTATAACCTACCCTTATACCATAGGACATTACCTTTCCATTAAAATTTGTTAGAGGATAAATTACCTTGCTGGAGCTTCTGAATCAGAACCTGTGTATCCTTATCTTGCTCCCATTTTAACCTAGCTTCCACCCAATCTACTTGCAATATGGACATTGCACAAAGTAATGCTTCCATGGATGGATCCCATCCGAATAGTGCATCTACTACTAAATTATATTTACCCTTCTTTTAGATGATTTCAAAATCCTAACCCAACATTTTGGTTACCCATTTTTGTTGTTCCTTAGATGATAATCTTTGCTCCAAAAAGTATTTGAGACTATCATGATCCATTTTCACCTTAAAGTGTCTACCCATCAGATAAGGCCTCCATTGTTTAACTGCATGAATAATAGCCATCATTTCTTTCTCATAGACAGTTTTTTGTAGATTCTTACCTTTGAATTTACAACTTTCAAATGAAATGGGTCTTCCTTCCTGCATTAGTACTACCCCCAATCCAAACCTAGAAGTATCACATTCAATAGTGAATGTTTGTGAGAAGTCTGGAGTAGCCAAAACTAGAGTGGTGCACATAGTTACTTTTAGTTTCTCAAATGCTTTGGTGGCATCATCATTCCAATGGAAAGCATCCTTCTTCAGCAATGTAGTGAGTGGGGCTACTATGCTGCCATAACCTTTCACAAATATTCTATAGTAACCTGTTAGTCCAAGGAACCCTCGAAGGTTTTTGAGAGTTTTTGGCATGGGCCATTCCATTATTACTTTGATCTTCTGGGGATCAACTTTTACCCCTTCATGGGAAACAATGTGATTGAGTTACTCTACCTCCTATACTCCAAAAGCACATTTAGATGGCTTTTCATAAAGTTGGTGCTTCTCCAAAACCATCAACACCTATTTCACATGTTGCAGATGTGCTTCCCACGTCTAACTATAAATAAATATGTCATAAAATAAAACTAGTACAAACTTCCTTAAAAAAGGCCTAAAAATAGTGTTCATCAAGCTCTAAAAAGTAGATGGTGCATTTGTAAGACCAAAGGGCATTACCAAAAACTCATAATGGCCCTCATGTGTTCTAAAAGTAGTTTTATGAACATCTTCATCCTTGATTATAATTTGATGGCACCCCGATCGAAGATCCAATTTTGTGAAATAATTAGCACCATGCAACTCATCAAGTAAATCATCAATTACTGGAATAGGAAACTTATCTTTGATGGTGTACTTGTTGAGTTCCCTATAATCTGGGCACATCCTCCATGTGTCATCCTTCTTCTGCACCATGACCACTAGTGATGAATATGCACTTTGGCTACGTTTGATGATCCCTGCCTCCAGCATCTCATGGACCATTTTTTCAATTTCACTCTTTTGTGCATATGGATATCTATATGGTCTGACATTTGGTGGTTGACTACTTGGAATTAGTTGAATGGCATGATCATGTTCTCTTTTTGGTGGTAGTCCTTTTGGCATGGCCCCAAAAATAGATGAGTGGTCTTCAAAAATTATTTGTAGATCAGGATGTGTAGATACCTGTGTGGGTTGAACTTCTATGGAGCATAATCATGCAATAATTCCCTCTACCCCCTTTTTTAGCATCTTGGTCATCTGATGTGAACTAACCAATTATGGATATTTTGCATGTAATCCACATAGTTCAATTTTCTTACTTTCAGAATGAAAGTGCATGAATAGTTCTTGGAAGTTCATCTCAATGGTACCTAAGGTTGTGAGCCATTGGACTCCCAAAACAATGTCTATGTTACCCATGGGAATAACAAACATAGGAGAGTCGAGATTGTACCCACCCATAGTAAGCTTAATACTATGGCATTTGCCTGAACAATTAATTGTGCCACCATCTGAAATCATGACCTGAAATTCTGGTGTTGGGTAGATGAAGTAGTTCAATCGAGTGGCCAACTTATGGTGTATAAAGTTATGTGTGCTCCCTAAATCAATCAACACTATCACCTTCTATTTCTTGAGGAAACCCACTGCCTTAAGAGTTTGTGGAGTGCTAATACCTGTAAGTGCATGATAAGAGATTGTAGGTTGGGAATCTTTAGGTACCTCCTCTATATCTTCCTCATCATCATTGGAGGCATCATCTACTTCTTCATCTTCATTTGGTCCCTCAATGTAGAAGAACCTCTTCTTAGCACATCTATGTCCTTTACTCCACTTTCTATCACAACTAAAACATAATCCTTTTGCACGCTTCTCTTCAATTTGCTGAGGGGTCAATCTAGTAGGTGGAGGAAATGTTGGTGACGATATGCTACAATCTTTGAAGTGAGTGAATAGCTGCTTCTTATTGGCTATGAATTTTTCCTTAGCTCTACATTCTAGGATAATAGATTTAGAAATATTAAGTGGATTAAACATGCGTACCTCATGTTGAATGTGCTCCTTGAGTCCACCCAAAAATAGGTCATTCAAGTTTGCTTCTAAAATTGTCTCCACACATATGGATAGGTTTTGAAAATGATGAATGTAATCCTTGACATAGCTAGTTTTTCACAATTTTTCTAGTTGGCTAAAGTAATTCTCTATCACACTATTGCCATAGTGTAATTGTAGCTCCTCTGTAAAAACTGACCAGGTGACATTGAGAGTCATCTTTTTCTTTTGAGCACATAACCATCGATGCCAAATGAATTGATCAAGTTCAAGATACAAGGATGCCATGGTAACCTTTTGTCCACTTGGAATCTAATGTAGGTAAAAAAATACTCTCCATTTGGTTGAGCCAATTGAGTGGATCTTTTCCATCAAATTTGTGCATATCCACCTTTGGTAATAGGTTCCTATGTGGCCATGGAGTTGGATTTGAAGTAGACTGGTTAGGATAACCACCCTGGTGGGTCTATGAAATAGAATTAGATTGATGATTTGACTGATTAATGTTCAAAGCCATCATGATATCTCCCAAACTATCTTGTATGGATTGCATATTAGATTGTATGACTTGCACCTCACTCTGAATGCCTTGCACACTATAGTCAAGCTGGCTCACTTTGTGATCTATGTCAAAAAACCCTGGTACAAAGGGTCTATTACATCCCCCTTATGACTCCATCTCATCCTTTTTAGGAGTTTTACCTGGAGTTTCAGCACCCTTTCCTTGACCCTGAGTTTGTGGACCTACCATAAAAGGGTTTTACAATGTCGACCCTTATTGACACTTTTGACCCAACTTTGACCAAGTGATTTTGGAATTATTTTGGCATCAAATAAAATTATATAAAGAACAAACCATATCCAAATTTTTATAAGATTTCAAAAAATGTAAAGAACTCAGAAAAATTCTTTGAATTGCACACTATAGAGCAATTTTATGAAAACCCATACAATAGCGATAACTTTTGTAAAAAAGATCCAAATGAGATGAAATTTTAATGGAAGCTTAATTTGATTATTTCTCACCTCTAGTAAAAAAACAATCAGAGAAATTCACAACCTTTTTTTATATATCGTAAAATTTAAAAATTTAGTGTTTCGCCCACAAGATTGCCCAAATCATAGCTCTGATACCACTTGTAATGAAATTACTTCAAGAATTAAGTATAACAGTAGAATTATATCCAAATATTACTGAAATATATCCAAATATATGATAATAGATAAGACACTTTGAGGGGGCAACCTCCACAAGCTTCAATAAGAGCAGAATTCACAATATGATGATAAATGATTACCCACTACCTCCTATATATAGTCTATCTAGGCCATGGTTACTCCATAAGCAGACTTACTAATCAAAAGAAAGAATAGATAAATGTAATATAATTTCAAAGAGGGATAAGTAAGCCATAATTCGGCTAATACTATCCTCATACATGTGATAGGTTAGGGGCATAACAATGGATAAGCCATCAGTCCAATCCAAGTTATTCATGTTGTATGATCCACTAATCATGGGTGGGAAATGATGGAGTCAAAATTGGATTAAGTTATTGATCCACCAACACATTGGGATTGAGAAAATGATCAGCTCAGTCTAATTTATTCACTAATTTGATCACTAGTTACACACTCACAAGATGTCACTAGGTTTTTTCATTAATTCATGTACCCATCTAGGTGTATTCATTCATTTCCTCTCTCTCCTATCTTTTTATTCAATTTTTTATTTAATTTTTCTACTCCTTAAGTAAGTATTTGTTCATACATATTTCATTTTCAAGACACGTAATGGAGCACACTTCACAAATGTAGATCTAGATTCATGAACTTCACTTCATAGGTAACTCTAGGTATGCTTATTTTTCATTTATCTTAGTCATTACACTTTGATGAATTTCTATAATAAAAAGGGGACAAAATGCAGTCATATAAAATGTCACTTGAGTGTAATGAGTGTCACTTGAGACCACTTATCCTTAGCTTAGCCATAGACCTATTTTAGGGCCTCTTTCAACCCTTATCCAACTTTTGGGTGGGTATTACACATCCCTAGACATCCCAAACCTCCCTCTATGGATCCAGGCCCTGATTGCTTTAGGTTTTGCCACATGTATATGAGCATGGTTATTTAGACACTAGCACCTTACATTAGTGACCAAGGGACCGTGCTAGTTTCCCTTGCCTAATTTCAACCCCAATAGATATATTTTCAATTCTTAAGACACCTAGGGTCAACCTATACCTATTTCACACTCTAAAAAATTACTAGATAAATATAAATACAATAATTTTAGCCTTTTATCCATTGGATGGAAATTAGATGCAATACCCACAACAAGCTCAGAATAAGTAGTGCATAATCAAGGTCATTAGTCCTTATTTTGTCTTTCTACATACAATCATCTACAACCATAATAATATTATAATACACATATTTCCAATATCAAGGCTCATTCAAAGCACTTAAAACTTATACTAGAACTCACTTGTACTTGTACCAAGCACTTAGGAGGGAGAACTACATTAGCCTTGATCCCTCCTTGGAGTATTGGTTTGTAGGCAACTCTCAACGTAGCAGGGTGTTGAGGATGTCTAGCCTACCCAAATAACATCACACTTTTACTACTTGTGCCACTTAAATACCCTAATAACATGGAGATCTAGGGTTTTCATACAAAATCAACTCAAAATAGGTCATAGACAATGAATCAAGTTTCATCCATATTGGAATAGGCCTAGCAGACTCAAACATAGTTGCTCCTAAAAGTTCACATCATTCACTACACAAGGACACTAACACTAAAAGGAGAATACTAGCATTGTGTGCTTCTATCCAAGGCACTATGCTACTATCTAGGAGGGTTTTTGACAAGTAGATCCTATTCACAACCCCCTGATCAGCTTTTATGCTAGTTTTTAGCCTATATATCATTTGTCTTAGTTAGTTTCCAGCTAAGTACTTATTTATATCATCTATTACTATTTTTATAAATATTAGATTAGGTCAATTATTGCATAAATTAGTGGCTATATTTATTGCATATTTTATACCCTGATTTATTGTACTCAAACCCTTTAACAACCTAAGGTTTACATTCCATAAGTCCTAAAAATTTAAATCATTTGGTTAACCTGACTTATTTCAAATAGTGCAAAAACCTTAGCCATGGATGTTATTAGGGTTTTTATCTCTTTATTTCCCTTTTTTAGTAGATGTGTTAGGGTTTTTAGACCTAATATATTCTACCCTAACATCCATCTTCCAAGTTTTATTATAAAATTTCATATATAAATAAGTTTTTTTTCCTCTTCATCTCTAAGAGGGTGATAACTATTGTATGCACTAAAATCTACTCACCCCACTAATTACACTAATTCCACTAATTTAACCTATAACTACATTTCCTAGCTAATTGACTAATATCCCATTCCCTATTTCCTACATCATACAAACCTTATTCCACCCCATAATCAAATAATCCCCCCATTAATCTACCAACTAAACCTATTTACCCACTAACCTACTCCCTAAACCACTTCCTAGTTTAAAAATATAATTTATTCTACCTACCCATCTACCACCCTATTCCTAGATATTTCTAAACCCCTAAAACCTAATAGAGATTTATAGAATTGGATAATTTTATAAATATCCTCCATTTTATCCCCTTCTCCTTTAGAAATTTCCATTTTAGATATTTCCAAGGAATTTTTAATTCCTTTGAAATATCCTAACCATTGATCTCAACGGCTCAAAATTAAATTTGAGCCATTGATTTCTCCCTCCAGCTCATATAAAACTAAGACACCCATTCCATGTAAACTAACTAACAATTTAGAATCCACCTTGTTATCTTACTATCTTGCATCCATAACCAACCTTCTTGCATCCATCAAGAGCCATTATCAAGCACAATTGTCCATTATAACCCACTATCAAGAAAATACAAGCAATGCAACATCCATCAAATTTGGAATCAAACATCCATTTTTAAATATTATAGAGGAGTTATAAAGAGGTGAAATGATGTTAAGATCTCTCCTAGTAATTTGTTTATCTCATTTATCCCCTCCTATTGATGTTTTTTGATTTTAGGTTTTTATTACTAAAAATGGTAATAAGAGTTAAATCTAAAATTTAGGCTACAATTTGATGACCACAGTGGGAGATTACTCCCTAATCTAACCTATTAAGCTTCTTAGAATTGATTTGGAATATTATAGGTAAAAATAAATGTGGATTGAGCACCAAATTTTGAAATTTTGTTATGTACATGCAATCTATGATTTTACACTAGTATCTGTGATATTGCAGTTTTGGCATTGCATGTTGAATAGCAATATTACATGATGGTCTAGTTTTAACCTCTAAAAATTTTAGGGGTTTTGTAAGTTTTTGTCTTGGTGAAAAATCAAAACTTCTCAAATAGTGGTTTTGCTTTGCTAATTATGATTTTGTAGGTGTAATTATGGTTTTATAGGGTCTACTAGTTGGGGGCATATCTTTGCATTTTTATTTTTACTAACCCTTTTCAAGTTCATTTTTTGTCTAAAATTGTATTAATATCCTCTATGTAGGAAAAATAAGGTTCAATCCAACATCTTATCAATTTTAGACCAAATTACAATACCATGACTTTCAAAGCAGTGATCTTAACCTGATAATTATGGTTTTATAGGTTGAGTCATGGTTTTGCTAAGTCTCTAGTTTACTCTACATCCTTGTCCCTTATCTATTGATAACCTCTTATAGATATTATTTTTGTGTTTTTGTTTCTTCAAGGGCTCTTTTCATCTCTTGTATGAAGGGACAAATAAGGATAATCAAGAATCTAACATGTTGGTGATCATAGTGTAATATCACAACTCTAGTAGTCGTAGTCTTGCCCTGGTAATCATGGGATTGCCATCATAAATTATGATATTGAATAAGACTAGTAAATTATTTTATTTCCCTCTTGATACTTCATAAGAGTCTTATGGGTGGTATCTGATCTGAAGGTAACCATTCAACATTCTCTATCTATATATCTTTTTAGTAAAATAAGATCTAATTAATTATGATCCAACTATTGTAAAATTGAGATATTTTGACTCTATTTAGGCTAACTAAGTGCTTTCAAACTTACTATTTGTAGTAGGAAATAGGTATAAAAATCACATAAGTCAAACCATATACTAATGACATATTAAAACACTAACTATAATATCACAAATCTCAAATCTATAATGTTGCCCTCTCATTAGTGACATTGCATACCTAGTAGCGATTTTGCAATATTAGAAGTTAGGTTATAAGTCATTATATTAGTATTTTAATCTGATATTAATAATCCTAATAATCTAATGTTTAATTATTAAATCTTGTTAAAAATTAGTTAAACATTTATAAATTTTGATTAATTTGCCCTAGCTATTTACTAATGTTTTCTTGAAAATTCTATACTTTAAATATCCTAGCATTTCTATTTGATTGTTTTTCCAAAATATGACTATTTATGTCAGTAATAATTACAAGATCCCATAGTTTCTCACTTCATCACAAAACTAATAATTATGAAATTTTAACAGTTGTGACTTTGCTTAGTAGTTGGGATCTTGCTTAGCAGTTACAGTTTTGCAAGTTAACTATCATGATTAACTACATGTTGTAGTATCACAACTTAAAAATTTTTATTTTGATTTAAAGGTATGATTTTTGAATTTTTGGTTGTATTCTTGACCTATGTAACTCTAGTTTTTTAGGGAGTTGTGGTCTTGCATAAAATTAAACCACTAACTCCTTTGTGCAGGACCCTTCAAGATATAAGCACCCCATTTTATTTTCTAACCTTGGTTTTTGTAATAATATTTTAGTTTCATTTCTTATATATACTTCCTTTTTATGTGATTTTATTGTATATATTTATGTTTTCCTCACATAGGTAATTAATTGGGAAAAATTAATTATGCTTGTTTGTTTGTTAGTCCCACTTAAGTCTTGGATAGCATGTAACATGGAATTCATCCCCATGCATAGGTTTATCAATTAGGGTTCAATGGCATATATTTTATCACCATGCACTAGACCAAACTCTGTGTTCTTGTGGAGTATTAAAATTAGGAGAGTTGTTGTTAGGTTCCTAAGTAGAATCCCCATAAAGGGTTCCATAGAGTGAGGGGTAGTTAGGATCCAATACATAGGGTGGTTAAAAAACATCATATATGGACTTGTGTCCCACTATACCTTCATGTATATCTTAGACTCCCCTAAAAACCCTTGTGTAAATATAGCATATGACCTTTCAATTGTAACAGGCATTTCACTACAAGACGTAGGATAAACTCCTAAGAAACCATTAAATATAGATAGGGTTGAGAGGGTTTTATTAATTCCATAATAGGTCGCCATCCTAAAACCTCACTCAAAAATTTATTAGATAGTGTGATCTTAGGTTTACACACCCTTTTCACTTTACTAGATTAGGACTTGTCATCGTGTGTGTTATTTGTGTGTTGTGATAGACCCATGTTATTTTTAAATTGAGTTGGCCATACCCTTTTGATTTTCAACAACTTAGATAATCTTGTTCTAATATCCATTATTATACTCCATCATCATATCAATCCCATCATCACATCCATCCCAAACCACACCCATCCTACATTTTACACTCATCTCATATCATCCACACCATAATATTACATCTTCCATCTAATCTAGTACCCATCTTATAGCCTCTATCCATCTCACTAATATTAAAACAAAACCATCCTATATCATCTAATCATCTTGTATTATCCACTCATCCCACATTTTCCACTCCTTATCCTAGACAACATCTAATATCTATCTAGTACCCATATTACATCTTCCATACCCCTCATATCCATCCTAAACAACATCCATTATATATCCTTATCCTAAGTAAATTATAAAATCCATATTATCCATCCTATATCCTCCATTACTTATCCCAAACAACATTTCATATCTACCCTATTTTTTTATGCATCTTATAGCTTCCATTCCTCTCATATCTTCCCATCCTATATCTTTTATCTTCCATACCCCATCCATCTCATATTCTCCCAACACCCTTGAATATTATATTTAGTCTTCAAATAAAGTTATAGTGATCACCCATCCCTTTTATCCTCATTATCATCCTTGGACTAGGTATTATAAATAATACATAGTCTTATCAAGATTCTATTCTATCACCCATCACTTCTCTCTATCAATGCCTTTTTCACCTAACACCCATCCAATTATCACTTTGTTAGTGTAAAAGGTATTTTATCCCATCATCCCCTTTTATTCTTGATAGATTGGACTCTTTTAGGCTTCCAACCAAGACAATGATTTAGTGGGGAATCTAAGTGATACAAATCCAGATCATGATGATACACAGTGATATGCATACCCCTAAAGGAGAAGATGATCGATTTAATCCCCTCCATAATGATGAGGTTATGAATTTAATTTACCGGTAACTTTATGATAATCATGACCAAATTTTATCCTAAACCTTTGAAATAGGGGCATATTACCATCAAACTTTGATCGTAGCCTTCTATAGCATATAGTCTATCCCTCCACCTAGCCTAATACATCACATAAACATATACACACTAATCAACTACATGAATAAGAGGAAGGTGTGGACCAAGAATTTAAAGAAGAATAATAACCCACACCTCTTTGAAATAACCATATTGAGGCTAACAAGAGGAAAATTATCCTAGAGGATTGACTAGATTAACTTACACAACAAATAAAACTTTTACTCTGTGCATAAAATTAATGACCTTCATCCCCACGTCAAAATATCCATAAAACCCATAGACCCCATAATAGTCATGATCAAACCACCAATCCCCTTGGAGACCCAACATTCACATAATAATGGAAAGTGATGAAGGAGACTCTCTAATAAACTGACTGATGCACATAAATAATGAAATATAAATATGAAATTTTTTTCTCTTCTCCCTTGGATATGAGCATCTTGAAAATACCTTTCCCTCCTCACTTTGAAGTACCTAAATTTGAAAAATATAGAGGGAAATGTGATCCCTAATACCATTTATAAGAGTTCTATGTGGCTTGTCATGAAGTTGCATATGAATATGCCTACTTACTAAGACTTTTCCCAAAAAGTCTCACCAGACCAGCCCTAAAATGGCTCATGCATCTACCAAAAGGGTTAATATCTATTTTTGGATAATTAACTAAATAATTTGTAAGACACTTCTCATTTAATATTGAACATGATGTCTTAATTGTAGACCTCTATAACACTAAACAGAGAAGTGGGTAAAGCTTGGTATCTTTCTTGTAATGATGGAGAAGTTTAACAAGCCACCTTCGATGCATAGTGCCTGAAAAGGAGCTATCCAAAATATTTGTTGATAATATTAATGCTAAGTTAAAATATCATTTAAAACTCTAATGTGCTAAAACATTTGATGAAATCATTGAAAAAGGGATGAAAATTGAAAGAAAACTTATTGAAAAGGGAACAATTAAGTTATATACCCAAAATGAGCACAATAAAAATCAAGATAATTCCTTTTCGAGTAAGTCAAAAATCTTCAACAAGAATAATAATGTGGTAGTATATGGAGTTATAGATCCCAAATAGCATGTTCAAACTATACAAAAGAGGAATCCCACATAATGGTAGAATATCTCCTCTATTTAAGTGCCATGAGGTAAATTAAAGCTTTAAATTGGAAAAAGACCTCTTACCAACTTGGGAGTGCCCATTGAAATAATCATTGAACAATTGATTGTTGCTAACATGATCACTCTTCCTAAAATTAGACCTTTGGATGATCATCAACCTCAACTTGATTGGTACCATGAGGATGAATTCTATAAATTTCATAGAGTCAAATGTCATGACACAGAAAGGTGTATGTAACTAAAACATTATATTCATTACCTAATTGAAAGAGGTGATATTGAAATAGAAGGGAGAGTACTTCAAATCAATCTACAAATCAATAGCTAGGAATTTATCAAGAGCCCCTACCCAAACATGATCAGAGAAATAGGAATCCACCAAGAGATAAAGGTTAGGCCTCCTCTTTTAATTGCATCAACATCATTAAAATATGTATCCCCCAAGATCCCACTATGTTATTATCCACCATATTAAAAATCAATCAGGTCATAGTTGATTACTTGGTTATGACTAGACATAATAAAATCATAGTTCCTAGGGCACCACCTAAAGACCCATCTACCTCTACATCCCAAAAGGGTAACACCTCTAAGAAATTTTTAATATATTTTGATAAATTCTATGATATAATTCAAAAAATTGAGAATACTCCCACTCAAATCTTGTTAATATAACTTCTCAAAACTTTCCTTCTACATCAGGAAATAATCAAGTTTTGAATGATCTCAAGGTCCCTAGAGATATAAACACCAATCAATTTCAAGCATTAGTGGGACATTTATCCTTTCTCAGCAAATCACCTTTGGTGCCTAAGACATGTCTCCCATTGGTCCCCCATCATAACTATCCATTATTCATTGAAGTCTCCATATCCAGCCATCACAATCCTTAAGTACTCATAAATGAAAGGTCAACATTAAATATATGTAATCTAGATTTCTTGAAGAAATTGGGGTATTCTAAACTTTCTTTAGGGGCTACTTTGATTATGATAAAAAGCATATGATGATAATGAATGGTCATCTATGGATACTATCTACCTTCTCGTTAGTGTGGGACCCATGATACATCAAACCCTACTCCATGTTATGGACCTTGATTTACCCTATAATGTGTTGCTAGGTCACTCATAGATTCATGAGATGCAAGTTGTCCCATCTACCTTACATTAATGTCTAAAATTCCCCCACTTAGGCATGAAAGTCACCATTCTTGGGGAAATTGATCATTTTTGCATTTTCCAAATGGATCAATCCAAATAATATCATTATATTAACAAAGATAATTCCATTTTAATCCCAACCACTACTAAATATATATGCCCTAATAAGCTTATGCCTACTAAAAATCCATTACCTAAAGTCACTCTTCTTAAAATCACATCCATAGGTTGTGGGGAATATGAATATAAAGCCTTATGTATAGATGACTTAACTCTTTGTCTGCATAGTTATGGGTCCCTAGCTATGCAAAAGACCAATCCTATCAAATATAAATTTGTACCAATGGCCTTATCTAGTACAAGACTATTATCTAATGATTAAATTGATGAATCAGATGAATCATGGCTTATTTCATAGGATGAGGCCCTCACATCTCTTAGAAAATGATACCCCTGCATCCAAAAAATGTTACAAAATATGCATTATCAAGGGAAAGGACTTGGGAGACATGAGAAAGGAAGGATTGAACCCATAAATTTTTAAAACATACACAATATCTTGGTTTAGGATACAAACTATTTGATGATGACTTAAATAGTATTATTGTGGATACTGCTTCGATCCCTGAGGAGTCTTTTTTTTTATGAAGAAATTGAGATAGGTTCTATTTATAGTCACTTCAAGGAGATTTTTGCCAAAAGATTTTTCCCTGACACCATTATTTCCACCATCAACATATCCCTCTATTATCCCTATTTAATTGACTAGGATCAACATCAAGATCCATCGTTTGATAAATTTCAAAATGATGAGGAAATTTTAGAATTTCTAGGAGCTCAAGATTTTATGTCTTTCGATGATCATAAGAAAGGATTTTATATTAATATCTGTAAGTTAAATTATTTTGAGGAATAATATAATAACCTTCACTAAAGTGAATAATAAAAATTTGAAGAAGAATATCCACCTCAAAATCCAAAAGAATTTTTGCATGATCTAGCTAAATCAAAAGACTACACTGAAATAGATACAAAACTCCCTAATGGTTTCACTTCAAATATCATGGATCGATCATTGCCCCTTATCTACAAGATCAATCACACTCTCTTATTTATGAGGTGATTGAGTTTAAAATTATAACTTAATAAAACCCAAAAATCATCAAATTGGGGGCAACTCTAACACTTAAGGGGCATCAGATTATTATTGAGTTGCTCAAGGAATTTATAGATGTTTTTGCATGGTGTTATTTTGACATGTTTGGGCTTGATCCATCCTTATTTTTGCATCATTTGGTTTTTCATCCTAATTCTAAACCAATTAATAAAAAAATTACAAAATTTGCACCCAAAAGTAACTCTACTAGTTAAGGATAATTTATAAAAATTCTTGGAAGCATGCTTCATCTAACCCATTGACTTTCTGATTGGATCTCCAATATTATTCCTATGGATAAGCCACAAAGTGGGATTTAGATTTAAATTGACTTCCAAGACATAAATAAGTCATTTCCCAAAGATCACTTCTTTTTTATAAATATTAATATGATCATGGATTCAATAGCTAGATCTGAAGTGTTATTTCTCATGGATGGTTTCTTGGGTTATAATCAGATCAAATTCATGTCTGAAGATCAACATAAAATAGGCTTTATAACTATATGGGAGACATTTTGATATCAATTCATTCCCTTTGGTCTCAAAAATAGTGGGTCCACTTATCAACTAGAAATGATAGTAATTTTCCATGATATGATGCATGATATAGTTGAATATTATGTAGGCGATATCTTAGGGAAGTATCAACTTAGATCAGAACATCATATAGTATTAAAAAGAATATTTGAGTGATTGTAAGAGTAGAAATTTAGATTAAATCCAAATAAATGTGTATTTGGTGTTACCCCAGGTATGTTATTGGGATTTATTATATCTATGAGAGGCATAAAAGTAGATCCAACTAAAGTTAAGGCAATTATCGAAATACCTCCTCCTCGTAATCTGAAGTAGCTTAGGAGTATTTAGGGAAAGTTCTAGGTTATTTGGTGATTAATTTCTCAACTCACATATAAATGTCACCCCTTTACTCATATCTTGAATAAGGGGACCACTTTTAATTAGAACTTTGATTGTTAACAAGCCTTCAATAATCTCAAGCAGTATTTGGCAAATACACTTGTGTTATCACCCCCTATCACGAGAAGGCCCTTACTCTTATATATTTATACAACTCCATATATGATAGGTACCCTCTTGGCACAACATAATGATGAAGTAAAATAGAAAGTAATTTATTATCTCAGATGCACTTTAATCTCATATGATTTGAATTATACTCTAATTGAAAAAGCTTGCTTAGTTGTGGTCTTTGCTTCACAAAAACTTTGGCATTGTATGCTTAAAAATCATGTCCAAATCATTACTAAAGTTGATCCCCTCAAATATTTACTATAGAAATCAACCCTCACAATACTAATGGCTAAGTGGATCATGTTACTTATTGAATTTGATAATTAATATGTTCATCAAAAGGCCATTAGGGAAAAGTGATAATAGATCAACTAGCAGTAATACCTCTTGTTGTGACTAAAACTCTTAACACAACCTTCCCAGATGAATCTATAATGACCACTTAAAAATATAATAGATGAAAGCTATATTTTTATGGCTCTTTTATCATGCATGGATTGAGAACAAGCATCCTTCTAGTCACCCCATAATATGACCTCATTCCAAAAGCTTTCTACCTCACTTTCCCATGTACCAATAATATTTATGAATATGAGGCCTTAATATCTAGCCTTCAACTTGTCATCCAATGGAACATCTAGTATCTTTAAGTATCTAGTGATTCACAATTAATAATAAAATAAGTTCATGAAGAGTTCTAGACCAAAGATGAAAAATTACTCCCTTACAAGCAATTAGTCAATCAGTTAAAACATAATTTTTAGTCTATAACATTTGAAAAAGTACCATGAGGGAATAATAAGGTAGCTAATTTAATGGATACCATTAGATATTTAATTTATATCTATAAATATGTCCTTAAAGGAATTTTCTAATAGAACATCTAATTTCGTCAACCCATCAAGCTATGGCTCCTTTACAAATTTGTCATATTTTTGATCCTAGTATCCCTTGGTATCATGATATCTATACCTACCTCTAAGATATAATCCTTCCTTTAACCTTAATCCCCATTAATAAAAGGCCTTTATCCAATGTACTTCTCACTACACTATCCTCGATAGCATGCTCTATCACAGAGGTTATGAAAGGAATTTATTAAGATGCCTGACCTCGAAAGAGGCCTCTCTCATGATCAAAGAGGTCCATAAGGGTATTTGTGGTGGTCATTGTTGTCACTTGTATTTACACCCTTTGAGGAGATTCAAATCTCTCCTCATCTAAGTGGCACAATGGAATCACCTCTAGGCTTGTGGGCAGCCTAAGTAATAGTTGAATCTCTAGATATAGCTAGCTCCCTTGATGTATCACTTAGGATTCAACCTACTACTAACTTTGGGGGGTGAAAAGGGAGAAGGATAACTAAAATAAAACTAATATAATGGAGGTGATACACCAAATATGTTGATGACATCTGACCATATGTATCTCACACTTAAAATCAAAGGATAACTCTAGACACATAAAACTAGTCACCAATAACCTCCAATTAGGATTTTGGCTAGTTTCCATCTAAAATGCATAATTTTGCCTAACAACACTAAAACACACAAAATGATGTGAAAATAATATATTCAAGTGCTGATTTTGGCCAGGGTATCCCTAAATGGGTTAATGTAATTTATGGGCCAACTAACTTTGATTACTTCATTTTGAGTCAAAATGCCAAATTTATACATGTGTGCTCTAGTTGTGCTTGTCATTTGTGTTTGTCAACTAAGCTCTCCATAGTGTCTATGCCTAGAGATGTTATGTTATTAGTGTGTTTATTTCATCTTGTTTTCATTTTGGAACTAACACCATACTAACCATCCTCTCTTGAGTCAAATTCCTATATCACATAATGGCATGCTCGGTGGGACTAGACGCATCCTAAACCTAAAGGAGATATTTTTACAACCCTAAAATGTTTATTTAAGCCTTTAAAAATCTTTTAAATTGATTTCCTAACTTTATTTTACTATTTTTTGTTACCACAATTCTTACATAGTAACTGACATTGGTAGAAATACTGACATCAATTACCTGACTTAACCGATGTTGGTTAGCAGAAATGACATCAGCTAGATCTTAGTTGCCCATAATTGATGTCGGTGGTATTGACCAACATTGATCACTGTGTTTTTCCAAAAAACATAGACCTGAGAGCTATGTTTTCAAAGTTTATTATTTCAAATTCAAAAGGGCTTCAAAGCTAAAGAACACGCTAATAATTTTGTTGTAGGACCAAGTGGGATATTTGCTTAAAACATGTTTAAATCACTTTTTCATGCTTAAAATTTGATTAGAAACCTTGTTTTAGTGTTTAAAAAAGAATTTTTAGATGTTTTTGGTAAATATTTTCAAATTTTGCAACTAAGACCAAAGGGTCAAATGAACACCACCAAACATTTCATTTGGGTTTAAAATTAAACACACTTGTCAATTCATACTTTCAATAGTTGATTAGATTAATCTTGTTTGGTAAAAATAGGTATGTTACATGTATGCTCTTCCATTTTTCCCCTATAGGGAACCCTTAGAATCAAAAGTGCCATTCCTATTTTAAGTAGCCTAGTCCAAGGCTTAGAAATAAAGTCATCTAAAGCACTCCCCAAAAACTCATCAAAGTTTTGGGGACCTTGAAAATGACATTAAAGTATTTATATTTTCTATTTATTTTTATACATCTTGGCTTATGAGGGGGAATTCATCACCTCTTGCAATTTCTTTAGGGAAGATTTGACCCAAGGTTTCATCTCCTAGAATTGACTCTTTTAGAGTTGTACATGGGACATAATTGTACTTTGGACATCACACTACACTGAATGAATAGTAGGATCTAGTGGTTGCAAAAAGGAAAAGACCTTTTTGCAACAAGCCAAGTGATATAGACCCAAAATTCATGCTTTTCTTTTGCATTGGTTAATGTGCAAGTCATTGTGTAATTGATTCCCCTAAATCATTTATAAACTTATTAGACTTTAGACAAATCCCCACTTATTGTGAAATTATTGTTGGTGAAAGGCATGCCTCAAATTCCATGTCATAGTACTATCATTTGAGAGGAGGGGTGTAAAACCCTTACTATATAATGTGCATTTACTTTTGGATGAAAACTTAAAATCATCTCAAACGACGTATATTGATGGATTCCAACAATACCAAGCAACCTTATCATTTTAGGATCTAAGGGTGATTAATTAGTTGGTCTTGTCCTAGATTAAATTATTGTTTAGATTCAAAACTTGATGTAAACAAATAATCCAAACCAAACACATAGTCTAAATTTTCCTTTGAATAAAGAGGCATTATGTTGCCCGCATGAGATCATCCATTTGCCTTATTCAAAGTTCATCAAAAGCTTGAGAGTCATATCATCTAATTTGGCATAGATATGCTTCCTAATTGTTAGTCTAGACCTTGACCAAAGTTGTTTAAGTCCTTCACTTATAATTTAAATTTGAAATTACACCTTTACAAGTTCATAGGGTTGATGTGTTAAGTGGGTTTGTCATTTGCACTAAAATTGAGGGAACTTAGGTTTAATTTCCAATTTAGGTTGAAGGCCATTTAAGACTCATAATCATTATCATCACTTGATAGACTTAAGCCATTTTATGCTAAACACTTCCACTTTAAGTCTATAAACCATAACATTTTGAGTCAAGAAAGGTAGTGTTATGCTATCAAAATTGTGGGAAAATGTTTTTGCCTTAAAGAGTCTTTAAAATAAACCCTTTTGTCACACCTTTTGGGTAGTATAGCATTGTTACGCTACCCAAATCATTTCAAACATCATTTCATAGTCCCTTTGGCATAGAGTTCTAAATCTATTTCTACATGTTTAGACCAATCCAAGTGTACTTTTGACCCTTTGACTAAAACACAATTATACTTTTCACCTTTCTCTAGATTGTTTGTCAAAAAGAATGAAGTTTTATACCACTATTTGTGAGAAAATAAACTATTACTAAAGTGCCTTTTGTTTCATACCTTATACCTAGTTGATCAAGTTCATGTCCAAGAATTGAATGCCTAGTGTTTGTTAGAAGTGTTTCACATCTGTTAGATTAAAACTTTCATCTATTTCCAAAGTCTACCTTTTGACACTATTTGGCCAAGAGTCCTATCACATGCCTTGTTTGAGCCTAAATTTTGACACCGGATTTGGCCAAAAGACCTATCAACTTTTAATTTCCTAGATTAGATTAATTTGAAACACTTTGACCTTAGAGTTTGGAATTTTGATTTTTAGTCCATTTACTTGCTTAGCTTTGTGTGAATAGTGAAACATTAGATACTTCACTCTAGCTTGTTTTCTCACAAATATTTGCATAAATCTTTTAATCATTTTGAAAAATCTAGACCAAGTTGAAGGCATCATTTATTTTAGATTCTATCATTTTTAGAGTTTGTATAACTCTTTGAAATTTTATCGTAAAGCATTGACTATGGATCCCAACATGTATTCCTACACTTGTAGTAGACTCATGTACAATCTGAGGATTAGTAATGTAGTTGTGTAGGAAAAAATGGTGCAAGACCCCTATGTAGATAACATTGATTATGATATGGATTCTTATCCCTCTTATAATACTCAATCAAGGGCACAAATCCAAGATCCATTAGTTAACTATCTAATTAACACAACACCTTACACAGAATAGGACCAAGAGCAAACCATGTAATACCTAGCTATAATACCCATGGTAGATGAGCCAGTTATTTAACAGTCATACTCTACCAATACAACTTCCACGTATGATTCATTTTTATTTGAGAAAAAAAATTTAGAAAACAAAGATGATATTTTGGTTAGGGCCATAGAGGTAGGGGCTAAGTTTCAAGTACACTTCCCCCATAAAATTCTACCAAGTCTAGTAAGAGTGCCCCATAATATCATTTATGATCAACAAGGTTCTTCTAGTAATCCTATGGCTCTAGTCCAAACAACATACTAGGACCCTAGTATATCTAATCATTACACATCATGGAAGATCACTTTAACCAAATGCAAATAGCATACCAAACCTACCTGAATTTAGCACATGATTTCAATCAGATGAACATGGTGAGTAAGCCCCTCACTAACCTAGTACCTTCAACAGGAGTGTTGATGGAATTAACTAGACAAGAGAATCCAAATTTTGATCCATTTGTATAAAATGCTTCTATAGATAACTTGATACATATGCCAATTATTAAAGAAGTTTCTTTGACTTCTACACTGAATAGTGAGCCAAACATAGTAGACAATGTACAAAGAATGTCCAATCTTGATCAAAGTGGTACTAATGCACAAAAAACTAGCCAATAATGTGTGCCTATAGTTAATCCCATGATTAGATCATCATACCAAGGAATAGGAGTTTATGTACCCTAGCCTCAACCAGTTACTTCCTCAATTATACAACCTATAAGATTAGATAATCAAACAACAACTAATGTTATGCCTCAATGATAGAATGTGATGAATCCTACTCCCCCTCAACAATTAGTGAGTGGTATTCCACAAAAGTAGACACAATATAGTGTATCAATGCAATAGAGGATAAATACAATACCACCTCAATCAAGGGAAACTAATATTACACCTCACCAAGTAGTAACAAACATGCCTTTTTAGTCATAGACTAATATACCTATTCAAAACCATGTAATGACTAATTAATAGCATGGAAATATTGGTTAATGATAGATACCAAACCTGTAACATGCTTTCAATTATTCATAGGGATTAATGCAACAAGGAGGTCCCCATGTTTCTCAAGTACCTACTAGACAATCATTGGTTCAAAATGTGACACAAATTTAGAGACAGAGTCTTGGTCCACAAGTTCTTACTCAAAAACAAGGTTTAATTAGTCAACAGCATGTCCCTTTTCAACTACAATAGGCACAATATAGTTGTATCCCTTCATCCCAACCACAAAATCCACCAGGAAAAACCTTTATTACCAACCCAAACCAAAATATCATGTAGCCAAATATGTAATTTCAAGTGCATCACAATCCACATATGCATATTCCTGGTCCATTCCCCAACCAAGCCAATGTACCCCAACAAGTGTCTACATCATACCTTGGTAAAAGTGTCCCACCTGTGACCTCCAAAAATTTTACCCAAACCAATATTCTCCCTCAAACTAATATCCCTTCCAATTTCCTATCCCAAGAATTACAACAGATGATGGATGTGATTGTTGCCATTTAGGTGGGGAAGAAAACTAAGAAGTTCAAATTAGATGACATGTGTTCCTATCCATTCAACATGGAGTATTTGTAGATACCACTTTCTATAAAATATGAACCACCTAAATTTGATAAGTATAAAGATAAAGGTGATCTGAGTAACATTTTAAGTGATAATTCAGGTGATGGCTCTACCCTAATTGGTGGTAGAAATTCTGGGAGCCATAACTTTTGCACCATAGCTCCATTTGACTCCCTGTTTGAATTTTTGGAAAGATAAGAATTAGAAGAACATGATGAGATGGCATATATATTTTCCTAAGTGATTTTGACCCACAAAAACAAAATATAAGTGCCCAAAATATCAATTTTAGTAGTCCATTCTATAAATAGTAAGTTTCTAAAAATAGTAATTCCTCAAATTTTGTATTGTTGTAAATCATGAAAAATGAACCACTTAATATCCCTTGAGATTGGTGACCTTCCACATCCTCTTCCTAACGTAAAAACATGTATAAATTAATATGTAACCCAAAATGGAAATTAGACATCTCTTCTCAGAGATAGGCATATGTTTGGGTCTGCAAATTTAATGAATAAAACATCTCTTCTCAGAGATAGCATTATTGTTATTGTGATGTTCTTGTTTCTTGAATTATCTTTCAACCAAATTTTTTTGAGTTTTGGATAAATGGTTTTAGATCAATTTGTATTTAGAGTGTATGATCCTAAGGATGAGGTCATATTACAAGAAGCTTGGGTAGAAAATAAAACCAGTAGACTATCCACCTATTCATTCCAAATGACTTAAAATGGAAGACAACACCGAGACATCCGATCCTTTCAAGGAAATGGTGAATGAAGCCCTCCAGAAACAACAAGTGTAGATGCTAAAACAATTCACCCAAATTCTCAAACAAATTTTTATGAGAAATTTTGGCTCCTCATCTGCAACCCCACATCCTTTCAGTGCCTCAACACCCTTCAAAGTTTAGGTGAAATTTTATATCCCTACATTTGAAGGCAAAATCAATGCTGATGTAATATAAAATTGGTTGGATCAATTTTCATTTTATTTTTCTATAAATAAATTCATTGATAAAGAGAATATCACTTTTATTATTTTGGAATCATCATTCTCTATCAAAAACTGGTGGGAAGGGTACAAAAAAAGATTCAATACGGATGTTATTAGCCTTGAGCTAGAACCTATCTGGGATGATTTCATAGAAGCTATAAAGGAAGAATACTACCCCATTGGAGCATATGATGATCTATATATAGAGTGGAAACAACTTCACCAAGGTAAGGAATAATCTATTCAAGACTACATTGATATTTTTCATTCTCTATCTGCAAGATTGGGCATCCAAGAAAGTGAGAAACACAAGGTTTTTAATTATCATGGTAGAATACAATGGTACATATGGGGAGAAATGGAACTCTTTAATTTGGAAACCCTCGGTGAGGTACACAAGTTCACAGTGAAAATTGAGAAGAAGCATGGAAGAATGAATATGAAGAGTCAGCCTTCAAAATGGAAAAGTGACAAAGAAGGTCAAACATGAGGCCAAAATTGGAAGCAAAAGGAAGGAAGACTAGAAAGTGGTGTGATTATAAAAAATCTAGAACTCACTCCAAAGAAGAATGTCGAGCCATCAAGTCCCTACTTTTTGAGTCATAATCCTCAACATCTATTGCTCTACCTCATACATAGCATGTAGATGAAGAGGATGAAGAAGAGATTATAGATGTTGATCCCAATGCCATCATTACTTCATCATAGACCCATGAGGAGAGGTCAGATGACAAGGAAAGGTTATTTCATTCTAAGTTATGGGTGAAAGGTAATCCTTTGCATTTCATTATTGATAGTGGGAGTCAAAAAAATTTAATCTCTACTAATGTTATGAAAATCCTAAATTTGAATATGAAGCCTCACCCAAAGTGATATAGTATTGGATGGTTGAGTCTAGGGAGAAACCTTCATGTCACCTACCAATGTCTTCTCTCATATGCAATAAAACCTTTCCAAAATGAGGTCTTATGTGATGTGGTCAATCTATATGTTTATGATGTACTCTTTGGTTAGCCATTCATGTATGATCAAAATGGAATCTATGAATCAAGAATTCAAATGATCACTCTCACTCTTAGAACACAGTGTTATAAGGTACCAGAGGTACCACCTTCTACATCTATCTCCCTAATTAGTGCCAAGAAATTTGTTCATGGTGGTCAAGCCACAAGAATCCAAAAGGGATGATGTTGTAGCCTTGACTACAAAAAAAACACAACATAAGTCAATAGATAATAAGCTGAAGAATTTTATGGCCTTCCATCCACAAATTAATGGTTAGATAGAAATGGTGAACAATCAAGCCCTATATAGCTCCATAAAGTACAAGTCCACAAAGCACAGTCCATTTCAAGTATGCATCAGGAATCAAATAAAAACACAACTACCACACTTGATGATAAATCTTGATGTAATGGGGACTATTGCTTCTCAAGGAGAGAGGAATGATCCAAGCAACATTCTAGGCAACAATTTGGGTGATGGCTCTACCCCAATTGGTGGTAAAACTTTTAGGAGCCATAACTTTTGCACCATAGCTCTGTTTGATTCCCCATTTAAACTGTTGAAAATTTAAGAATGAGGATAACACGATGAGATGGAATGGAGATTTTCTTGATCAAATTTGACTCATAAAAACCTAATGGAAGTACCCCAAATTTCAATTTTAGTAGTGTAGTCTAAAAATAGTAAGTTTTTAAAAATAGTAATTCCTCAAATTTTGTATTATTATAAATAGTGGAAGTCAAACCACTTAATCTCCCTTGAGATTGGTGACCTTCCACATCTTCCTCCTACCTTCAAAACATGTTTAAATGAATATGTAACCTAAAATGTAAATAAGACATCTCTTTTCAAAGATAGGCATATGTTTGGGTTTGCAAATTTAATGAATAAAACATCTCTTTTCAAAGATAGCATTATTGTTATTGTGTTGTTCTTATTTCTTGAATTATCTTTCAATGAAAGATTTTTGAGTATTAGATCAATGGTATCAAATCAATTTTATTTAGAGTGTATTATCTTGAGGATGAGGTTAGATTACAATAAGCTTGGGTGGAAAATATAAACAACTGACTATCCACCATTCACTCCAAACTTCAAATGGTGCACAACACTGAGACATATGATACTTTCAAATAAATGGTGAATGAAGCCCTCCAAAAAAAAGTGTAGATGTTACAATGATTCACCCAAATTATCCAACAAATTATAATGGGAAATTTTGGCTCCTCATCTACAACCCCAAATAATTTCATTGCCTCAACACCCTTCAAAGTTTAGGTAAATTTCTATATCCCTACATTTGAAGGCAAAATCAATGTTGATGCAGTAGAAAATTACTTGGATCTATTGTCATCTTATTTTTCTATAAATAAATTCACTGATAAAGAGAAGATCACTTTTACTCTTTTGAAGGCATCATTTCCTATCAAAAATTAGTTGGAAGTGTACAAAAAGAGACTCAGTATAAATGATATTGGCCTTGAGGTAGAACCTACCTAGGATGATTTCATGGAAGCTGTAAAAGAAGAATACTGCCCTATTAGAGCATATGATGATCTGTATATAGAATGGAAACAACTTCACCAAGGTAAGGAACAATCTATTCAAGATTACACTGATATTTTTTAATCTCTATCTATGAGATTGGGCATCCAACAAAGTAGAAATATAAGGTTCTAAAATATCATGGTGGACTAAAATGGTACATGTGGGAAGAATTGGAACCCTTTAATTTGGAAACCCTTGGTGAGGCATACAAGTTCACAGTGAAGATTGAGAAGAAGCATGGAAGAATGAATATGAAGAGTTAACCTTCAAAATGGAAAAGTGACAAAAAAGGTCAAACACAAGGCCAAAATTGGAAGCAAAAGGAAGGAAAGACTGGGAAGTGGTGTGATTATCACAAATTTGAAACTCACTCCAAAGAAAAATGTCGAGCCATCAAGTCCCTGCTTTTTGAGTCATAATCCTCAACATCTACTACTCTACCTCATACACAACCTCTAATTGAAGAGGATGAAGAAGAGATTACAGATTTTGATCCCAATGCTATCATTGCTTCATCACATACCCATGAGGAGAAACTAGATGACAAGGAAAATTTGTTTCATTCTAAGTTATGGGTGAAAGGTAAATATTTGTATTTCATTCTTGATAGTGGGAGTCAAAAGAATTTAATCTATGCTAATGTTGTGAAAAGCCTAATTTTTTCCATGAAGCCTCACCCAAATCCATATAGTATTGGATGGTTTAGTCCATGGAGAAACCTCTATGTCACCCACCAATGTCATCTCTCATATGCAATAAAACCTTTCCAAGATGAGGTCATATGTGATGTGGTTAATATAGATGTTTACCATATACTCTTTAGTCATCCATTTATGTATGATCGACATGGAATATATGAATCAATAACTCAAAGGATCAATCTCACTCTTGTAACATGGTGCTATAGGGTACCAGAGGTACGACCTTCTACATCTATCTCCTTGATTAGTGCCAAGAAATTTGTTCTCATGGTGGTCAAGCTATAAGAATCCATAAAGGATAATGTTGTATCCTTGACTACAAAAACAACATAATAACAGAAGTCAATAGATAATAAGTTGAAGAATTTCATGGATTTCTATCCATATATTAATGATTAGATAGAAATGGTGAATAATCAGGACCTACATAGCTCTACAAAGTACAGCTCCACAAAGCACAATCCATTCTAAGTATGCATCAAGAAATAAAATCAAAAGACAACTACCACATTTGATTACAAATATTGGTGAAATGGGTACCATTAATTCTCAAGGAGGGAGGAATGATTTGAGAAACATTCCAAGTGACAATTCAGGTGATGGTTTTACCCAATTGATGGTAGAACTTCTGGGAGCCATAACTTTTGCATCATAGCTCTATTTGAGTCCCCGTTTGAATTGTTGGAAAGATAAGAATGAGGAGAACATAGTGAAATTTTATGGATATTTTATTGATGGATTTTTACCCCTTAAAACTCAATGTAAGTGCCCCAAATTTCAATTTTAGTAGTGTAGTCTAGAAATAGTAAATTTCTAAAAATAGTAATTCCTTGAATTTTGTATTGTTGTAAATCATGGAAGTCAAACCACTTAATCTCCCTTGATATTTGTGACCTTCAAAACCCTCCTCATACCTTAAAAACATGTATAAATGAATATGTAACCTGAAATGGAAATCATACATCTCTTCTTAGAGATAGGCATATGTTTAGGTCTGCAAATTTAATAAATAAAACATCTATTCTCAGAGATAGCATTATTATTATTGTGTTATTCTTATTTATTGAATTATCTTTCAACCAAATATTTTTGAGTTTTGTATCAGTGGTATCATAGTGGTTTGTCTTTAGAGTGTATGATCTCAAAGATGGGGTAAGATTATAGGAAACTTGGGTGGAAAATAGAACCAAAGACTATCCACCTATTCACTCCAAATGACTTCAAATGGTAGAAAACATCAAGACATCTAATCCTTTCAAGGAAATGGTGAATGAATCCCTCAAAAAATAATAAGCACATATGCTACAATAATTTTTCCAAATTATCCAACAAAATTTGATGAGAAATTTTGGCTCCTAATCTACAACCCCACATCCTTTCAGTGCCTCAACACCCTTCAAAGTTTAGGTGAATTTTGATATCCCTACATTTGAAGGAAAAATCAATGTTGATGTAGTAAAAAATTGGTTGGATCAATTATCATCTTATTTTTTTGTAAATAAATTCACCGAAAAAGAGATCACTTTCTCTATTTTGAAAGCATCATTGCCTATCAAAATTGGTGGAAAGTGTACAAAAAGAGATTCAGTATGGATGATATTGGTCTTGAGGTAGAACCTACCTAGGATGATTTCATAGAAGCTGTAAAGGAAGAATACTACCCCATTGGAGCATATGATGATCTGTATATAGAGTGACAACAACTTAACTAAGGTAAAGAATAATCTATTCAAGATTACACTTATATTTTTCATTCTATATTTGAGAGATTGGGCATCCAAGAAAATGAGAAACATAAGGTTCTCAAATATCATGGTGGACTACAATGGTACATACAGGGGGAAATGGAACTCTTAAATTTGAAAACCCTCAGAGAGGCATACAAGTTCATAGTGAAGATTGAGTAGAAACATGAAAGAATGAATACAAAGAGCCAATCTTCAAAATATAAAAGTGACAAAGAAGGACAAACAGGAGGCCAAAATTAGAAGTAAAATGAGGGAAAACTAAGAAGTGGTGTGATTATCACAAATCTAGAACTCACTCCAAAGAAGAATGTCAAGCCATCAAGTCCTTGCTTTTGAGTCACAATCCTCAACATCTACTGCTCTACCTCATACACAACCTATAGTTAAAGAGGATGAAGAAGAGATTATAGATGTTGATCCCAATGCCATCATTGCTTTATTGTAGACCCATAAGGAGAGGCTAGATTACAAGGAAAGGTTGTTTCATTCTAAGTTATGGGTGAAAGGTAAACATTTGCATTTCATTCTTGATACTAAGAGTCAAAAGAATTTAATATCTACTAATGTTGTGAAAAACCTAAATATGTCCATGAAGCCTCACCTAAAGCCATAAAATATGGATGGTTTAGTCTAGGGAGAAACCTCTATGTCACCCACCAATGTCTTCTCTCATATGCAATAAAACGTTTCCAAGATGAGGTCCTATGTGATGTGGTCAACCTAGATGTTTACGATGTAATCTTTGGTTAGCCATTCATGTATGATTGACATGGAATATATGAATCAATAACTTAAAGGATCACTCTCAATCTTAGAACATGGTGCTATAGGGTACTAGAGGTACCACCTTCTACATCTATCTCCCTGATTAGTGTCAAGTAATTTTTTCTCATGGTGGTCAAGTCATAGGAATCAAAAAGGGCTAATGTTACATCCTTGACTACACAAAAACACAATAATAGAAGTCAATATATAATAATTTGAATGATTTCATGGCCTTCCATCCATAGATTAAAGGTCAAATAGAAATAGTGAATAATCAAGCCCTACGCAGCTCCATAAAGTACAACTTCACAAACCACAGCGCATTCCAAGTATGCATCAAGAATCAAATAAAAACATAAATACCACACTTAATGACAAATATTGATGAAATGGGAACCATTTCTTCTCAAGGAGGGAGGAATTATCTGAGCAACATTCCAGGTGACAATTCGGGTGATGGTTCTACCCCAATTGGTGGCAGAACTTTTGGGAGCCATAACTTTTGCATTATAGCTCCATTTGACTCTCCGTTTGAACTGTTGGAAAGATAAGAATGAGGAAAACATTTTGATATGGCATGGATCTATTCTAAATGGATTTTTACCCTAGAAAACTCAATGAAAGTGCCCGAAATTTCAATTTTAGTAGTGCAGTCTAAAGATAGTAAGTCTTTGAATTTTGTATTGTTGTAAATCATTGAAGTTGAACCACTTAATCTTCCTTGAGATTGGTGACCTTCCACATCCTCCTCATACCTTAAAAACATGTATAAATGAAGATGTAACCCAAAATGGAATTTAGACATCTCTTCTCAGAAATAGGCATATGTTTGGGTCTACAAATTTAATGAATAAAATATCTCTTCTCAGAGATAGCATTATTGTTATTATGTTTTTATTGTTTCTTAAATTATCTTTCAACCAAAGATTTTTGATTTTTTGATTAGTGGTATTAGATCAGTTTATCTTTAGAGTGTATGATCATGAGGATGAGGTCAAATTACAAAAATATTGGTTGGAAAATAGAACCAACAAACTATCCACCTATTCACTCCAAATGACTTCAAATGGTGGACAACACCAACACATTTTATCCTTTCAAGGAAGTGGTGAATGAATCCCTCCAGAAATAATAATCATAGATGCTATAAAAATTCACCTAAATTCTCTAACAAATTTTGATGGGAAATTCTGTCTCCTCATCTACAACCCCACATCCTTTCAATGCCTCAACACCCTTCAAAGTTTAGGTGAATTTTGATATCCCTACATTTGAAGGCAAACTCAATGCTGGTGTAGAATAAAATTAGTTGGATCAATTGTCATCTTATTTTTATATAAATAAATTCATTAATAAAGAGAATATCACTTTTATTCTTTTGAAAGCATCATTGCCTATCAAAAATTGGTGGGAAGTGTACAAAAAGAGATTCAGTACAGATGATATTAGCCTTGAGGTAGAACCTACCAATGATTTCATAGAAGCTATAAAGGAAGAATACTACCCCATTAGAGCATATGATGATCTATATATAGATTAGAAAAAACTTCACCAAGGTAAGGAATAATCTATTCAAGATTACACTAATATTTTTCATTCTCTATCTATGAGATTAGGCATCCAAGAAAGTGAGAAACACAAAGTTATCAAATATCATGGAAGAATACAATGGTACATATGGGGAGAAATGGAACTCTTAAATATGGAAACCCTTGGTGAGGCATACAAATTCGTAGTGAAGATTGAGAAGAAGCATGGAAGAATGAATACAAAGAGTTAACCTTCAAAATGGAAAAGTGACAAAAAGGTCAAACACGAGGCTAAAGTTAGAAATAAAAGGAAAGAAAGACTAGGAAGTGGTGTGATTATCATAAATCTAGAACTCACTCCAAAGAAGAATGTCGATCCATCAAGTCCCTACTTTTTGAGTCACAATCCTCAACATCTACTACTCTCCCTCATACATAGCCTACAATTAAAGAGGATGAAGAAGATATTATAGATGTTGATCCCAATGCCATCCTTACTTCATTATAGACCTATGAGGAGAGGCTAGATGACAAGTAAATATTGTTTCATTCTAAGTTATGGGTGAAAGGTAAGCCTTTACATTTTAGTCTTGATAGTGGGAGTCAAACGAATTTAATCTCTACTAATATTGTGAAAAGCCTAAATTTGTCCATGAGGCCTCACCCAAATCCATAAAGTATTGGATGGTTGAGTCCAAGAAGAAACCTCTGTGTCACCCACCAATGTCTTCACTCATATGCAATAAAACGTTTCCAAGATGAGGTCTTATGTGATGTGGTCAATCTAGATGTTTACAATGTACTCTTTAGTCAGCCATTCATGTATGATCTACATGGCATCTATGAATCAAGAACTTGAAGGATCACTCTCACTCTTGGAACATGATGTTATAGGGTACCATAAGTACCACCTTCTACATCTATCTCCCTGATTAGTGCTAAGAAATTTGTTCTCATAGTGGTCAAGCCACAGGTATCCAAAAGGACTGATGTTGCAACCTTGAGTACACAAACAACACAACAAAAAAATTCAATAGATAATAAGTTGAAGAATTTCATATCATTCCATCCATAGATTAATGGTTAGATAGAAATGGTGAACAATCAGGCCCTACATAGCTCCACAAAGTACAACTCCACAAAGCACAGTCCATTCCAAGTATGCATCAGGAATAAAATCAAAACACAACTACCACACTTGATGAAAAATATTGATGCAATGTGGACCATTGATTCTCAATGATGGAGGAATGATCCAAGAAACATTCCAGGTGACAATTCAGGTGATGGTTCTACCCCAATTATTGGCAAAAATTTTAGGAGCCATAACTTTTACATCATAGCTCTGTTCAACTCACCGTTTGAACTATTGGAAATATAAGAATGAGGGGAATATGGTAAGATGGCATGGAGATCCACTAAATGTATTTTTACCCCTAAAAATATAATATAATTTTCCTAAATTTTAATTTTAGTAGTGCAATCTAAAAATAGTAAGTTTCTAAAAATAGTAATTCCTTGAATTATGTATTGTTGTAAATCATGGAAGTCAAACCACTTAATCTCCATTTATATTGGTGACCTTCCACATCCTAATAATATGTATAAATTAAGATGTAACCTAAAATGGAAATCAAACATCTCTTCTCAGAGATAGGCATATGTTTGGGTCTGCAAATTTAATGAATAAAACATCTCTTCTCATAGATAACATTATTGTTATTGTATTGTTCTTATTTATTGAATTATCTTTCAACCAAATATTTTTAAGTTTTGTATCAATGGTATCAGAATGGTTTATCTTTAGAGTGTATGATATTGAGGATGAGGTTAGATTACAAGAAGTTTGGGTGGAAAATAGAACCAACAGACTATCCATCTATTCACTCTAAATGACTTCAAATGGAAAACAACACCAAGACATATGATATTTTTAAGGAAATGGTGAATGAATCCATCCAAAAACAACAAGCGTAGATGCTACAACAATTTACCCAAATTCTCTAACAAATTTTGATGGGAAATTTTGGCTCCTTGTCTATAAACCCACATCTTTTTAGTGCCTCAACACCCTTCAAAGTTTAGGTGAATTTTGATATCCCTACATTTGAAGTCAAAATAAATTATAATGTAGTATAAAATTGGTTGGATCAATAATCATCTTATTTTTTGAAATAAATTCACTGATAAAGAGAAGATCACTTTTACTCTTTTGAAAGCATCATTGCCTATCAAAAATTGTGGGAAGTGTACAAAAAGAGATTCAATATGGATGATATTGACCTTGAGGTAGAACCTACCTGGGATGATTTCATAGAAGCTATAAAGTAAGAATACTACCCCATTAGAGCATATGATGATCTATATATAGAGTGGCAACAATTTTGCCAAGGTAAGTAACAATTTGTTCAAGATTACACTGATATTTTTCATTACCTATCTATGAGATTAGGCATCCAAGAAAGTGAGAAACACAAGGTTCTCAAATATCATGGTGGATTACAATGGTACATATGGGGAGAAATGGAACTCTTTAATTTGGAAACCCTCAGTGAGGTATACAAATTTATAGTGAAGATTGAGTATAAGCATGGAAGAATGAATATGAAGATTCAGCCTTTAAAATGGAAAAGTGACAAAGAAGGTCAAATACAAGGCCAAAATTTGAATAAAAAAGAAGGAAAGACTAGGAAGTGGTGTGGTTATCACAAATCTAGAACTCACTCTAAAGAAGAATGTTGAGCCATCAAGTCCCTACTTTTAAGTCATAATCCTCAACATCTATTGCTCTCCCTCATACATAGCTTGAATTTGAAGAGGATGAAGAAGATATTGTAGATGTTAATCCCAATGCCATAGTTTCTTCATCATAGACCCATGAGGAGAGGCTAGATGATAAGGAAAGGTTGTTTCAATCTAAGTTATTGGTGAAAAGTAAGCCTTTAAATTTCATTTTTGATAGTGAGAGTCAAAATAATTTAATCTCTACTAATGTTATAAAATGCCTAAATTTATCCATGAAGCCTCACCTAAATCCATATGGTATTGGATGGTTGAGTCCAAGGAGAAAACTTTGTGTCACCCACCAATGTCTTTTCTCATATGCACTAAAACCTTTCCAAGTTGAGGTCTTATGTGATGTGGTCAATCTAAATGTTTGTGATGTACTCTTTAGTCATAAATTCATGTATGATCAACATGGCATATATGAATAAAAAACTTTAAGGATAACTCTCACTCTTGGAACATGGTGCTATAGGGTACCAGAGGTACCACCTTCTACATCTATCTCCCTGATTAGAGACAAGAAATTTGTTCTCATGATGGTCAAGCCACAAGAATCCAAAAGGGTTGATGTTGTAGCTTTGAATAAAAAAACATCATAATAATAAAAGTCAATATATAATAATTTTAAGAAGTTTACATCCTTTTTTCCATAGATTAATGGTCAGATAGAAATGGTGAACAATCAAACCCTACACCGCTCCACAAAGTATAACTCTATAAAGTATAGTCCATTCCAAGTATGCATCATGAATCAAATTAAAACACAAATACCACACTTGATGACAAATCTTGATGAAATGGGGACCATTTCTTCTTAAGGAGGGAGAAATGATCTGAGAAACATTCTAAGTGACAATTCAAGTGTTGGTTTTACCCCAATTGATGGTAGAACTTCTAGGAGCCATAACTTTTGCAACATAGCTCCATTTGACTCCCCATTTGAACTAATGGAAATCTAAGAATGAGGATAATTCAATGAGATGGCATTGATATTTTTAATTTTTACCCCTAAAAACCCAATAAAAGTGCCCCAAATTTCAATTTTAGTATTGCAGTCTAAAAATAGTAATTCCTCAAATTCTTTATTATTGTAAATCATGGAAGTTGAACCACTTAATCTCCCTTGATATTGATGACATTTCACATCCTCCTCCTACCTTAAAAACATATATAAATGAAGATGTAACCTAAAATATAAATTATACATCTCTTCTCAGAGATAGGCATATGTTTGGGTCTGTAAATTTAATGAATAAAACATCTCTTCTCAGAGATAGCATTATTATTGTGTTGTTTTTGTTTCTTGAATTATCTTTCAACCAAAGATTTTTGAGTTTTGGATCAAAAAGTGACCATAATGTCCATTTGACCATTTTTTTTGTCACATGTCAACCAATGGCATATAGTGACATATACCTTTTGTTGTTGTTTCTAAGGATCCTAGCTAGACAAGCCTTGAAGTGGTTTTGAAGTTGTCCAAGAATTTAGTAATGAAATTTAATGATCTTTCTGATAAATTTGTGTAGCACTTTTCCTATAATCTTGAGCATGAGATTTCATTAGTAAACCTGACACAAGCAAATCAAAAATTTAGGGAGAGTTTTACAAGTTATTTACAACAATGGAGAGCCCTTACAAGTTGTTTCACCCATAATTTACTAGATAAATAATTAGCTACTATGTTTACTAAAAATTTGCATAGTGAGATAGCCTATTATCTAGAACTACAATGTGCGCATACATTCAAAGAGATCATTGATAAAGGTTTTTTGATCATGCAAGTAATCATTAATAAAGGAGTCATCAAACTTAATTCTACCAATTAGGGAAATAGCCAACAAAAACATCATAATCAAGTGCAAACATCACAACCAACACAAGCCAATAATCAAGAAATATTGAAGAAATTCAAATGAAATAGGAATGTTGTGGAAAATGGAGTAACTAAATCTCATCATGTGCAAACTATGCAAACCTCATCTGTACCTCCTTTTTAGCTTTCTCATATCCATCAACCTCTCCAACAAATGCCAAAAGTAAAACAACAAAACCTACATAATAAATACATTATCCTTTACCATTGTAAACCCCTCCTAAGAAAACCATGCCTATAAATTGTGTCTTTAGTGACTTAAGAGAACCTATTGAGTTTGTATTTTGCAAGCTTGTTGTTGCTAGTCTGATTAGTTGGCCCATACTAAAGCATTATCCATAAGGCATTCCTTACCCTAATTGGTATCGAGAAAATGAATTTTATGACTATCATCAGGTCAATAGGCATAATTTATGAAGGTGTATCCAAATCAAGCATTTAATTAAAAATATGTTGGATAATGGGGAGATAAAACTAGATGATGATGCTTCCACTTCTAATCAAGCTCTTAGGATTTATCAAAACCCCTTTCCCTGATATAATAATCAATAGTAGCAGAACAATCAATAACAACAATGGCTAGTACAATAGTAAAATCAATAGTATCAAAATCAAAAGCTGAACCAAAAAAACCAACAAAATCAGTGGTAAAACCTATAAAAAAAAATAATAGATAAAAATAAGGTTATAATGGTAGCAACCAACAAACCTACCATGTAGTTGCACATGACTACAATAGGGTTGTAGGTCATATTGTAGGGGGTAGCATTAATACCATCTCCATTAATCCTAGACCAAGTACTAATCAGCCTAGACCATTACTAAACAACAATATTTAGCCAAATCACATGCATAATCCTTGTTTGACCTAGGAGTGCATACAAGCAAACTAGAAAACTAGGACTTCCACTTTTGGATCTTATAGCAATAACTCATTCTTTTCACATGACCACATGCAAGTGTACTAGCAATTGAGACTTGTCCTATTTGGTCCCACATCATTTCCAACATTGATTAGAAATAATGTGATTATATAATCACAACTCAAAGGTAAAATATTACTATCCCAAGCCCTCAACCATCTACCACTTTACCTATCATTTGACCAACTATTCAGCCTCAAAATAAACCATTCACTACTGACCAGGCCAAGAAGTGTGATATTTTGGAACAATTGTAGAAGATACCAGCACAAATTTCTATTTTAGATTTGCTTCAGACATCAATAATCCAAAAGAACATATTTAATGAGTTCTAGACCCAATCCATTATTGCTAGTGACATATCCCTTGATAACTTTCAAGCTTTGGTTGGACACTTAGCTCTAGCCCAACAAGTCACATTCAACCAAAGTGATATGTCTTCCCTTGGCCTGCTCCATAATAACCCATTGTACATAGAAGTTTGTATCAGATGGCATAAAGTGAAATGTTTCCTTATTGACAATAGATCTGGCTTCAACATAGTGTCTCTTAAGATCATCAAGCTTCTTGGGTACATAATAATATATCTCCAGCCAGAAATAATAATTATCAAAGCCTATGATAATCAGGAAAGAGAATCACAAAGCACCATTAGTTTTCCAGTTATCATTAAGAATTTAACCCATGATACACTTTTCCATGTGCTATATCTTGAGTTATTATATAATATGCTTTTAGGTAGGCCATGGTTATATTAGATTCATGCAGTCTCATCAACACTACATCAATGCATTAAGTTTTCCCACTCAGGGATGGAGGTGAATATTTCAAGAGATTTACACCTATATGAACATTAAAAACATCTTGAGGCCAAGTTTCAAAGCTATAATTATTAGTATGGTATGAATCCAAGTTCTAAGTAGGATAAAGGAAAATTTATACTTGATCCTTCATCAGATAATTACATAGATCCTAATACTTTGGATTCCCTTTCCCACATACCACCTCCTGAAGCTTCTAATGATGTTACCATTTTAGATAATATACTAGGACAATATGTGACCCATGACACATTTCATATTGCCAATCTTCCTCAGAATCTAAAAACATTTGGGTGACCTAAGGTCATCCCACATATGTATTAGCAATGAAAGAACAAAGACAAGGGACCTATCACATTTGTACCAGCATCCAGCCTAGGACTTAACCCTATTGAAGGGGATAAATCATAATTATACAATGATGACCAAGTTGATTTTTATAAAAATTCAAAGTATCATATTCCTAATAGGATCATGGAGTGTCACAATTATGAAGGAAGAGGCCTCGGACCAAATCAGCAAAGAACCATCGAGCCAATTTCCATGACTAAGTATGAAAAACCTTATAAACTTGGATTTAAACCACCTAGGGGTGACCCTACATATTTTATTCAAACTCCATCACCAGTGACTAGTGATGATTATGCTAATAGTGAAGTAGAGTCTGATCATAGCCTCACTTTTAAGGACCTAACTGAAACCAACCTATTTGATAACATTGCCATTTGTACCCTTACCCAAGCCATTCACCACAATCCATTTCCATTATAGTATCCCCAACTAATATATTGGGACTAATGAGAATCTAGTATACTGATTGATGAGTTCTAGAATGATGAGGCATTTTGTGATTTCTTAGGCCTTAGAGACAATGTTCCATTTGGAGATCACAAATTAGGATTCTCAATTACATTAGATCATATAACCTATTTTGGAGAGTGAGTGAACACCCTTAGCCAAAAATAAATGAGTAAAAAATTGAGGTACCAAAGTGAAAACCTCTTTGAGGCACTTTTTGACCAAGGAAAAATTAAAGATAAAGGCTAGTCTAGTGGTGAAAACCTATTTCAAATGCCATTAGATGGGCATGTTCATTATTCTTCTAATTTAGACTAGGAGACCACCAATGATGAACTTGCCTATGGATCTAAGTTCAATTTTGAGCAACAATAAGTATTTGATCAAATTCTCCAAGAATTTCCAACTATTTTTATTACATGGCCAAATATCCCATTAGAAGACTCAGATTCATCATGCCTAGGAGAAGTTGAAGAGCAAGTCCTAACAGAGGACCCTGACATAGTTTAATAGTTCAAGTCATTGCCTAGTATCCTAGAAGATGGTTTGACCCTCCTAGTTGAAGATACAATAGAGATGAACATTGAGAATCTATCAGACTTTAAATAGATAAAATTAGGTGTATCCCTTGCTAAAGAAGAATGTGATGTTTTTACAATTCTATTAAGAGAGTTTGTGGATATATTTTCATGGGCCTATTCTAACATGCCAAGATTAGACCCCACCTTGTGGTTAATCTTGATGCTAAATTGGTAAAACAAAAGCTACATAAGATGCATCCTCTCATTGTTGCATTGGTAAAAAAGAGTTGGAAAAACTATTATAAGTAGGATGAATCTGATCCATTGACTACTTAAAATGGATCTCTAATGTAACACCTATTAGCAAAAAGCTTGAAGGAATCAAAATTTGTAATAAGTTTTAAGACATCAAAAAAGATTGTCCTAAAGATGATTTTCCATTGAGTAATATCAACATGATCTTTGACTCTATGGTAGGTTATGAAATGCTTTCACTCATGGATGGCTTTCTAGGATACAATCAGATTAGAATATCACCAGAAGATTAGCATAAAATAGTGTTCACCACTCCATGGGTAACATTTTACTATTAGGTGATGCCATTTGGCCTTAAGAATGTAGGAGCTACATATCAAAGAGCCATGACTATCATATTCCATGATATGATGCATGATATTGTTGAAAACTATGTCAATGACATATTAATAAAATCCAAGACTAGGGCCGACCATCTAGTAGTACTACGTAAGATATTTGAAAGACTATGAGAGTATAAAGTCAAACTAAATATAAAGAAATGTGTGTTTGGTGTAACTTTAGGAAAATTACTTGGCTTCATCATGTCTCATAGAGGTATTGAAGTCAATCCAACTAAATTCCATGCTATAATTTAGATGCTACCACCAACCAATATAAAGTAACTTCATAGTTTGCAAGGTAAGATCCAATCAATCTAATGTTTTATCTCTCAACTAATAGATAAGTGCCATCCATTTACATGCCTTTTAAATAAAGGAGTTTCATTTAAATGGGATGATCAATACCAAATAGATTTTCAATAGCTCAAATATTATCTTGTCAATCCACTTGTTTTATTACCTCCTATGCCAGGAAAGCCATTCTTGTTATACCTATCAGATACCAATCATGCCCTAGGGTCACTCTTGGCTCAACATGATGACAATGGAAAGGAGTATGTTGTTTACTACTTAATCCATACCTTGGTTACATATGAACATAACTATATAGCTATTGAAAAAGCTTGTCTAGCCATGGTTTTCACAACTTAGAAACTATGTCATTACATGTTGAATAATAAAACCATGGTCATTTCAAAGTTAGATCCACTCAAGTATTACTATCTAAAATATATTTACAAGGTAGAATGGCCAAATGGATCATACTTCTCAGTGAGTTTGACATAGAGTATGTTAATTAGAAAGTAATCAAGGGACAAGTTCTTGTAGATCAAGTTACTAAAGCACCTCTCACGAATACACAAATACTCAAGTTTCCATTTCCTGATGAATCCATCATGACCATTATTGATACACCATTTGAGTATTAGCCTTAGAAGTTGTAATTTTATGGTTCATTCACTACACATGGATCGGGGGTAGGCCTATTATTTATTACATCATAAGGGGATCTAATCCGTAAATCATTCAGAATCAGTTTTCCTTGTGCAAACAACATGGCTAGGTATAAAGTACTTGTTTTAAGACTTTGACAAGCAGTTTAGTGGAATATATCTCATCTCCAAATTTATGGTGATTCTTAGTTAATCATCAATCAGGTCACAGATCATTTTTAGACCAAAGATGATAAGCTAGTTTCATATAAAGCTATGGTTGACACTCTTAAAAAAATTACCAAAATTTAGTTTGAGCATATACGTAGTGCTAGTAATAAAACTATAGATGCCATGGCTAATATTGGCTCACTGATTTGACAAATAGATAAATCTAGAGAGTATCAGTTCCTCTTCAAGAATTTGTCATCACCAGCTCATGAACCTTCAACCATTGCCATGATTTGTGATATTGTTGGTCATAATTCTATCTAGGACTGAGAGCTTTACAACCACCTTCATGACCAAATTTTACCACCTAACCTATCTTGAAAACAAACCAAAGACTTCATTCATCACTCCACTCATTATAATTTACTTAGATCCACTCTTTACCATCATAGTTTTGATGGAACTCTACTTCATTGTTCAACTTTGGTAGAGTCTATGCTAGCATTAAGAGAAGTTCATGGAGTATGTGGAGTCCATTCTAGTGGGGTAGTCCTATCTAAAAGCTCTTTTGAAATAGTTATTATTGGTCCATAATGGATTCATATGATACTGCATATGTAAAGAAATGTGACAAATGTTAATGACATGCTAATTTAATTCATGCCCCAACCAAAACTTTGAAATTGATGTTGAAACCATGGTCATTTTATACATGGGGAATTGACCTCATTGGGAAGATTAACCCCACTTCATCTAATGTCCATAAACATATCCTTACTACCACTAAATATTTCACTAAGTGGGTTGAAGCTATACCCCTCACTTACATGATTGGAAAGTAAATTTCCAAATTCATCTTTAACCATCTCATCTACCACTATAGTATCCCCTCTAACATTATATTTGATAATGGAGGATCATTAAAGAACAAAGATGTAGACTAGTTATGTACTGAATACAACAGCACATAACATTTTCTTACAGCATATTACCCTCAAGGTAATGGCCAAGTTGAGGCATCCAACAAAACCATTGTCAACATTCTCAAAAACATTGTCAATGATGCCATTCATGAGTGGCACCTCCAAATATTCCCTACCCTTTGGGAATACCATACCAATCATTGTACCCCCATAAGAACAACTCCATACTAACTTGAATATGGTATTGAAGCCATCCTTCCCATTGAGGTCAAATTTCCTTCACTATGCATCTCTTTCAAGCATGTCTTGGATGATCATGACTATCGAGTAACTCACCTATAAGAACTATATCTACTTGATGAAAAATGCATAGACTTTCTCCATAATATTCAAGCATATCAGAATTGACTCAAAGTCCGTTATAATCAGTGTGTTAAGTATAGAACATTTGAATTTGGTGATCTTGTTCTTAAAGAAAACCAAAAGAATACCATGGCTAAGAAGAAACATAAAGGGAAATTCAAACCAAATTGGATAGGGCCTTTCATCATCATTGCAGATTATGGATCAGGAGCATATAGGCTTGCCACACCAGACGGTGATGAACCTCTAGAGCCAATGTATATTATTCATCTCAAGCAGTACTATGATTGAATGCTAAGGTGTATTATTTTTAAGGACCATTTTATTTATGCCTATTTTTCACTATTATTCTTTGTAAAAATACCATTATTATCCATCCTCTTTGCCATATTCACTTTCTACTTCTAACCTATCGACTCGGCATGTTCTAAAGCCTAGCCCATTTGACCTTGGTTTTTTGTTATTCATTATGTAGTTTTAGCATTAAGGTATCTAATTAGTTCATCAATTTATTCAATAACTTTAGATAGATATTGTATTTTGGGATAGTGTGACATAATTTTTGGTAGTTACATCCTTCATTTGTTATTCTTTCTTACCACTGGTCTTGCTGCTAATTATATCCACCTTTGGGAAAATTAGTACCATTAATATATGTCATTGTGTCCTAGTTATAACTGCCTATGGGCAAACTAGGGGTAATATTAATGCTTGATGTACTAACTTGCCACTTCTTATGCCATACTATGTTTTTTTACCAACTATGCATGTTTTGTTTGAATTGGCTACCACACTAGTTGAATTCCTCCACTATAAATGGTAGAACTACAGTGACTTAAGGTCCTATTTTGGGACTATATAGTTAGTGCTCAATACTTATTAAGGTCAGCTCAGTCACCCTTTTCCCAATGCTCTCACCATTTTGTGAGTACCCTAAGCCACACTCTCACCATTTTATGAGCACTCAAAGCCATGCTCTCACCATTTTGTCAGTAACCTAAGCCACTCTCTCACTATTTTATGAGAAACCTAAGCCACACTCTCACCATTTTGTGAGCACTCAAAGCCATGCTCTCACCATTTTTTGAGAAACCTAAGTAACGCTCTCACAATTTTATGAGAAACCTAAGTATGAACACTCTCATTGTTTTATGATCTTAAACCATTTTGTGTCTCATCATTCTCTATTGAGTTGAGACACTCCAAAAAAAATTCAAAAACATTGACCACTTCTCTTCCTTAAGGATTATAGGATCCCTTACTAAGTTATAAGCAAATAACTTGTCATTTAGTTTCCCCATCCTTCTTGGCATTTTTCTCTCACGCACTTGCCATTTTTCAAGACCATTCCTATTCTTCTATCACATCCATTCTGTTTGTTTTCCTCAGTTATCATATTCTTCTAATTCCCTGGGAGAACTACATTTGGCCTAAAGTTTTTTATTGGATATTACATCCATGGAGCTATGTAGGTAGTTTCCAATTGCCTAGTTCATATGGAGATAACTCAACCACCTCATTCATTTTCTTCTATTCCCCCATTTGTTCATTTGTTAAGTTATCACCTATTTTCTAGGAGAAATGTTCATAAGATTTATATTGCTTTATTTGAGTGTTTCTACTTATTTTTTTATTTGTCTACCTATTTTGTTTATTTTTAACACTATTGCCTTGATTCAATTTATATGTGTTCATTGGGTGATTCTTTTTCCACACTTATACTCAAATCCATCCATATTCATATGTTTACATTATCGTCATGGTTTCTATCATTGGTGCATTGTTTTTCTATTGACCATTAGATTATGGGAGTCAATCCTTATGCATATTTTGGACAAGTATTTATGGTTTTTTATCATAAATCCTACCATCACATGCTACAAAAAATCTCAGCTTCAAGAAGTCTATTCAGTAATGGCAACATCTCTTCGACACTGACATCCCAATTCACTCCCAATCATATCCCAAATAGAGTAAATAACCACAAAAGAATTTCAATCTTTATTAGTTCAAATGAGCATCTCCCTACTAGTAGGTTGTTATAATTCATCATTACCCTCTATGTTAAGTTATCACCATCCTTAGCCGAGTTTATCATGTTTACCATAATCAGGGTCTAATGATTATAACTGCCTATGGACATATCATTACACACCATCCTACCTACATCTCTTAATGATTATAACTACCTTTGGGAAAATTATTATGTTGTCACCACTTTAATGTTTCTACCCATACAGGGGCATGTTTTTATCTTATTTTTCTATCCTAACTAGGGTAGCTCCATCTTCTCAATGATTATAACCACCTTTGGGAAAATTATTGTGTTATCATACCGCATTACCACTATTGGGGTACAATGCTTATAACCACCTTTGAGAAAACCATTACACACCATCCCACTTGTATTCTTAATGATTTTGACTAATTTTTTAGTATCATTGTGCTTTCACCCCATCATCTTTCATTTCTTTGGTCCCCTCATTTTGCTTCTTTCTTTTTGAGGGATTGTTTTCTGACCTACTTGTGCCAAACATTCCCTCAAGGGGGCATCATATAATTAGTTTATCATCATTGTAGTTATAGGCATATAGGACCTTTTCATTATTTGAGAAGATTTTACTATGCTTATAGCTTACAACACCTTCCCAAATAGGGGCAAACTGTAGACACCCAAAACTGGCCACTGATAACCTCCAATCAAGATTTTGGCTAGTTTCCATCTAAAACGCACAATTTGGCCTAAAAATAGTAAAATGCATAAAATGATGTTAAACTGATATATTCAAGTTCCAATTTTTGCTAGGGTATCCCTAAATGGGGCAATGTAATTTATGGGCTAGTTAACTTTGATTAGTTTATTTCAAGTCAAAATGCCAAATTTACACCTACATGCTCTGGACCACTATTTCCTATCAAATCATTTGCACAAGACTTTTTCCTTTGTTATTTATTATTGGAAACATCCTAAATGGAAATGCCCATCCAACGCATCTAACCTAGACTTCCAATTCAAATCTAGTCAAATTTAAGACCAATAATAAGACATTCTGATCAATTTGAGTATTTTGTGCATAAAGTGCTTAATCATGTTTAAGAGATAATTAACCCAAATCAAGGCCTAATCAATAATTCCATGGAGACTTATTGAATACTTATTTTTTGAAATGAATATGGAATATCTACATCATCAAGTGATCTCATTTCTTGGGAAGACATCCCTATGCCATAAATGCCACAAATATCAAGATTCATACCCTCCATGCCTCATCAATGTCTTCCATGCCTCTTAATTCCCCCCTCTTCCAATGCCATGATGAGGATAATTACAAACTTAATTCCAAAAATTGAATTAATCCTCAATGACACATCTCAATCTTGAGATGGATGGTTTAGGTTGATTCTGATCAAATCCAAAAATCTATAAATAGGAGGCCTCACAACATCATTTATAAGCTTAATTAGTGAAAATTTATAATGTAGGATTGGTTCCAAAAGCTTCAATAAACTAGTGTTACCATGTTAAATTGATTCCAAGCCAAGCCATAAGCCAAATGTGCCAAGGAGAAAAGGAGATAGCCACACCTCCTTTGATGAAGACTTCATGAGGACAAGCTAAGTAAGCCACTACTACAAAGGCATTTGGAGCATCAAAAGAAGATGAAGGAATTCTTGTGTTTTCATTCCTTGATTTCTAGTTATGCGTGTCATTTTTGTTTATTAACTAAGCTCTCCCTAGTGTCTAATCCTAGCGATTTTATGATATTAGTGTGTTTATTTCATCTTGTCTTGATTTTTGAACTAACACCATACTAACCATCCTCTCTTGATTCAAATTCCTATATCACAATAACTAAAACATACACTCTCCATTCAATGTCTTATTGCATCAATGTTACATTACATGGTTATATATGAATTCACAAAGCTAGGAGGGCTAGACAGGAGGCCTATGAGGGAACTAATGAAAATACTAGCTCACTTAAACCTTGACATCTCCTATAACACATCACATGCCTTGCAAGAAGAAGATGCAAATAGGGGAAGAAAATGAGCAACATGATAAGGAATCCTTAGTCTTCACTTATACAAGGTCACACATTCGAGTAAACACACTAATTATAGTCATGAAAGAGGTAATACTTAGTCATTTTATTGATCAAAAGGTGTATAATTGAGTAGGGATTTGCCATACTCAGGTGGAGCATCCAATACAATGCCAAAATGGCCAACTCTTATAGATTTTGAGAGAGAGAGAGAGAGAAGAAAATAAGTTCAAGCATCACAAGGACACTTGTCAAGCTAAGTATTTATGTTATCCATGTAAGGGAAGATTAAATGGGTCTAACCATGCAAGTACAAGAGTTACACATGTCAAACCAAGTCATAAAAGTTATACAAAGTGGCCTAAAAGTCCTTTTCTTGCATTAAAAAATGCCTTCATGATTAAGCCTATTTGAGTGAATTATAACTAATCCAGGGTAGGTCCAATTATTTTAAAGGAAGGATAGGATATCATACATGCCTATCCATGTATTATTTGCATGCTTGATCTTTTGGAATCACTTGAAAGAGATACATCATCATCTGTTGTCCTAAAAATTGCCCTTCTATGCACCTTTCACATTTGGCTTCCAAACTAGATTCATTTTTCCATGAAAATACATGAGAGGAAGTGAATGAAAATTTTAAATACCCTTGATGGCCTTGTAAGCATTATATAATATTTAAAATTAGTCTAAGTTAAACTTTTCACCCCTCTCTTTAGCTTTCCCAATATGCTAGATTTGTTTGGCCAACTTGAAAGACATATCTGAGATACTTAGAGTTGTTTCAAGACATTAAATTAATATTGGGAGTTATTGAAATTCTCAATATTTCCAACAAACTTTGTTTCATCTCCTAACTCCTCCTAAATCCTACATAACACACAAAATAATGAGAAAAATATTGTTTCTAAACCTATCCATATAATTTCATACAACCAAAAAGGTGTGGAGAAAATTTTATAGGTCCTCTAAAAATTTTAATAGCTATTATACTCAAACTATCTCATCTAGTTGCATCTCTAACTCTATTTTCCAAGAGTGGTCCTTAGAAAGGGTCTAGTAGGGTTTTTGGCCTATTTTTGGTCTTAATGATTGTTCATAAAGTTTGGACATATAACTTGAGAAAATTTCCCACAAATATTTCCTATGAGACCCCATATAACACCCCCTAACTCCTTTGGCTCCCATGCATATCTTCATAAAAGATATGAGCAATTGAAAATGGCCATTCGAGCTTGTCTTCTTATTTCCTTGCATGTCTGATGGGTTTTAGGGTTGAAAATGAGTTTCCTTGTTTCTCTCTATACTAAAAAAACCTTAAAACTTATATTTTGGATTCAAAAACATGATTCAATATGTTTTAAATCATGTCCAAGTCTAAAAATGTGAAAGTCCCTTAATTTGAGCATAGGCCTAATCCTTGCCTAGTAGGCTTGTTTCAAGCTTAGGCTTAAAATTATCCTTTCTGACATATTTACTTCACTTTAAATGTTTTATCACCTTTTATTTTACCTCAATGGCATGTTTCAATAGGTTTCTAAGCTTGTCTCTTGCTAAAACGGTGGATGATCTTCTAATTGGCCTTAGGCCTAGTGTTGTCCTTAGAGCATGTTTGTACTTCAAGGTCCAAAAATGACCTCTTAAAACATTATTTTCTTATAATTAGATAAATTAAATTTAATATATATTTATTAACTTTCATCCATAATTTTTAATGCCTCTGTTAGGCTAGAAATGACATTGGTACTTCATTGGTCTCTAGGCCTTAAACCTTGCTCGTGTCATGATTGTGATCTTTGGTATCTAGAAAAATTTATTGGGTTCATTTCCTATGTGATATGTTTCTATACTTCCTATAGGTGTATTAAAACTTTATAAATCTCCTTTAATTATCTCTTTAGCTTCTAGTTCACCTTTCTATCTTCATTTTCCAAACCTTGCTAGTTTTGACCATTAGGGAAGTACCCCCTATCTGAGACAAAATAGGAGGTACTTCCATATTTTATTAGACAATGATGAATGTTATAAGTAGTTCCTCAAGTCCAATGGGATATTTTAACAATATTTCAACTCTTAACCTGGTCATTTGACCCTTTAAATGCTTAAGCTCAAAAATTATTCTCTATGCATCAGGATTTTGTGTGAGAAGCTTCAATAGTGGACTATGTTTTGAAAAATTAAAGTCTATTTACTTTATTTATTATATATTATATATATTTAACATGTTTACCTAATTTTTTATCACTTTCCTTACTCATTAGTCTCCTTTAGTGACTCTAAATTATCACTTAGGTCCTCATTCTCAACTCATTCCCTGATTAAGTCAATGCAGTTAACTATAGGTCAAAACTCCTGTAGGTGAAAGTAATAATTTAGGGTTGTGTTCATTGATATAAGGTTCTAAATAAAACCCTTAATATTTTCCCATTCCCTTGATTTACTCATTCCATGTATCTTCAGGCCAAACTTAGAAAAATTGTTAACTACAACATTGTCTACTTATTATTTATCTCAGTCAACAGTTCTTAGACCAAAAGGATCCTCTAGGTATACATGAAACCTACCACCCTATTATTAAACACTTATTTTCACCTTCTTGATGAAATAAAGGGTCATATTCAACTTGGTTTGATCATCCATTATGAATCTATGTTCCAAATTGATAGTCTTAGACATAAGGATCTCTTTTATAGTTCAAAACATGTAGGTGCATATGTGCTTAGTTATACTTTGGTTGTGAAGGGGAAAGTTTAATTGAAATAATCATGAAGTAACACACCATGTTATTGAACCAAAAATATTCTTTTTAAACCTTCAAAACATTTGACCTTAAAAACAAAGGTCATCTCCCAATACTGAGATGCTTCTCCTCAAAACCCTACCTGTAAGTGGATGCTTCTTGCTCTGTGTATAGACACTAGTAAGTTTGATATGAGTACCAACATATTATAATATATTCCTTTATTACATCCATACTCATTAGTTTTCACATCACCTATAAAGTTTCAAACATGATTTTTAAACTTGTCACTTTTCCTTTGGCATTTAGAGAAGTATGTAGACTTTGGAGACTAGCTATAGGTATGGATTTCTATAGTGTATGGACTATAAGTGATGTGGGAAAAAAACATAAAACCATATTCCTTATGATTATTATTAGACCTATTTTCATATTATCCAATAAATACGACCATTATAACCATGAGAGGATGCACTATTTGTGTCAATGCTCATTCAACCTTCAAAACTTGTAGACTACATTGAAACAAAATAGAGTTTTATTGGCAACCTTGAGACCTCAAAAAATTATCCTTCACTTTTCAACCTCCTCCAAAATTTGGTATAGTGGTTATTCATTCTATATGTTACAAGGAAATATCATTGATATGGATGAAAATTCTTCGGAGGGATGTCATAATATATTTTCAAAAAACCCCTAGACCTATGTTTGCTCTTTTTAGGGAAAATATCTCTGAGTATACAATCATCTACCCCTTAATCATGATTTTAAACTTTTACCAACTAACACCATAGATGAGTCTACCATGACGAATTCATAAATTATGGATTCAAATAGGATTTAAAAACATGCTTCAATGCTTCCATATGACAACTCCAACTCTCTACTGTCACCACCTGTAGATGCACATTTGACTGGTATGCAGGCAGCTAACAGGGTTGTTGGTCATATCCATGATATAAGGGCCTCAAATAACCATTTTTTAATATTTAAATTGATAATATGGGTTAATTAAAAATTATTATGACATAAATCAAATCAATATAGATACATTTCAAAGGTATACACCCTGTTAAGCACCTAAAAGATGACCATTAATGGCTGTTTGTGCAAATGTGTACTATAAATGAAATTCATGGAACATCTACTTGGAGATTGAGGTTTTAAAGTTAATGGAGAATAAATATCACTTTGTAAACATGTAAAATTCATTATCTTAAGCCTTTGTGCCCAATCACAAATCATGAAAACTTAGAAAACACTAAAAACTTGCTCATCAACATATAATATGTTAGTCTATCATATCAAGGTTATTAGCTGATCAAAACAAATTTAAAATTGAAACAAAGAATTTTAGATTTAAGGAGACATATCCAAAATCCTCTAGATAAAATATGAGCAAATATTTTGTATGGAATCACTCAGACCAAAGCAAAACCTGAAGGGTGTACAAAATGACAAGCAAATTTGCATAGTCCACTTCGAATGGATGGTTCATGAAGAAAAGTTGACCATTTATAAAAAATATTATATTTATTTTAATTTTTATGAGTTTATAAAAATATTCCAAGATAATTATGCCTGAAACCCTTTCTACAGCCCATACTAAGTGGAAACCTATAAGTCACTTCTTTATGCCAAGAAGGATGAAAAATAGATAGAATGGTTTTGGCTTCAAATTTTCATTTCTAAATAAAAAAAATTTTGATTTGAGTTTTAGGAATATTTAAATATGTTTCATGGCATCCTCATATGTGTCACGCTTCCCAAAGAGCCATACATGTGTCATTTTCTTCCTTTTCTTTAGGAAAATTGACTTTCTTCTAACTAACCTGTAACTTTTCAGTTTTGTCAATTACTTAAGACATTTTTAGACACATGGTGCATGAAATCACTCATTCACACTTTAAAATTTCCCAAAAAACATATACAAAGCATTAAATACACCTATTTGACCCCTTAAAATGACTCAAAATGATAAATAGACCTAGAAAACTAATTAACAAAGTTATTATAACATTAATTGACCTATTAAACACCTTATAACAATAATTACACCCCATTATATGACTAAAAATGATTTTTTTTTACTATGGGTGCCCTATTTTGACCTAAAAGTCAAAATTGGTCAACAAATTTATGACTCATATGGGTGGTATGCCTGCTATACTAACTAGACCAATAGCCTTATCATTCCATTGGGCTTAGGAGTCATCTAAGGACTTCAAAAAAAATAAATCTACCATTGACCATCAATTTTGATCAAGATAAGACATTAGGACTACCTCAACCATGCAAAGCAAAGACACACACAAAACAAGACAACAAACACACACATGTGCTCAAATCACTTAGGATAAGTGAAGAATAACTAATATGTATAACTAATAATGAGCATACTTCCCTCCTAGATCAAATGGGAAGTTTATTAGGTCTCTTCCATGACAAGAAACCTCATGGTGCCAAACAAGTTATTTGTTAGAGTGGATGCTTTGTGAATTAGCCTTTTTAGTTTCCACTTTGCTTGGAGAATCTCCAAATGGATCAGCATCAAACAAGTTTCCAATGTATGCATACTCATTTTTATCTTCAAGACATATTTATTTCTAGTCTCCAATGGTAGTGTAGTCTCCCAAGGTGTTCATGATCATCAATTTATTCTTGGAAGGATGATTTGGGTTATGTCCTACTTGGTATGTGTCTTGAGCCAACTCATCTTTCTCTATTTACTCAAGAAGCTTGACAAACTGATTTATAGCCTCTTCATTTCTCTCTTGAGGAAGGGAAGCTAGTTTTATGTTACAATTAATATAAAAGTCTTCAAGTTCATCCCAAAAGGAATCACTTGCTTATTCAATCTGCTCATAGTCTCCTTCCTCAATATCAGAGCCATACCAATCTAATTGTTATTATTTTTTATCAAGGACCAAGACATAATCTTACTCATGAAAATATTCTTGGAGCTCCTCATCATCACATCCCATAATTTTCTCACCATCTTAATCAAAACATAATGGAAGTCCATTAAGTAAAGATAGTGACAACTCATCATACTTACATGTTTTCATACCTACCACCTCTCCTAGTTGGATTTAAAGAGTGTTGGAAATATCAATCTCCTCATTAGGCATATTTTTGAAAGCCTCCTCTTCAAATGTAAGGTCCTTAAGAGTTACTTTCCCTTCATATTCATATTCTTTGAACATTTGCATATAAGTGTGCCCCATGTCTTCTTCTTAAACCATGTCATTATTTGTAGTCAACTCCTTTTAATTAGTATGCCTCTTAAGGCTCTCAAATTCATTTCATATGTCTTCAAATATCTACCACAAGTTTTTTTCCTCATGATTATCTTCAAGAGCTTACTTTTCTACCTTGGTCTCATTAAACTCTCCTAGGACTACCACTTCTTGAGAGATAACATGAATATGTTCTCTATCCTTGATAGTACATTTCACTTCATGCTCATGATGATCATATTCAACCTTTATATCATATGTATATTTATCTTCAATATCTCTCATATCCTTTTCTCTCATGGTAATACTAATATTAGGCATCTTGAAATCATGTTTTCCAGCCCAACGAGGCTTCCAAGGTGGTAGGTTTTCTTCAATCAAGAGCTCCTTTTCCTTATCATCTAACTAGTCCTCCTTAGTTTCCCATACCATATATATATTAGGCCAAAGTGTGATGAGGTGAGGGACATATTAACTAGTTGGTGGGGGTGGCACATAGAGCTCAAAATCATATTAATGGTGGAGTGTAGAATATTGTTCATAGACACACATCCCTTCATACATAGAAACATTAGCAATTGGACTATCCTTCTGCTCACCAAGGGGAATTATTATTTTGATTTAATCCTCATAATCACTCATTATAGTCTCTTGATCAGCCATGAATTGGATTTTCTCTTCTTTATTTTCCTCTCTCAAAATAGGTTCCTCCTTAAGAAGGGTGAAGTGAAAAATTGAGGGATAGCCTCATGGATTTGAGGTGAAGGAGATAGAGTATGAGATGTATTGGAAGGTAAAAGGATTGTAGATGGAGTGTGGAATGAAGGATAAGGATTATGAGAAGATTTGGAAAAGAGGAAAGCACTAGTAAGCTCATATGGAAGTGAAACATTGGGCTGGTTAGGAAGGGAAACATTAGCATGGGTAGGAGCTGCACTTTGTCCATAATATCTTGGTGTACAATCCATGGGAAAATTTAATCTCATATGAAAAGGATCATAATAATATTATTGAGGATGATAGGCATCAAATAATGAATGGTAGGGCTCATATTGAGGCTCATAAAAATGTGTTTCTCGATAACCATTTCCTTAGGATTGCCAAACAACATATTTCTCATATGAAGAGGGGAATGAAGGACCATATGGTTTCCATGACTCATGGTGTTGATGGATATCTCGATAGGTCTGACAAGGATTATATTGGAGTTTATGAAGGTCATATGGAGGTTGATAGAGATCATGGCAGGGTTGACCAAGGACTTGTTCATATGGAGAAGGAAAGGCAAGAGCTTGCAATGTTTCACCAAATTGTAGAGGACAAAACTCAAAACCAAGGTCAGCCATGAAAAACTAATTTGGAAACAAGGACATAATAAAATTTATCAATAATCTTAAAATGGAAACTTGGGTTGCTTGACCAGCTAATACAACTTTTGAGTCACTATTGATGTGTTAAAAGATGCCTCTAAAAGTTGATTATTGAGAGACAACACTAAAATATCTCAATCTCTTAGAACAAGAGTCCCACTGAGAATGCCAAAAAAAAAATTCACTTGGATTTTCACCATTTTATGATATTTAAATCTCTCCTCATCCAAGTGTCATAATTAAATCACCTCTAGGCTTGTGAGTAGCCTAGGGAATGAGGTGAATCTTTAGATAGGGTAGCTCCCTTGATGTACCACTTAGGATTGAACCTACTACTAACTTTGGGGAGTGAAAATGGAGAATAATAACTAAAATAAAACTAATGTAATGGAAGTGATACACAAAATATGTTGATGATTTCCAACCATATGTGTTTCACACTTAAAATCAAAGGACAACTAAAACATACACTCTCCAATCAATGTCTTCTTGCATTAATGTTACATTGTCTAGTTATAGATGAATGAACAAAGCTAGGAGGACTAGAAGAGAGGCATATGAGGGCACTAATGAAAATAAAACTCACTTAAACCTTGACATCTCTTATAACACATCACATGCCCTGTAAGAAGAAGATGCAAATAGGGGAAGAAAATGAGCAACATGCTAAGAAATCCTTAGTCTTCACTTATACAAGGTCACACATTCAAGCAAAAACACTAAGTAAAGTCATGGAAGAGGTAACACTTAATAATTTTATTGATAAAAAGGTGCAAATTTTAGTAGGGCTTCACCATACTCAGGTGGAACATCTAATACAATGCCAAAATGGCCAACTCTTATAGAGCTTGAGAGAGAGAAGAAGAGAAGTTCAAGGGTCACAAGGACACTTATCAAGCTAATAATTTAAGTTATCCATGCATGGGAAGAGGATATGGGTTGAACCATGTAATTAGAGGAGCTAAAAATGTCAAACCAAGTCATCAAAGTTATGCAAAGTGGCCTAAAACTACTTTTATTGTACAAAAAATTACCTTCATGAGTAGGCATGTTTGAGTGACTTGTAACTAATACAAGGTAGTTAAAATTATTATAAAGGAAGGGTAGGCTCTCATAAATTCCTCTCCATGCATTGGTTGCATGTTTGGTCTTCTAGAATCATTTGAAAGAGAGCCAACATCATTTATTGTCCTAAAAATTTCCCTTCCATGCACCTTGCGCATTTGGCTTCCAAATTGGATTTAATTTTCCATTAAAATACATGTGAGGGAGTGAATTAAAATTTTCAATACCCCCCATGGCCTTGGAAGCATTAGAAAAGCTATAAAATTAGTTCAAGTGAAGCTTTTCACCACTCTCTCTAGCTTGCCTAATATGCCAAATTTGATTGGTTGAGTTGAAGGAATTTTTTGAGACACTTAAGTGTTTTTTCAGGGCATTAAATTAATATTTGGAGTTATTAAAAGTCTCAATATTTCTAAAAAACTTTTTTCATCTCCTAACTCCTCATGTAGCCTACACAACACATAAAATGATGAGAAAGGCCTATTTTTGACCCCATCTATACAAGTATGTACAACCAAAAATGTGTGTAATATCCTATGGAGGTTTTATACAAGTTATAATAACTATTCTAGTCAAATTATCTCATACACTTGCATCTCTAACTCATTTTCCCAGACTGGTCCTTAGCAAGGGCTTAATAGGGTTTTAGGCTTGTTTTTGGTCTTAATGATTGTTCATAAATTTGGGACGTCCAACTTGAGAAAAAAATTCACAAATATGTCCTATGATACCCCTTATAACACCCCCTAACTCCTTTGGCTCCCATGCATAGCTTCATGAAAGATATGAGCAATTAAAAATGGTCATTCGAGCTTATCTTCTTATTTCCTTACATACCTAATGGGTTTTAGGGTTAATAACAAGTTTCCTTCATTATTTATATACTCCAAAAGCCTTAACACCTCTTTTTAAGCCCCATAAACATGATTCAATAGGTTTTAAAGCTTTTCCAAGTCTAAAAATATGAAAGTCCCTCAATTTGAGCATAGGCCTAATCCTTATCTAGCAGGCCTATTTCAAGCTTAGGCTTAAAATGATCCTTTCTAACATCTTTCCTTTACTTCAATGGTTTTATCACCTCATATTTTCCTCAAGGGCATGTTTCAATATGTTTCCATGCTTGTCTCTTGCTAAAATAGTGGATGATCTTCTAATTATCCTTAGGCCTAGTGTTGTCCTTATAGCCTATTTGTACTTCAAAGTCTAAAAATGACCTCTTGAAGCTTAATTTTATTCTCATTACATCAAGTACATTCATTATATATTTATTAACATTCTTCCATAATTTTGAATGCCTCTGTTAGGGTAGAAATTACATTGGTACTTCATTGGTCTCTAGGCCTTAAACCTTGTTCATGTCATGATTATAATCTTTGGTATCTAGACCAATTTATTGGGTTCCTTTCCTATGTGATATTTTTATATGATTCCTCTAGGTGTATTCCAAATTTCCAAACCTCCTTTAATTATCTCTTTAGTTTCTATTTCACCTTTCTATCTTCATTTTCTAAACCCTGCTAGTTTTGACCATTAGGGAAGTACCCCCTATCTAAGACAAAATAGGGGGTACTTCCTTGTTTTATCAGACAATGATGAATGCTTGAATTAGTTCCTCAAGTCCTAGTGGATACCTGTACAATATTTCAACTCTTACCTGGTCATTTGACCTTCCAAATTCTTAAGTTCTAAAATTATTCTCTATGCACTAGGACTATGTGTGAGAAGCTCTAATAGTGGACTATGTTTTGAAAAATTGAAGTCTCTTTACTTTCTCTATTATCTATGATATATCCATGGAACATATTTACCTAACTTGGGATCACTTTCCTTACTCATTAGTCTCTTTGAGTGACTCTAAATTATCACTTAGGTCCTCATTCTCAACTCACTACCTGACTAAGTCAATGAAGTCAACTGTAGGTCAAAACTCTTGTAGGTGAAGGTCATCATTTAGGGTTGTGTTCATTGATATAAGGTTCTAAATAAAACACTTAATATTTTCTTATTCCATTTATTTAGTCATTCCATGTATCTTTAGTCCAAACTTATAAAAATTGTTAACTAAGGCATTGTCTACTTATTGTTTGTCTCAATCAACAGTGTTTAGACTAAAAGGATCTTGTAAGTATGCATGAAACCTACCACCATACTATTCAACACCTATTAGAACCTTATTGAGGAAATAAAGGGTCCTCTTCAACTTTGTGTGATCATCCAATATGAATATATGTCCCAACTTGGCAGTTTTAGACACAAGGATCTATTTTATAGTTCAAAATTTGTAGGTGCATATGTGTTCACGTGGACTTTGGCTGTGAGGGGGAAAGGTTTATTGAAATCATCTTGAATTCACACACAATTTTATTTTTTAAAAAACTCTTATTTTAAAACCTTCAAAACCATTTGACCTTAAAAACAAAGGTTATCTCCCAATACTGAGATGTTTCTCCTCAAAATGCTCCCTGTAGGTGGATGCTTCATGGTCTATGTATAGACACGTATAGGTTTGATATGAGGATCGTCATATTATATTGTCTTAATTTGTTACCTCCATACTCATTATTTTTCACATCACCTAGCAAGGTTCAAACATTCTTTTGAAACTTGTCACTTTTCCTTTGGCACTTAGAGAAGCATGTAGAATTTGGAGACTGGTTGTAGGTATGGATTTCTACAGTGTACGGACTGTAGGTGATGTGGGAAAAAAACACAAAAACCCATTCCTTATGATTATTTTTAGACATATTTTCATATTATCCAATCAATAGGACCATTATAACCATGAGAGGATTTACTATTTGTGTCAATGGTCATTCAACCTTCAAAACCTATAGACAACCTTGAAGGAAAATAGAGTTTTATTGGCAACCTTGAGACCTCAAAAAACTATCCTTCACTTGTCAACCTCCTCCCAAATTTGGCATATTGGTTATTAATTCTATAGGGTATAATTAAATATAATTTATATGGATGAAAATTCATGGGAGGCACATCATAAGAGGTTTACAAAAACCCCTTGGACCTTTGTTTGCTCTTTTTAGGGAAAATGTCTCTGAGTACACAATCATCTACCCTTTGATCATGATTTTCAAATTTTTCCAACTACCACCCTATATGAGTCTACCATTATGAATTCACATATTATTTATTCAACTAGGATTTTAGACCATGATTCAATGCTTCCATATGACAACTCTAACTCTCTACTATCACCACCTGTAGATGCACATTTAATTGGTATGTAGGTAGCTAGTAGGGTTGTTGGTCATATCCATGATATAAGGGCCTCAAATAACCATTGTGTCCTCTTTAAAATTATAATATGGGTTTATTACAAATTTTTATGACTTAAATCAAGGCAATATAGATACATTTCAAAGGTGTCGACCCTTTAAAGCACCTGAAAGATGACCATTAATGGTTAACTATGCAAATGTGTACTATAAATGAAATTCATGGAGAATATGCTTGGATATTGAGGTTTTAAAGTTAATTTAAAATCAATATCACTTTGGAAACATGTAAAATACATCAACATAACCCTTTGTGACCAATCATAAGGCATGAAAACTTAGAAAACACTAGAGACATGCTCATCATCATAAAATATGCTAGTCTACCATTTAAAGGTTATTAGCTGATCAAAACAAATTAAAACTTGAAATAAAAACATGTTATATATAATTAGAAACTAGTTCATATAGAATCACTTAGACCAAAGCAAAACCTGAAGGGTGCATAGAATGACAAGAAGATTTGCATAGTCCACTTCAAATGGATGGTTCATGAAGAAAATATGACCATTTCTCAAAATTATTATATTTATTTTAATTTCTCTGATTTTAAAACAACCTCCCAAGATAATTATGCATGAAACCCTTTTTGTTGGTTGTACCAAGTGGAAACCTGCAAGTCACTTCTTTATGCCAAGAAGGATAAAAAAGAGATAGAACAGTTTTGGCTTCAAATTTAAATTTATAGATTAAAAAAATCATGTAAATTACTTTTAATAATATTTAGACATGTTTTATGGCTTCCTCACATGTGGCATGCTTCCCAAGGATCCATACATGTGTCATTTTCTTCCTTTTCTTTAGCAAAATTGACTTTCTTCTTAATAACCTATAAATTTTCAATTTTTCAATTAATTAAGACATTATTGGACACATGGTTAAATAAATCACCCATTTAAACTTTCACATTTCCCATTAAACCTATACAAATCATTAAATACACCTATTTAACTCCTTAAAAAGACACAAAAAGATAAATAGACCTAGAAAAATAATGACCAAAGTTATTATAAAAACAATTAACATTAATTGACCTATAAAACACCTTATTAAAATATATTATACCCTATTATTTTCCTAAAAAATAATTTTTTTACTAGGGGTGCTATATTTTGACCTAAAAGTCAAAATTGGTCAACAGTCATGTCAGTGGAATGGCCCTGGCCAAGAAATTGTTCAAGACTGGATACTATTGGCCTACCATGGAATATAAATCATACCAATATGTGTGAAAATATTTATCTTATAAAAATCATTGTAATATTATTCATGCAACTACATAAGAGTTACAGCCCATAATGAGTCTCTCACCATTCTCTATATGGGGACTTGATTTGATTGGCAAGATAAATCCCACACTTCTAATGGACATAAATTCATTATTATTGTTATGGATTATTTCATTAAATGGGTATAATTAATTCATTTTACCTATACTATAGGTCTTTAAATTTCTAAATTCATCCTTAATTAGATCATTTCCATTTTGGCATTCCTACCAATATCATCTATGATAATGGCAAGTCCTTAAAAAATCAATAAGTCCAGGCCTTGAGCTAGTGGTATCACATCAAGTAGAATTTTTATTCTCCTTAATACCCCCAAGGGAATGGATAATATAAATCAAAAAATAATATCCATATCAATATCTTAAAAAAAATTCAAATAGGTAGGTAGGAATTGACACCTATAATTATATCCTACACTTTGGTCTTATTGAACAAGTGTCTAAACACATACTAGGGTCACTCTTTATGCCTTAGTATATGGGATAGAATCTATCTTTCCTATGGAATTATATCTCCTCTCCCTATTAATCTCATTAAGTGGCATTATCACTGATCACAATTGTAGACAAGAATGACTATAGGAATTAGAGATTATATATGAAAAACGTTAAAGGGCCCTAAATCATTTAAGGGCATATCAGAATAGATTAAAAGGGAAATACCATAAGAAGATCCAGTCTTCAGAATTTAAGTTCAGTGATCTATTCCTAAAATAAAATAAAAAATACTAATGCTAATAGGGATAAGAATGGAAAATTTGAAGCCAATTGGCTTGAGCCGTAAATCATAATTGTTAAATTTGGATCTAGACCCTATATAGTAGCTACATTATATGGTGAAGAGATTGATAACCCTATGAATATAATGCATCTAAAGAATTGTTATACTTGACCACCTCTACTTTACCTCTACTTATGGGTCCCCACTCTTGGGGGCACATCTTTTTCCCTTCCATCCTTCTCTTCCCATTTTACTCCATTTTTCCATCCCTAACCCTGGTCTCAAAATTGGGCATCCATTACATGTTTTTAAAAAGCAACATCAGACAAATGTTTTAACCAAATAAGAATTCATTATTTGTCATGCAATGGGGATATTTTTTGGGGAAGTCCTCTGAAGTATCTTTATCCATATTTATCATATATATCCCCAATCCTATCACATCCTTATATCCATCCCTTCACCCCATCACATCCTCTTCAACAATAATGTCTCCTTTTAGCCTCAATTTAATCCCATCCCTATTTGTCCCTTGTTGTCCCTAAAACCATGGTTCACACCTTCCCACTAACTCTATCATTATTTAAGGGTCAAAATTAGGTTTTTTTATTCTAGGAGTTTTGCATACATTATGACACTAAATCTCGATGAATCATTCTTACACCCCATATATGATCACTTTTGGGTTTGGTTAGAATCTCATTCTAAAATATAATAGTTTTAAGCATTAAATACCCCATGTAAATATCCCATAATCATCACTAGGTCCATTTTCCATAATGTTTTTCTAATCACCACATTATCCATTTGTATATCCTTGTTATTATCCCTATCTTTAGTCTATGATTATGATTGTCTTGTGTGAATGTGTGTATATTTTGAATGTGTGTGGTTGTTTAGTTAATCATGTACATATTAATTACATTATCTTTTTTATTTAATACTCTTGTTATCATTTTATATATATTTTATTTTATTAACTTTTAAGGGAACAAGGATGGTATAGGTGACCCCCAAACTCTTTTTGGGCAAGGTCACTTTCAAACAGAGTTTCCTCACATAATAGATATTTAGTGTGTCTTTGACTTTTTCTCATGTCATTTGGCAAATATTTATCTACCATTACAATATTAAAAATGATCACACACATTATTAATGGCCTCTAACTTAGCCACCCATCCCATTTACCACACAATCCTATCTCTATCCCTTCTAACCTATCACTATCTCATCCAAACCTAATTATCCCACCATCCTATCATTATCCTACCTCTGTGGTGTAGGAGGATTCCTACCCAAACCTAAATTTTAAGACATAATGAATTAAAAAGTATTAATCTTATTATTATCAAACTGATTTACATTTCATTATACATCTCATTACCATTATCCCATGCATCTATCAAATCTCACACCATCTCATCACATAATATGTCATTTAGTTAAACATTTACATGGTATATCACATATACATCACCTACCATGATCCTACAGTAATCACATCACATGCATGTATAAAATGTGTAAATCAATCAACATCACATCAAAATGACATCCATCACATCATTATAAACATAAAATAATGTATATATCTAAAATCATTACATAATAATCATCTCTCATCATCTAAATACATCATAAATAAATCTAATGCATCATCACAAAATCATAAACATATGCATCCATCACATTACCTCATTTAACATCATATAAAGTAAAATAATAAATAAAATAAGTCCATCACATCAAATCTAATATCATACATCTAATCAACATATATATAAACTCATCTTATAAACACAAATAATATGTCCATCAAATCTATCTAAATCCCTCATAACCACTATCCATAATCAATGATAATATAATGCATCACATCATCCAAAATATCATCATGTATATATTAGTAGTACACATGGAGTCCAAGTCAAAAAATAGATACAATATATGGTCACATGGGGCAAAAATGTGATACAATACAAAAACTCCTCTATATAAATCATATCTCATGCAATCATGATGGTGGTCCTAGTGGGCCTCTTAAAGGCTAATTTATTGAATGCAAAGAGCTAGCCCTAAATTAAGATACACATTGACCTGATGATACCATTACCTCATATAAGGTCCTATAGTATTAGACCTATTATGTTAATCTCATAATATTATTCATCACACTGGCCATCCCATGCTCACTCATCCATGTATCAGCCTCCTCCTTTAACTTCTTGGTGATCTCTACCTCTCCCATTAGAGTCTAAATTCATGTCTACATCTAGGTGATATAGTATTGATATCCTATAATATATGCATCTTTACTATAGATTTAGACTTGCAATGTGATTATCTAAGACTATAGTACCATGACCTGACCTTATAATCCCATCACCTATGCCTAGTCTTAGGTTAACTACCCATATCTTTGCATTGTCTAGGCTTGTAGTTGTGCTTGTAACTGACCCCTCTCTCAAATGATCCCTATTATCTCTATAATCCAAGCCTAAATATCTACCTATAATTATGCAATTAGAGATCTCTCATCCTCTGATAGGGGTTGCTACAATGGTCCTATACCATCCACACCACCGCTACCCCTAGTTTATGTATCAACATGTACATGTGCCTAGGTTTAGACCCCACTCCCTCCATCCTACCCTAAAACTATTTCCTAAACCCCATCCCCTTCATCCATATCCATAACATCACCATCCTTACCATCCTACCCATCTTATCTTGGCACCCACATCTTCCTCCACTATAATCTTACTTGTGTCTATACGAATCTCCTCACTAGCCCTCTCTAAACCACAACTCTAGGTCAGAGCAATATCAATGAAATCCTTTATGTACACCATGATATATAATCTATTATAACTCTTGGATCAAGAATTATCATCTAAAAATCCCATAGCACTGAGGTAATGCTCTCATAATTTATATGCACCTAGGATCTACCCACTAGTCTCCCCCACTATGCCCTCACCCTATCACTCTAGTAAATAGGTGTTCCTTCCTTGACAGATCCTATATAAATCTGAACTACCTTTTTACCTATTTAGGCCTATATTTATCTATGATAAAGTCTTGATGACCTGTCAAATAGCACTCAATCAACATAAACTATGTCACTACAGTCTCATCATTCTGTCCAAACTATAAACCCTTATAGGGAATCCATGTGATGTGCTTTCGATGCAAGTTATAAAATTCCTGATGATAAAATATAATCTCACTAGCATGAAACCTCTACACTCCTAGTAACATATACTACCTAAATACCATAGGCTGGTGAGGCTCCCTCACTACTAAGGTACCTATTGATAGTTTGGCCTACATACAAAGCTTTTTCCTAAATGAATGAGATGAATAGAGTTTTGGATGGAATGAGTGATCCAAAGATCATATGTAGCTTGCAAATATTTTGAAACACTTTAATTAAACTTAAAGTTTATTTTTTAAAAAATTTAAGAAGTAGGTTCTCATGGTGATCAATGCAGTCAGGATCATGAAACGAGTTTTCATAGGTCATAAAAACTCATTTTAAGCCTTGAAAGTTCTTACACAAGCATAAAAGAGGTAGACTGTCATCAGCACATCATGTAGAAACAAATAAATTAATCTGATTTCACATTTAATAGATTCACTTGGGAGCAACTTAGGAAAAAATATTTCATGGACATGAATTTCTTCATGCCTAAATCATGCTCTATAAATTCTATGACTTGATGAGCTTACTATCTCAAGTTATAAGCATTTAAAGTTGAAACATAAGTTTGGGATGGGCATGTGAATTTCAAGTTCAAGCTTCAATAAATATTCATTTTAATTCAAATTTCCTAAGATCAATGGGCAACATTCAATTAGTCCAGGATCCAATGGTGAACGACAACCTGATAGTGTCAGTGGGTCTCGAGGATCCCATGGAGCACATTTAATTATAAATTGAATATAAATAGTGAGCATCAATTCAAAAGGTTATCGTATCTAAGGATGAACATGTGAATACCAAGTGGCATGATCTCATGAGCTCATAGTAGATCTAATGGTGTATAGGTAAATACAAAACTAGTCGGCCCAAACAGATCGATGGTGTGTATTTCATCATGCAAAGGTGGATCAATGGCGAGCAATGGGTCAAAGGGTCATAAAATATTGAAGATAAATATGTGAGTGAAAATTTTCTCAACCATGTTAAACTGGCATAATATCTATGGATCACATCCATTCATATAGAAAGATCCAATGGTGCACGAGAGAGCAAATTTAATGGTGCTCGTTTAATGAAGATCACAGATCAATGGCCAATGATGAAATTTGAAGGTGTTATAATCTTAAAGGGTTATATTAAGATCAATGGCTATAATTAAAATTTTAAAGCTAAAGGACTTTGGTAGAGGTCAAACATGTAGTCAAAATTGAACTAGAGCAAATATTTAAAGGAGATGCCATAAGGGCAGATGCATTGGACAAAAGATTTCACCACCCCAGGTAGGTAAAATTAGTAAATGAAAGATCACACATGATTTAATATACCAAGAGAAGATCCTACAAATCTATCTAATTCTATTAAATCTCTAAAAATCCTTTTGAGATCTTTTAGACATAGGTTTTACGTCTTATGATCAAAAACCCTAGCTTGTAGATCTTTAGTGCAATCATGACTATATGAAAATTAATAGGGTGATTGATTTTCATCCATAATAGAACTATATTTACGATTTATAATCAATTGAATAATTATGATTACATAAGTAATTTCATAAGGAACATCAAATATCTCAATAAGGATTCATGTGGTAGTGGGGATTGCCTCTTGTAGTTGGTCTTGATTTTCACATTCTCCATCACACTAGAGAAAGATATAGTGACATTAATGTAGGGGAAGCTCTAAAAATATTATGGTGGTAATTTTTTTAAGTGGGATTGGGATCATTAATGACCCCTTCAGCTCTAATTTCTCTCTCTCTTACCTTCTTTCTTCTTATAAATACTAGCTTTGAACTCTTGACTTGCATCCCTTGGCTTGATATAGTGAAGCTCTATCAAAATCACTTTATAAAAACTCTTTTGAAGCAATATAAGATAATTTTAGATTATAGTTTATTACTAACTATGCTTTATTGAATTTTGAATTACACAATGTATTTTTTCTATTCACCATCTATATTTCCTTCATGTACCTTTTGTTAAGGCTGATAGCTTCTTGCAGGTTGTGTGAATTGTTAGCTAGTGAGATTTATCTTAAAGTGTCATAAGTCCATAGTATCTTACTCAGACCTATCTCTTTTTTTCCTTCAAGTTGTAGGTCTATTTTCAAATTTCATACAAAATATTCATGTTAGGAATATTGCCATAGAATCTGATCAATCTTTATTTCCACTGGATTCATTAGTAGTCATAAAAATGTCCAAGTTAAGAGTGGATCATTGAACATTTGGTGCATCACCATAATTAAATAAAGTTTTCATCCATAAATTTTCTCCCCTTTTCATCCAAATAGATTAAGTTTTAATAAGAGATATTCAAATTTTCATATCTAAGGATATAGACTCTTAAAAAATCCTAGAGGTCTGACCGAAGTTTAGGTAACCCATAGCCTTGGGTCATTCCCATGTTGTACTAGGTTTGAGAGTAGGACTTGAAAACTTCTAATTTTAGCTAGGGTGTAGCCTAAGCCTCCAATAGTTTTTAGTAAGCCCAGTGAGGCTCATCTTCTTTGGCACAACAAAATTTTGGAGTTAAGAAGAAGTATTAATAGTAGAGGGAGACATCCACCATCATCAACAACTAAAGATTCTCCAAGTGCAGAGTTCATAACATCATCTAGACAACACCTCTCATGTCAAAGGTTACTAGACGGTTAACTAGTAAAGGTATGCCCTTTGAATTCATTGAGCTACCTTCTTTTTCATATAAAAGATAAAGATTTAATAAGACAAGTTTTTATCCCAAAATAAATATTCATATCCTATTCATCCTATTGTTTTAAGTAATACAACCCCCACTATGCAAATGATAAGGCACAAAATGCAAGATTTTGTACCCTTAAATGGTGGCATCCCTCTTAAACTTCAACAACATGATGATATCCATATTGCCTCTTTGAATGGTCTATCATACTTCACAAGAGAAAACTCCACCACCCCTATAGAATACATAGCTAAAATTTTAAACCTTTATTTAGTACATAACATTATACAAGAGAATATAGCCATGAGACTACTATCCATATCCTTGAAAGGCAAAGCCCTATAATGGTATATGGGTCTAGATCCTACCTTAATAAATTATTGGGATGATTTTGGTGAGTATCTATGTAAAAATTTTGAGGATGGAAGTGACCATGTGTCACTTTTTGAATAACTCACCTCAATCAAGAGGGCACCCCAAGAATCTATGGTCAATTTCAACTATAGATTCAAAAAAAATTAGGATAGGATCCCTGTCATCATTAATCCCACACCCAGTTATGATTTTATTTACTATTTCAGAACATTAAATTTAGACATTACAGTCATGATCCAATCCATGGGTGGAATAACTCTGTTAGGGGCTTATGAGATATTTATAAGGGCAAAAAACTATTTGATATAAGTAGGGAAACTCATTCCAAGACCTATCATGCCACTTTTCCTGAGATACATCCAACCCCACCTACCATTTCTCTGTTGTCCACTCCAAAAAATCAAACCCAACCTGATCATAGTCAAGTGGATAAATTTTTAATAATTGAGAGCTTGTTGAAGACACAAAATAGAAAGTTAGTGGCTCTATAAAGATAACAACAAAATTCATATAGGCCATACCAAGGTCCCTTCCAAGCCCAATACCCTACTCAATCATATAATAGACCCCATTATCCATCAAATCAACAAGCCCAAGGCTAAATTACTCAAGGTATATCTTATAATAGTTACAACCCCACAGCTACAAGTAGCTCAAGATCCTTGGTCCCCACACAAAACAACTTTACACAAGAGGTTCAATGGCAATCAAGAGGGCAGTCTAATGAGATGGTAATGGCCACAAGTGGATAAATGTACCAAGATCCTAGTTGGTATCATGATCCTTCATTCCAAAGTAATGACATAATGCTTCCTCCACCATAAGGCCCTCCAATAAATTAAGATAGCATGCCTACCATGATAGCATTATAAGTCTAGATTCAATATCAATGGAACATGGGTAAGGCACTAGCTGACACCATGTGCATAAACTTTCAATAAGGTGAGCATATATTTGAGTATGTAGTAGTAAACATGGGGTAGACTACAAAGGGTAGTTGAACCAGTTGTAACCAATACAAGGGCTAATAAGAGGATGTTAGATGGCGATTTGGGGTAGCCTAAGGCTTCTTCAAAACCTCCACAAGTCATTCAATATCCTACCACTTCAAATATAGCTCCTAAAACTCAAAAAATACCTCAACATCATGGATAGCAATTAAAGTCTCCTTTTGTTCCCATGTCACCCAAGTGTCAAGTGATACTTGTACTTCCAAGGTGCAATTCAAAGTTACTAGTCTTCCTTTAAATATTTTGTATCATATGAAAAAGGATAATGTCACTATGTCTATGTATGATGCCCTATCTATTCTAGGATAAAACTAAATTCTTTAGCAAGATCTCTCCAAGCCTTCTCATGTGGACAAGATAATTGATAAGGTAAACATTGTCTTTACAAATAGTATTTGGCCTAGTCAAATTTAAGTTCCTAGTCAAACTCCTATTCAAGATCAAGTTCATAATGTTGTTCATTCCCCTAAGGTTGTCAAGCCCCTTCCATTTTATTTGTCAATCATCATAGGGGACTATTTAGTGCATAATTATATGATAGATTCAGGTGCTTCAACCTCAATTATGCCTAAATCCATAGCAGATAAGCTTGAGATTAATTATGTTCCTAATGAAAAAGGTGTTCTCCAATTGGATGGTTCCCCCACTAAAATAATAGGTATATTGAAAGATCTTAAGATTACATTGGCAACTTGCCTAAATTGTGTCATTACTCAAGTTTTAATGGTTGTAGACCTACCCCCATATTTTTTATTATGCCTATCTGAGGATTTACTACAAAAATTAAAGTTTATTTGTCCTTTAACTGGTCATACACACTTTTTAGAACTAGATATGGGACTACAGTCACTGTTAGATCAGAACCCATCTCTAGGTTCCATTTGAAGCCCTATATTCATAACCTTGAAAAAGTCAACTATACCATATTAGATGAGGATGAAAATGCTAGTGATAAAGAGCCTTATAATCATCTTGAAGGCATTTCAAACTTGTACTTGAATGAATGGGTAGCTAACAATCATGGATTTAATCCCTACACTAATATTGAAGAATTAGGTTTAGGGGTCTATTATATGCATGAAGAGAGTTTTGTTATACCTTACCTAACTAACACCACTCAAGAGTAAGATGGTATATAGACTTTATTATTTGATGGATCAAGGTTAAAGAATGGTAGTACAATTGGATCCATGTTGTTTTTACCCTCAAATCAAAAGTACTATTCAACTACAAGATTTCAATTCAGTTGTACTTCAAATAGGACTAAATATGAGGCTCTTTTACATGGTTTTAAAGAAGCAAGAAGAAGAGGTGTCAAACTTATTCAATTTATGGATGATAGTGAGCTTATTATGAAATAAGTGAGAGGAATAAATGTAATCAAGAACCATAATTTGAAATCTTACAAACATTATGTATGGGATCCCATAAAGGACTTCTTAGCATTCAATATACAATCCATACCAAGAGAGGCAAACCAACATGCAGATAGGCTAGCAACCATTGGAGCTCAGTATGAGGTTGTATAAGGATTCAAAGAAAATTATAGTCAAGATAAGATCAAGGTCATATACAAGCTAGTTTTACTTCACAATGAGGTGAGTTAGTAGGTGTTTGATAATGATGACCAAATTATATGTTTTCTAATGCAGAAGGTAGAATTCTACCATAAGAATCAAAAAAAAATTCAACATCATTATGATGATTAGATAGTGTATCTAAGATATAAAAATCTACCTAAGAGTTTTGTGACCATTATAAATAATATTTAATTAAGATGACCAAGTGAGAATAGGCAAGGCATGTATCTTAGCCAAGGATGAACATTATAAAAAGATAGAGATCTTTAAAGATAAATTATTGAAGTTAGGAAAGATTAACACATCAAAAGAGAGAGTTGAATTTTTTAATTTATCCAAAGATTTATCTAATGTATTTGCATGGGAATAAAAGGATTTAAAGGGTTTTAATCCTAAACTTGCACAACATACCATTGAACTAGAGAATAATGTAAGACTAGTCAGGTAGAAACAAAGGCCTATCAACCCAAAAGTAGAGGAGTTGATGAGAAGGGAGATATTTAAGTTGACTAAATCAATGATAATATTCCCCATTAAACATTCCTCATGGGTGATAAACCTTGTTTCAGTGAGGAAGAAGAATGGGGAAATACATTTATGTGTTGACTTTAGGGACCTCAATAAAGTGTCCCTAAAAGACCATTACCCATTGCCCTCAATGGATTATATTATTCAAAAAGTGGTAGGTTCTCATAAGTTATCATTACTTGATGGCTACTCTGGTTATAATTAGATTATGGTCAAGGAATAATATAGGCATAAGACTACCTTCACCAAAAAGTGAGGCACTTATGTATAAAAGAAAATGCCCTTTGGACTATTCAATGTTGGAGTAAATTTCCATAAGGAAATGGATGTTACCTTTGAATTTTTGATAAATTACATGGTAATCATATACCTAGATGACATTATTATCTTTTTAAAGGACCCAATTGATCGCATTGCTCACTTGAGGTTAGTATTTGAAAAATGTAGATAATTTAGTGTGTCATTAAGTCCTAAAAAATGTATATTTTTTGTTCATGAGGGCAAGTTATTAGTCCATGTAGTGTCCAAGGATGGTCTTTAAATATATCCTAAAAGAGTTGAATACATCTTATCCTTAACCTTGCCAAAACACAAGAAGGGTGTGTAGAGTTTATTAGGAAATATTAATTTTAGAAGAAGGTTTATCCCAGGATTTACAGAGCTGGTCAAGCCTCTTACTCACATGTTAAGGAAATGTAAGGAGTTTACATGGACTAGAGAAGGTAATATAAGTTTTGAGGCCATCAATGAGGCCATCTCTCATGCCCCTACAATTCTTAATCCTAATTTTAACAAGTAATTATATTTGTATGCTTTCTCTACATTGGGTTAAATCTCTACCATGTTGAAGCCATAAAATGAGCAAAGTTTGAAACAACCTATTACTTTATTTAGTCAGGCCTTAGAGGGGTATGATGAGAGGTATATCTTCATAGATAAACATGTAATTTTAGTAGTGAAATGTTTGAATAAATTTAGGAACACGGTTTCCATTAGTAAGATCATACTCATGGTGGCATACCCAAGTATTAAAGAGTTTATACTCAATAAAGACCTCAATGAGAAAAGATTTGGATGAATGAAAAAATGCATGGAATATGACCTTGAAGTTAGAGTCACAAATCTTGTAAGGGTAAAATGGTTATGTGAACACCTTATATCATAGGCAAAAAAATATAAAGATAAAGTGTTGGTAATCCATGGCAGCCAACAAATAGCTACAGATAACACACCTTTTACTTAGGCACATGATATAATAAAATTTATTGAGTCAATCTAATGTCTTATGGGACTAGATAGAGCCAAGAGAAGGCACTTAAATTTAGAAATTATATCTTATGTCTTGATAGATGGAGTAATTTTCAATAGAGATATAGGAAGCATGTTTTTGAGGTGTGTGAAATCATACCAAATAGACAAATTGCTTGAGCAGTTCCATGATGGTTCATCTGGTGGTAACTTTGCTTCCAAGACCACATCCTCTAAAATCATCAGAGCTTAGTACTTTTAACCCACAATGTTTAGAGATGCACACTCTTGGGTAAGGGAATTCCCAAAATATGTAATGTTTGTTGGCAATCAGAAACTATTTGCCCTTCCCTTGTAACCCATAAAAGTATAACAGACTTTTATGAAATGGGGCTTAGATTTCATAGAGATGATATGCCCACCTTCAACCAAAGGACATAAATGGATAATTATAGATATAGACTACTTTAAAAGGTGGGTTGAAGCAACTACCCTCAAGGAAGCTAATGAAGATTTTATTTTGGACTTTTATGATAGCCTTGTGACTAGATTTGGTGTGCCTTCTAAAATCATTTATGACAATGCATTGGCCTTTAGCAGCAACAAGGTATGTGAGTGGGATATTTCACATGGAATTTATCTCAAGGCATCCTCTAACTATTATTCATAGGGCAATGGATTAGAATAATCCACAAATAATAATTTATTGAGGATTATTAAAAGAACTATGGAGGATAGTCAAAAGGGAGTGGCATACAAGATTGAGGACTACCCTATGGGCAAATAGAGTGACACATAAGAAAGTTATTGGACACTCCTCATGCCTTATTGTCTATGGGAAAGAAGCCAAACTTCTTATAACTCTTGAACTTCTTACATTAGAGCTTGCACAATAACTTGAGCTCCTAAAAGATGATTTTATGTAGATAAGGTTAAATGAGCTAAGATAGATAGAGGAGACAAGGGACACTACTATGTACATTATGTGGTCCAATAAAAACCAAGTGACGAGGTAATTTGACAAGAGAGCTCCCTCAAATACATTCCAATAAGGTGATATAGTCCTCAAATAGGATGAGGACCATGTAAAATTGAGAAAGCACTCCAAGTTTAATAGTCTTTGGAGTGGGCCTTATGTTATCATAGGTTTCAAGGAGAGACATTCCTTTGATCTTGCTAGGTTGAATGGAGAGAACCTTCCCATACCTATCAATGGGAGGTATCTTAAATTTTGATACTAATGTTATCTCATGATCTTTTTACATAGATAGATACATCTATATTTACCTCTAAGTACTCTTGCACATTACTTTGTTTATTGTTTTTCTATTGTTTATGTAGTTATTTGGTGTGGTTTGTTGATTTCTAGTTGTTTTTGTGTGTTTCATTGCTTCAAAGTGTTTCAATGAATTAGGTAGAATCATTTTTAAGTAATATTTCATTTATCTATTCGTTATGTGTAAGCTTGATCAAATTCTAGGTTCCATGACTAACAGGCTGGTCAAACTAGCTGAGTCACTAGAAATGTTGGCCAATTTGGCCTACATACAAAGCTTTTACTTGAATGAAGAGATGAATAGAGTTATGGATCAAATTAATGTTCTAAAGATCACATGTAACTGGTAAATATTTTGAAACACTTTAAGTAAACTTAAAGTGTTTCTGTCAAATTTTGAAGAAGTTGGTTCTCATGGTGATCAATATAATTAGGATCATAGAATGAGTTTGTACAGGTCTTAGAAACTAATTTTGAGCCTTGAAAATTCTTGCATAAGCATAAAAGAGTCAGACCATCATTATCACATCATGTAGAAATGGATGGATCAATCTAATTGCACATTTAATAAATGTACCTATGGAGCCTCTCATGCCAAAAGATTGCATGGACATGAATTTATTCATGCCTAGATCATACTCTATAATTTTATTACTTGATTATAGTATTATATCAAGTTACAAGCATTTAAATTTGAACTAATAGTCTAGGATGGGTGCATGGATTTCAAGTTCAAGCTTTAGCAAATAGCCATTTGAATTCAAATGTCCCAAGATCAATGATCAGTGTTTGATCAGACCAAGATCCAATAGTGAATGATAACTTGATAGTGTCAGTGGGTCCTAAAGATCCAATGGAGTGAATTTAATCATACTTTGAAGATAAAAAATGAGCATCAAGTTAAAAGGTAAGTGTATCTAAGGATGAATGAATAGCTACCAAATGGCATGATCTCACAAGCTCATAGTCGATCTAATAGTGCATGGGTAAAGGTAAAACTAGTGGGCCCAAATAGATTGATGTTGTGTGTTTCATCATGCAAAGGTAGATCAACAGTGAGTGATGGGTTAAAGGGTCAGTGAATATTGAAGACAAATATGTGGGTGATAAGTGTCTTAACCATGTTAAATTGGTAGAAGATGTACAGCTTGTGTCTATTCATATAGAAGGATCCAATGGTGCATGAGACAATAGATCCAATAGTGCTCATCCAATGAGGATCATTGATCAATGGTCAATGATGAAGGTCAAAGGTGATATAGTCTTGAAGAACTAGATTCAAATCAATGTCTAAAATTAAAATTAAAAATCTAAAGGACTTTGGTAGAGGTTGAACATACAATTGAGATCAAATGAGAGTAAATGTTTCAATGAGATGCCATGAGGGTAGACACATTAGACAAAGGATTTTGCCATCTCAGGCAGGAAAAATGATTAAATGCAAGATCAAACATGATCTAAGCCACTAGGAGTAGATCCTACAAAGCCCTCTAATACCATTAAAAAATTTTACAACCTCTCAATATATTTTAGACATAGGTTTTACATCTTATGATAAAAATACCTAGCTTACATATCTTTAATGTAATTATGACTATATAAAAACCAATAGGGTGATTGGTTTTCATCCATAATAGATCTATATTCAGGATTTAGAAGCAATGGTAGAATGATGACTATGTAAGGAATGTCAAAAGGAACATCAAGGAGATCGAGAAGGATCATGTGGTGGTGGGGATTATTTCCTACAGCTGGTCTTGATTTTCACATTCTCTATCATGCCAGAGAAAGATATAGTGACATTAATGTAGGGGAAGGCTCGAGAAGGATTATGGTGGTAGTTTCTTTGAGTGGGATTGGGCTCATTAATGACCCCTTCAGTGCCAATTTCTCTCTCTTTACCTTATTTCTTCCTATAAAAACTATATTTGAATGCTTAATTTGTATCCCTCAGCTTGAAATAGTAAATCTCTACCAAAATCAATTTATGAAAACTCTTTTGAAGAAATATAAGACAATTTTAGATTCTAGTTTAATGTTAAGTGTACTTTATTGAAGTTTTATTTATAGAATTTATTTTGTATATTCATCATCTGTAAGTCTTTCATGTACCTTGTTTTAAGGTTGATAGTTTCTTGCAGGTTGTGTGGAGTGTTATCTAATGAGGTTTATCTTGAAGTGTCATAAGTCCATAGTGTCTTACTTAGACCTATCTCTTTCTATCCTTCAAATTACAGGTCTCTTTTCAACCTTCATACAAAATATTCATGTTAGGAACACTATCATAGAATCTGATCAATATTTATCTCCATTGGATTAATTATTAGTAATGGAAGTGTCTAAGTTGAGAGTTGTGATCTAGGAATTTGACTTAAGAAAGGATGGTTAGTATGGTCTTAGTTCCAAAATGAAAGCAAAATGAAAAAAACACACTAAGTTGCATAACATCTCTATGCCTAGACACTAGGGAGAGCTTAGTTAACAAATAAAAATAAAACACACAACTAAAATGCAAAAGAAACCTTCTTTTACCTACTTTGGATGCTCCAAAATGCTTGTTGTAGTGGCTTGCTCAGCTTGTGCTCATAAAGTCCTTAGCAATGGAAGCTTGGATACCTCCATCTTACTTTAGCACATTTGGCTTATGGCTTGGCTTGGATTGGAATAAATTTGGCATGGTAACACTAATTTAAATGGATTTTGAACATATTTGAGCATAATAACTTTGCACTAAAATAGATTAGAAATGATGTTCATAGCCTCTCTATTTATAGAATTTTTAAAATGATCAAAATCAACCTAAACTGCCCATCCCAAGATTGAGATGTGTGGATAAGGATTAATTAAATTATGTAATTAAAATACATAAATATTCTCATCAATATTTTGGATAGAGGAGCAATTAAGAGGCATAGATAGATTTGATGAGGCATGGGAAGCATGAATCCTGATATTTATGGCATTTATGGCCTAGGGATGTCTTCCCAAGAAATGAGGTCACCTGATGATGCATAATTCAATATCCATTTCCAAAAATAAGTTTTAAAAAAGTTTCCATGGAATTATTAATTAGACCCTAATTTGGTTTAATTAGCTCTTAACCATATTTAAGTACTTTGTGCACAAATTACTCAAATTGAATAGAATGTCTTATTAATGATCTAAAATTTGATAGGATTGGAATTGGAAGGTGATGTCAAATGCATTAGATCCATATTACCATTTAGGATGTAACCAACTAAAAATAACAAAGGCATGTGTCTCATGTAAGAGATTTGATAAGAAAGAGCAATCCAGAGCACCTAGGTGTAAAATTAGCATTTTGACTAGGAATGATCTGATCAAAGTTAGCTGGTCCATTTATTGTATTACCCCATTTAATGATACTTTATCTAAAATAAGCACTTGAATATGTTAGTTTCACATCATTTAGCGTGTTTTAGTGTTTTTAGGCCAAATTGTGTATTTTGGGTGGAAATTGGTCAAAACCCTGTTTAGAAGTTATCAGTGGCTAGATTTAGGTGTCTATAGCTTTCCCCTATTTGGGAAGGCATTGCAATATATAATCAAAATAACATATTCTCAAAGAATGAAAAGGTCCTATATACCTAAAACTATAATGATGATAAACTAATTGTATGATGCCCCCTCAAGGGAGTGGTGGGCACAAGCAGGTCGGCAAATAGTCCCTCAAAAAGAAAGAAGTGAAATGAGGGGACCAAAGAAAGGAAGGATGATGGGGTGAAAAAATAATGATATTTAAAAAGTAGTCAAAATCATTGAGAATGCACATAGGATGATGCACAATGGTTTGCCCAAAGGTGATTATAAACATTGTACCCTGATAGTGGTAATATGGTATGATAACATAATGATTTACCCAAAGGTAGTTATAATCATTGAGAAGATGGAGCTACCCTAGTTAGGATAGACAAACAAAATAACAACATGCCCTTGTATAGGGAAAAAAAGTAAAGTGGTGATAATACAACAACTTTCCCAAAGGCAGTTATAATCATTGAGAAATGCAGGTGGGATGGTGTGTAATGATTTACCCATAGGCAATTATAATCATTGGACCCCAACTATGACAAACTTGATAAACTTGGTCATGGATGATGATAACTTAACACAAATGGTAATGATGAGTTAGAACAACCTATTAGTAGGGAGATGCTTGTCTAAACTAATAAAGGTTGAAATTCTTTCATGTTTAATTACTATTTTTGGGATATGATTAGGATGGAATCAAGATGTCAATGCTGAAGAGATGCTACCATTGCTGAATAGACTTATTGAAGCTGAGTTTTGCTATAGAATGTGATGGTAGGCATCATGATAGAACACCATAAAGACTTGGCCAAAATATGCATAAAGACTGACTCTCAATCTAATAAACACTTAAAAATAATGCACCAATTATAAAAACCATCATGACAATGTTGACATATGAATATGGATGGATTCGAGTATAAGTGTGAGCAAGGAATCACATAATGAACACACATAAATCAAATCAAGGCAATAATGCTAAAAGAAAACAAATAGATAGATAAATAAATGAAATAAGTAGAAATAAACAAACAAATAATGCAATAAAAACTATATGAACATTTACCCTATAAAATAGGTGATAACTAAACAAACAAACAAAAAGGGGGAATAGAAGAAAAGGAAGGGGGTGGCTAAGCTGTCTCCATATGCACTAGGCAAGTGGATGCTACCTACATAGTTCAATGGATGTAATATCCAATAAACAACTTCATGCCAAATGTAGTTCTCCTAGGGAATGGAAAGAATGTGATAACTAATGAAAACATATAGAATGGATGTGATAGAGGAAGAGGAATGGTCTTACAAAATAGCAAGTGCATGAGAGAAAAAGTTCAAAAAGGAAGGGGAAACTAAATAACAAGTGTTTTAATTGTAACTTAGTAAGGGTTACTAGAATCCTTAAGGCAAATAAGTGGTCAATGTTTTTGTTCTTTTCAAATAATTTTTCAAATGTTTTTGGAATTTTTGAAGTATCTCAAATTGATCAAGAATGATGGGACACTTAAATGGTTCAAGTTCACAAAATGGTGAGAACATGGCTTAGGTTGCTCAAAAAATAGTGAGAGCATGGCTTAGGATGACTGAGTTGACCTCAACAATTATTGAGCACTGCCTACATAGTCCTAGAGTAAGACCTCAAGTAACTATAGTTCCACCCTTACAATGGAGGAATTTGACTAGTGTAGCAGTCAATTCAAACAAAACAAGCACAGTTGGTAAAAAGGTATAGTATGACATGGGAAGTGGTAAGTTGGTATGTCAAGGCTTAAATTTGCCCCTAGTTTTCCCATAGGTGGTTATAACCAAGACACAATGGCATAGATCAATGTTACTAATTTTCCCAAAGGTGGTTATAATTAGTAGTAATATCAATGGTAATAAAGGCATAACAAAAAAAAGGATGTAACTATCAAAACTCCTATCACACTATCCCAAAATATGATCTCTATCTAAATTACTTAAACAAACTAATGAAACTAAATAGATACCTTGATGCTGAAAATGCATAATGAATGGAAAAAACCAAGGTAAAATGGGCTAGGCTTTAGAACACACTAGGCTAATAGGTTAGAAGTAGAAATTGGATATGATAAAGAAGACAGATAAGGATGCTATTTATACAAAGAAGAATAGTGAAAAATGGCATAACTAAAATGGTCCTTATAGACAAGAAGCCTTAGCACTCAAGCATAATAATAATTGAGATGAATAATATTCATTAGCTTAGAAAGTTCATCTCCATCTAGTGTGGTGAGTCTATATGCTCCTGATCCTAATCTACAGTAATGTTGAAAGGCCTTATCTACTTTGGTTTGAATTTTGCTTTATGTTTTTTCTCAGTAATGGTATTTTTTTATTTTCTTTAAGAATAAGATCACCAAGTTTAAATGTTTGATACTTAACACATCGATTATAGTGGCCTTTGAGTTAGTTAATATGCTTGAAGATTGTTGAGTGCGGCTATGCATTTCTCATCAAGTAGGTTTATCTCTTGTAAGTGAGTTACTCAATAACCATGATCATCTAGGACATGCTTGAAAGAGATGTGTAGTGAAGGCAATTTGACCTCAATAGGAAGGATGGCTTCAGTACCATAAACAAGTGAGTATGGTGTGACTCTTATGGGAGTATGATGATTGGTATAGTATGCCCAAAGGATAGGGAATATTTGTAAGTGCCAATCATGACCGACATCATTGACAATCTTTTAGATAATATTGACAATGGTTTTATTGGATGCTTCAACCTGACCATTACCTTGAGGGTAATATGCTATAGAAAAATGTTGTGTGATGTTGTATTTAGTACATAGCTAGTCTACATCCTTATTCTTGAATGATATTCCATTATCAGATACAATGTCAGAGGGGATACCATAGCAGTAAATGAGATAGTTAAAAATGAATTTGGAAATGTGCTTTCTATTCACATAAGTGAGGGTATAGCTTCAACCCACTTAGTGAAATATTAGGTGGTGGTAAGGATATGTTTAGGGTCATCAGATGAAGTGCGGTTAATCTTCCCAATGAGGTCAAGTCCCTATGTAGAAAATGGCCATGGTGTCAACATTGGTTTTAAAGTTTTTGCTGGGGCATGAATCAAATTAGCATGTCATTGATATTTGTCATACATTTTTACATATGCAGTGGCATCTACGTCTATTATGGGCCAATAATAACTAGTACATAAGAGATATTTTGATAATACTACCCCATTAGAATGAGCTCCACATACTCCTTTGTGAACTTATATTAACGCTAGTGTAGACTCTATCGAAGTTAAAAAAAAAATTAGAGTTCTATCAAAATTATGATGGTAAAGGGTGGATCCAAGTAGAGTATAATGAGTGGAATAATGAATAAAGGCTTTGGTTTGTTTTTAAGATAGGTTAGGTGGAAAAAATTGGTCATGAAAGTAGTTTTAAAGGTATAAGTACCAGATAAAATTAGGACCAATAATATCAAAAATCATGACAACAGTTGAAGGTTTATGAGTTGGTGCTAATAAATTATCAATGAGGAATTGATACTCTCTAGCTTTATCGATTTGTTGAATTAGAGAACCAATAGTAGCCATGGCATCTATAGCTCTGTTACTATCCTTTGGTATGTACTCAAATTGAATATTAGCAATTTGTTATTTGAGAGTGTCAACCATGGCTTTATATGGAACCAGCTTATCATCTTTGGTCTAAAAATGATTTATGACCTAATTGATGATTAATTAGGAATCACCATAAACTTGGTGATGAGATATATTCCAATGCACTTCTTGTCAAAGTCCTACAATAAGTGCTTTATACTCAGCCATGTTTTTTGTACAAAGAAAGCCAATTCTGAATGATTTAGAGATTAGATCCCCCTATGGTGTAATAAATAATAGGTGTACCCCTGATCCATGTGTAGTAAATGAACCATAAAAATATAGTTTTTAGGTCTACTCCTCAAGGGGTTTGTCAATGACGGTCATTATGGATTCATCAAAAAATGGAAATGTGAGTGGTTGTGTGTCAAATTCATGGCCCTTTGATATGTAGATCCAACATTCTTAAGGTCAAATGGCATTAATTGATAATAAAATGTTCTCCATGGAGTGGTGAACATTATTTTATGTTCATCTTCTAGTGTTATTCTGATCTGGTTGTATCCTGAAAAGCCATCCATGAGTGAAAGCATTTCATAACCTACCATGGAGTCAATGATCATGTCGATATTAGGCAAGGGAAAATATTATTTAAGATAAGCTTTGTTGATGTCTCAAAAATTAGTAAAAATTTTGATCCCTTCAAGCTTTTTGCTAACAACTACAACATTAGAGATCCATTCTGAGTAGTCAATGGATCAGATGCATCCTACCTCTAAGAGTTTTTTCAACTCTTTCTTTACTAGTACAAAAATGTGAGGATGCATCTTACATAACTTTTAATTTTATTAGTTTGGCATCAGGGTTAACCACAAGGTGGTATAGAACCAAGGCAGTGTCTAAACATGGCATGTTAGAATAGGCCCATGCAAAGATATCTACAAATTTTCTCAATAGAGCTATAAAGATGTCATGTTCCTCCTTAGTGAGAGATGCTCCTAATTTTATCTATTTTAGGTCTGATGGAGTCCTGATATTTACATTTATTGTATATTTGACTAGAAGAGTCAAACCATCTTCTATGATAATAGGCAATGACTTGAACTATTGAATTATGTTAGGGTCCTCCATTAGGACTTGCTCTTCAACTTCTTCTAGGCATGATGAATCTAAGTCTCCTAATGGGAGATTTGGCCATGTGATAAAAATAGTCAAAAATTCTTCAAGAATTTGATCAAATACTTGTTTCTTAAATCTAAACTCAGATCCATAAGCAAGTTCATCGTTGGTGGTCTCCTAGTATAAATTCAAAAAAGAATGAACACCCCCAACTAATTGTGCTTGAAATAGGTTTTCACCACTAGACTAGCCTTTATCTTTAATTTTTCCTTGGTCAAAAAGTGGCTTAAAGAGGTTTTCACTTTGGGACCTCAATGTTTTACTTATTTGTTTTTGGCTAAGTGTGTTCACTTGTTCTCCAAAATAGGCTATACGATCTAATGTGGTTGAGAATCTTGATTTGTGATCTCCTAATGGAATGTTGTCTCTAAGGCCTAAAAATTCATAGAATACCTCATCATTCTAGAACTCATTAATTGGCAGACTAGATTCTTGTTGGTCCCAATCTATTATTTGTGGATAATATAATGGTAAAGGGTTGTGATGAATGGCCAAAATAAGGGTACAAATGGTATTTTTATCAAATAGGTTGGTTTTAGCTAGGTTATAAAATGTGAGGCTATGATCAAAATGTGCTTCACTATCGACATCATCATCACTAGTCGTTGGTGATGGAGTTTGAATAAGATATCTGGGGTCACCCCCAGGTGGTTTAAATCCAAGTCAATAAGGTCTTTCATACTTAGTCATGGAAATTGGTTTAATAGTTCCTTATTGATTTGGTCTGAGGCCTCTTCCTTCATAATTATGATGCTCCATGATCCTATTGGGAATAGGATATTTTGTATTTTTATAACAATTATCTTGGTTATCATTGTATAACCATGATTCATCCCCTTCAAGAGGGTTAGGTCCTAGGCTAGATGCTGGTACAAATGTGGCAGGTCCCTTATATTTGTTCTTTTTTTACCAATGCATATGTGGGGTGACTTTAGGTCACCTAAAGGTATTTGTATTCTGAGGAAGATTGGCAATATGAAATGTATCATGGGTCACATACTCTCCTAGTCCATTATCTAAAATGGTGAAATGATTAGAAGATTCAGGAGGTAGCATATGGGAAAGTGAATCCAAGGTATTAGGATCTATGTAATTATTTGGTAAAGGATAAATAAGTATAGCCTTTCCTTTATCCTATTTGGAACTTGGATTCATGTCGTACTGATAATTTTAGCTTTGTAATTTGGCCTCAAGATGTTTGTAGTGTTCATATGGATGTAAATCTCTTGGAATATTCACTTCCACCCCTAAGTGGGAAAACTTGATACATTGGTGTAGCATTGATGAGATTGCACAAATATCATGTAACCAAGGCCTACCTAGAAGCATATTGTATGATAACTCAAGATCAAGTACATGGCAAAGTGTATCATAGATCAAAGGCCCAATGATAACTAGCAAACTAATGGTGCCTTGTGATTATCTTTCCTAATTATCATAGGCTTTGATAGCTATTATTTCGAGTTAGAGATTTGCCATTGTCTACCCAAAAATATTGATGAGATGTTAAGGCCAAATCCATTGCATATAAGGACATGTTTCACTTTATGTCATCTTATATAAACTTCTATGTATAATGAATTATTATGGAACATGCCAAGGGAAGACATATCGCTTTGGTTTAATGTGACTTGTTGGGTTGGAGCTAGGTGTCTAACCAAAGCTTAGAATTTATCAAGGGATATGTCACTATCAATAGTGGATTGGATCAAAAATGCATTCAAGATGTTTTTATGGATTATTGATGTTCATAGCAAATCTAAAATATAAATTTGTGTTGGTGTCTTTTGTAATTGTTCCACAATATCAAATTTTTTATCTTGGTCAGTAGTGAATGGTTTATTATAAGGATGAATGGTTGGTTAGATGATAGGCATAGTGGTAGATGGTTGTGGGCCTAGGATAGTAATATTCTACCTTTAAGTTACAATTGTATAATTAGGATTAAATACTAGACCATTATTGTTGTGTTACTTCTCACCCATGTTCAGTGATATTCGCACAGATGGATCTAGGACTTACATTTGAGTATCCCATTAATGGGATCCTTGGTAAGTACAAGCATATTTTAATTTCCAAGAAATTCATAAATTCAAAAAACTAACAAATTAGGACCTCTATAGGACATGTTTTTCTAGTTACATGATTAATTGATGTTATTTATCACATATATAGTAGATTACAAGTCAATTTTCTATACATGAATTTCATGATAGACATGAGCTAGATACAAGACATAAAATTGCCTATGACATGGATTTATAGGTGTGCAACATTCTTTTTACCCAAGGGCTACCTTTTCTACATTGTGGGAACCTTGATACATAATATTAGGTTTTATCTTTCAATGACCATTCCAATGATCATATTGAGCTACTTAGATTGTTTATACATGGTTTGCACTTGTGTATACTCTTTAGGGTGTTATTATATATGGATGATGATACTTTTTTATATGTGATGATGACATGGATAGACTATATAGAGTAAAATTATTTATTCTACACATGTTGATGTTGTTGCATGTTACATTGTGTGATGATGGATGTATCATGTTATATGGGTGACTATTGATGCATGTCCTATGTGTGATCATTAAAATGTGTTACATTGTTTGTTACATTCAGTGACTATCAATGACTATTTCATGTGTGACTATTCATGTACAAATATGTGTTTTATGCATGATCATGGATGAATGTTACATTGTTAGACCATCAATTGTGTGTTGAGTGATCATTGAGTTTGTGTTACATTGACTGATCATTTATTGCATGATATTGAGTGATCATTAAGTGAATCTTATTGAGTTTTGATTGATGTGTGTGATTTTTTATATTCCATTTCATGGTGTGAGTGATTATGTGCATCATGATCATGATTTCATCTACATATGTGTGTATATATTTACTTGTTTTTTGAGCTTTTAGTGTTGTGATTGCAATCACACATTCTTCTATTTGTGGGTAATGTCATGATTCATATCAATATCATCTTCTATATGGCTTATGTTTGTGAGCATATTACTATAATGATTACCATTGTGTGTCTCATTTCTTTATCTACTTGATATGACACTTGTATGCTTTAGGGTTAGATGTTTCATGTGTGTGTGAATGATCAAATTTTTATATGATGACACACCTAACCTAGTTAACACACATTATTTACATGCTTGCATTTTCATATATAACATGATGTGTATAACTCTTTTATTTTGAGATGAGTGATTGGAAGGTTACATCTATAACCTCAAAATGGGGGCATACTAGTGAGCTTATCATATAGATTTAGGTCTTGACAAATAGATGAGATAAACATGGGGAAAATTGAGATTCATATTAAGACAAATTGATAAATTGACACGTATATCATTCATATGTGGGGAATTTTATAGAAACATGAGGAAAAATTGATAGATTTTATGACAGTATGAGACAAGCTACATGTATCAAATTGAAATAGAATTGCAATATTGATTAGATGAAATAAAATGAAATATAGTTTATGGAATTTTATATCACACTTGAGGTATAGATAGATAAGATTGGGTGCATGAACATTGTTTATACATACACTATTTATATTTATATATTTGGGAATGATGGTACAATATAAGCACTTTGAATCTAAAATCCATTTACAATAGTTGATTTAGAGTTAGCTTTTACATACGAGCCTAATATGAGCTCCACCTGTGCATACAAATCTGTTACAAGGCCACCAAAATATTTATGATGATATCCAGAGGGGTGTAATTGAGGTTTGTATTAATCAACTAACACTTCTCCATATCTAATGGGGGTTAATGTTTATACAATGGGATTTTATTGGGGTATTACCACCCCATGACATTCTCTAATGAGTTTGAAATAGGGCAACTTGTTTACATATCCACAAGTGTAATCATTCCTTAGCTTTTAAAATTTCAAATATTTAAATGATCTAGATTACTTCATACTTTTATATCATGAGTGGGAATTTATTTCTACATATTTCCTTATAGGTTTTACATGGAAAAAGATGGATATTTGAGGCATACATAGAAATACCAAATATGGTTACACACAGGTACCAAATTTTTTACTTGTTCCTTTTAATCTATCATTTTCAATACTAAATTAAAAAGGGCACATTTGTTGACACAAAAATTTGGTATTAACTACTTGGAAACATCTATTTTGACTTATCTTTGACATACATGACTTTTTCACACACATTTAACTCTTACTCACATTCACTCATCCATTTATCTATCTTATGTCTTGGTCATAATTCTTCATCATTCATACTCAAGATCTAACTTGTCTATGCCATAATACTCTATTATCATATGTAGACTATTGCAATACTTGAGAACTATGGTCTTACCCCTGTTGACAATGTCGATGAAATTTAGACATTGTGTAGTACTGAAAATGTTCACCTTCACTGGAAGTGTCCAAGGGACCTCTTATAACTAGTTTTCAAATTCAAATCCTTCCCTTGGGTCAGCCTACAAGTTTTACATGTTGATTATAAAGTTAAAGTACCCAATTAGTCATATATATACACATCAAGCCTAAGGACATTCATATCTAGCTCCTATAAGAAAATCACTTAACATATATTTATACACCATTGAGGCACTATCATAAAACATCAAAATATGAATAACCCTCAAAGGAACAATCCATATTCCAAATCTAAACACATAATACAATGTCAAGGTTACATATTGTTAAGTGTTAAAATCCAAAGAGTTGCATTTCATTCTCATAAAAAATTATTGAGCACACACATACCTAAGTGGGATAAGTATGTGCAATTTGAACCTTCTTCATATTATTCAAATGTAAATAACACTCAACCACTCAATGGGGTGTGGTTAGTGTTGTCTGATGCATATTTATAATCCCTTCTTCTAGGTCAATAAATTATTTAAGTGAAGCTCGGGTTTCAAGGTCAAAAGACAAAAAAAATTAGGATCTACATAAAGGACCAAGGTCAATAAAACACACATAAATATCATGAAAAATAAGCAAAATAATCTATGGAATAATATACTAACAAAACCTACATGGATAGGTTTGGAAGATAATAAATGGGATGGTTGCCACAAGTGTTTTACCTCTACTAACAATGTCCTAGTAGATTTTGACACTCTATTTCTTGAGTTGAGGAATCATAAAGCCATTATAGAGTAGATGACTGTACATATGCATAAAACAAAATAAAATATAAAATAAGTGAAGTGTTTTTTTTTCCCTCCCTTGCTTGGTCATTTATATATTTAGTAAGTGCATAGATTTATCACTTACATTTAGATTTGTGTCATTTATATATTATTATAGACACTAAAATTTGGTATTTGACACTTTAAAATATTAATATTGACCTACATTTATCTTACATGATATGTGCATCTCCAAACAGTTCTTACTCATCATTTCTACACACGCAAATGCTACTTATGAGCCTGATCCATTCCTAAGTTGCTACAAATCACCTATAGCTATTGAACACTCCAATTTATGGTAAATCAAATGTATATCTTACTCAAAAAAATTCAAAAAACTACATTTTCATCCTTGTCTCCTATGAAGTAATATCACACTCAGACAATAATGTCAAGGTAATTGTCCTAAGGATGACGTTATTGTCCTTTGCCTATAAATGACCATTTTTTAAAATTAAACCCTTCCTATAGGTTATCACATTCACCTAGCATGTTGGTGGCATGTTAAAATTCATCAAATGGACTCATTTTAATAAAAATCAAACCCACACTTAGTACTCATTTTACACTTATCTATCAAGCATCTGTAATTTAATACACTGAGAAAACATACTCTATTATTCCCAAATTACAAATCAAGTACCAAGAGCAGTCATTAACCAAGTTTGAAATACACTAATCCAGGTCAAGTACCAACAATTTCAAGATCAAACCCAAATTTATAGGTGCATTCATATAGTGAATGAACACAATTACACATTCACACCAAGGGGAAGAACTACGTGTGCCTTGACTTCCACATTTGGAATATTGGATATGTATGTAGTGATTAATCATTGACAAGGTTGATTGGGGTCAACTCAACTCAATTAAACTTCCTTAATTTTTACATTTTTTAATACCTCACATGTGGACCTATGGTTTCAAATAAAATAAAACTAATTTCTAGATTTGTGCATGTAGTCAATTATCATATATCACATAAACATAGACCTATCAGATAGAGAGTAAACCTAATTAAGCCAATAATTTCATCCCTAGATAGTATCATAGACATTCATGCCTAAGCCTAATGGTATTGACCTTATATGCATAAAGACATAGTTTAAGATCTATACGAATCACATGCTTGCTTCCATTTTGTTTCCACTACCAAAACATAGTCACAGTCAATTTGTAAGGTAGTAAAGCTAAGTATATCAACTTCCATAGTATTTTCCATAAATTATAAATTACATTGTTAGATGTATCTCAATTAGTCACATTCAAATCTATGCTTGATTTTCATATATTACAATCTAAATCAACTTTATAATTTTAGCATATTGTGATTAATGCTAAATCAAAAAAAGGGTTAAAACATATAGGTGAACCATGCACACATAGAGACAATTCCATATTTGGACAAGTCATGTGCTTGATTCCAATTTGTTTCCACTATTAGAATACAACCATAATCAATCAGTTAGATAGTAAAGCTAAGGATCTCAATTTCCTTAGTAATTTCCATAAATATTAAAATTGCATTATAATTATTCCAATTAGTCATATTCATATTTATGCTTGACTATAATATATTAAGTTTTGAATTAATTATAAAAGTTTAACCTATTTTAATTAAAACTAAATTCAAAAATAGGGTAATATATATTGATTAACATGTATATTTTATAGAACCATACAAACCCTAAACCTACTTAGGGTTTCATTTTTTGTCACTAGGGTTTCCATTATAAAAATCATAATATATCTATGATTTCTTGATTTTAAATAATATGCATTACTTGTGTCCTCAAAGATCGATTAAGGTTAAAATCCAAAATGAACAATCAAGCTAAGACCCTTAATAGTCCTCATCCCCCAGATTTACTATTTTCTAGTCATGACATGTCATATGATTATGATAATAATAGGCAAATGACCAAACTTATGTGACTAATGATGCAAATCATGTATATGATGACTATCATTGTGAAGAATAATGGTTTTATAGTGATGTATATAGTGAAGAATAAAATGAACAAGCTAATGTTGAAATGAAAGAATTTAATTCCTCTAACTCTTCACTGCTTTCTTTTAATCACATGCTATAAAAAGATGAAATTAACAATGAATTACCTCATACACTCTTTTCTAGCATTACATACAATGAGAGAAATATAGTAACACCATGTGTAGATGATATAAATTTATATGCTCATGATGTTTTGCCTTGAAATAGTATATCTCCATATATTGATATGCTTAATAACATGGAAAATGTGGGCATACACTTCCTCAAGTAAAATGTGATACCAATTCCTCTTTGAAAATTACTAATGATACACAAGAATGTGATGTTTCTCCTTTCTCTTAATAAAATCCAACAATCCTCCTTATTCCCCTTCAAAGGAAAGTGGAAATATATCTTTGCATGATGATTCTATTGAACCACAATGTAATGTAATCTATATTATTATATTATGAGAACAATGTGATGTGAATGCCATGCTAGGCAATGATTGCAAATTATGTAATGATGTTTCCATAGAAGGAAATCCTAGGAAATGCAATGTTATTTAGTGTTGAATCTATTATACCTATGTTTAGAGTAGATATTAAGTTAACACTAATGAATCTTTCCAAACCACAACCATTCCTAATAGCCATATAATTTCCCTAATGCAATATATGTATGCACTTTAGCAAAAAATTCAAGTTTTATGTTTAAATTTTACTTTACTTGAGGATAATCTTGCATGTATATAAACTCATGATCATGAAAATACAAAAGTTAACCATAAAAACATTACACATGAGGAAATTAATCATAAGATACATAAAAAGGAAATTGAAAATGTTGTCATGGATAAGGATGTTGAACCAAGTGCGTTATCTCCTAAGGTAAAAAATCCAGTTGCGATCTTAAATAAAATTCAAGAATAAAATGGCATGGGTTACAATGCTAATGTTATTGCAAAGTCACCAATGGAAAATAAGAATCAACCACTCAATTTTGATAGTTTCAAAGATTGATTAAATAATATTTTGGAGACATTGATTGATAAAAAGGTAATCATCTTACCTCATAATTAATTCCTAATTACTATCATCCTCCTCATCATCTTGAACTAGTAAAGGCACAACCATTTTAAGACTATCATCATATTAATGGAAATCATGGTGATCATATTTATGCATTACAATAAAATAATACACAACTTGATAGAGGAGTTATTAAATTTGTGAAAGTTAACACTATGTCAATAAGGTCCCCATCTCCATATTCTTCTACCACTAATTCCAAGAAGTTTGAGATATCATAGGACATTCCTCTAAAGGAACCAATGGTCCCTCATACCTTTAAGGAATGAAACACTATGGTAATATCTTGTTATAACTCGCATTGTATGATACTGGATAATATAAAATCAAGGGTACCAAAGATGAATCAAATAATTAAAGAGTACGGATAGAAGCAATTACAAAAATAATGGTTACACAAGGAACAAGTGGAAATGGATAAAATATAAAAAATAAGTTGAAAAAAGAAGCAAAGAATAAAAATTAAAATGTACTTATGAAAATGGAAGATAAGAAAACAAATTTGATAGAAGAAAGAGGTTCCTACTGAAGAAGTTCAAAAGCAAAGAAAAATAGTGTAAATAATTTATTATACTAAGAATCATGGGATGATTCTAGTTGATGTAAATTATGAGAAGGATAAGGAACATGTTGAAGAGAAAAATTAGTCTACTAATTTAATTCCAAAATATGGTGTGGTTGGTTATGTATATTCTACCATAGATGTAAAAGATTATTGGAACATTGTGTCTAACACACATGATGAATATGGAAGAATAATTAATTATTATCACACATGATACATTCCCTACATATAGGCATCCTATTGATGAACTCTTTAGTTTCTAGTGATGTCAAGTGCATAATTAATTGCATGTAGCTTATTAACATTATGCTTGATTGCTTATATCCCTTTATTCTTAAATATTGACATATATGACCTCATAAGATTTTGCATTTGGTCATTATTGTAGCCATTGGTTTTGTGTTACTCAACCCTTACATTTCACTTGTTTATCATGATTCAAACATTTATAAAATCTTCCCTAAGATGATGTACCCTTCATACTAGTATCATTATAGTGCACATTTACTTGTGGCATACTACTTTCTCACTATTGCTTATTGACTATCTATACAAGATATGGATTTCATTGAGATTACATGATTACTTACATTCATGGCTACACATTACATGAGATTATACACAAACTCTTCCTCATCCCCCTTCACCACCTACACATTCTTTTGCATTTTGATGGGGATATTCACATATACAATGGAGGCATGTTGATTGCTTTACACATTACCAACATATCATATGTAGTGCACACTATGCCTTGACATATGTTTTGGATTGTATGGATCCATCCCCCCAAAAAATTTAAAGCCTTGTTGCTTGGCCTTGCATGTTAGTATCCAATAAATTAAAAAATATATAAACAAAATTAAAAAAATATAAACACATTCAAATATTTAAAAAATAAAAAATTAGGATTTGATCATGGCATACATTTTTAGATTACATTATTTAAATATTTTATTCATAATATGTTTTATAGATGGCATATTAATTTCATACACCCATACATTTCATGAGGTGATTGAGTGTGATGCAAGACATACAAATCATACATGGATATGTAGATGCTGGAGCTTTCCTATACCCAAGTGCCATGTCAATTCTTAGAAGTCAATTTTCACATGTTACATCATTACATGTTATATATTTCTATGACCTTTTACATTTTGAGCTAAATAGATCGATTATACATGCCTTGCTAGCTACTCATTTCTTACGTAGTGCTACATGGATATGCTATTGACCATGTTATGATATCAACATATTATTTTAACCTAATTTGATATAAACATGTATATATTAAGATATGATATTCAAGAATACATCTAAATGTAAAATACTAAAACTAATTGCAATGATTTGACAAGTGGCATATGATAAATATAGTAAGTAAAATAAAGAGATGAGTACTTAGATTTTCAAGTTGACAATTTGACTATGACTATATTCTAGAAGTGGATATCATATGAAAGCAAACTTGTGATTTTCATGATTCAATAATGGACCTCTCTCTACTTAGGGCTAGTTCAGCAAGATCTGGGTCAGTATCACTGGTCAACACTGACCTAACCATCATTTCATTAAATTTTGACATATTCCAGTTTAGATTGAAAACTAAAACTATTATTATTGACTTTCCATAGTATAAATTATTTCAAATATTAGAATCCACTTTCATTATTATTGAATTTCAATTTTTAGTTTATTAGAATTACATATCACATTTTATGAATTTTAGTTTTAATTTTTTGGAACTCAAAGTTATTAACCAACTAGTAGTAGATATTATTCTAGTTTATTGAGATAATTCATTTTTTTTAAATGGTTAAGTAATTAATATTTCATTTTTATGTAATCAATTAAAATTTGATAAATGTTCCTCCCCTAATTGGAAGTTGAACTCAGTGAATCTCAAAACTGGTAATGCTCTATGTGGATTCAAGTTGCTCAAGTTGTTGATATAATAATTATTATTTTAGGGAGGCTAATAAAGTTGTTGATATCACAACCAATGTGGGGGACCATACACTTACAAAAAATGAATGCAAGATATTTAAAATAATGATCAACAATAGTAGAGTTCATTGGCCTCATTGATATTAATAATCATTTGATAAAAGATAATATTAATTCTATGCATACTCAGGGAGGTCCAATAACAATGACAAAAGAGTATTCAATCTCTCCCATACTCAGAGAGGTCTGATGGCAATGTGATAAAATAGAGTATTAACTCTCCCACACTTAGAGAGGATGGAAATGATAAAATGAATTATTTACTTTCCCACGCTCAAAAGATAGAAATCATATCAGGTAGTTATGATTTCAATCCTCAATTCTCTATTAAATTCTTTGTCATGTCCCCTTTTTCATGGACATTGACAGGCTTGATGATTAGCTTATTATGCGACCTTCGTAGGCTAATAAGATGGATAGAGGGTCATAATGGAGCTTGGCTTGACTTTGATTCGCAAAATTTCTACATTTGGTTTTCATTCAGGGTCTTTCAGACATGTTTGCTTGATGCTCCTATTATTTAGGGATATTTGACATGCAATGGAGCACCTTTATTTTGGTATGGTCATGTGCAGAATCACTCCCTGATTCACCTGCTTCGATCGGTTTGAGGATCCGACGTATATTGAGGGAGATATTAATATTTGATTGATTTAATCAAATATTAATTATTTGGTCTCATTAATAATTAATTATTAATTATTAATTATTTGGTCTAATTTTAAATTAGAAACCCTAATGCTAATTTAAGAAACCCTAATTAGGGCAAGCATATCTTTTGAGGGTATAAGGGTTTCACATGGAGGCCATTATGGATTATGCATAGATTATTGATATTGATTTTGAAGAAATTGTTCTGTGAAGACTGAGCCAAGGGTTCCAGGATTCCATTGCAGTGGAGAACGTTCCCTCTTCATTGTGTGTGATTTAGAGGCTGTGAGATATCAACTGATTTATTGCCAAATTGAGAGATAGCTTCATTCAGAAGTTATCACAGAGATACAGATCTGAGAGATAGCTTCATCCAGAAGTTATCACAGAATTCCAGGGTTGAGAGATAACTTCACACAGAAGTTTATCACAGAGCTTTCCAGGTATTTTCTTTATTTATTTGTTGATCCAATAAGATATACAGAGATAGATTTTGTGTTAGAATCTATATCCGTGAGATCATTAGGTTGTTCAGCTATCAAGGGTTAAGATCAGACAGGTTGGCGGCCATACCAAGTCCGTACAGGTCCGTACAGATCAACTCAGGAACCGACCTCGGTAGACAGAGGGTTTCCAGTGACTGACATCGGTCTACTGAAGACTGACGTCGGCAGAAATCTGACCTGCAGTGACCGACGTCGGTAGTTTATCAATCGATGCCGGCGACTGTGTGTTCGACACAGCAGGCCGAGACCTTCCAGAATCCAATTTTCGCTTCCAATTTCCAGTTTTCGCTTCCAGTTTTTCTAAGTCAAGGTTTTTAAGACTGTATTCCATATTTATATGCATAAGAAAGGACTACAATTGTAATAGTTTAGAAGGACAAGTGATACAATCTGTAATTTGTTATTAAGAGACTATATTATTGTGATCATTCTGAATTTATTCAACAGAAGTTATATCTTGTTCAGAGTTTTTTTGTGTTGCTATATTTCTTGTTTGGAGGGGATATTACATTCTTCATCTTCATCAATTATATAATTGTCAATCTCCTTCAACTCTAAATCATGCCATTCCTCATTATTGAATACGTGTCATCTCTCCCTCATTATAATCCTTTCACACTACCCTATTTCAAAGATATTTTTAATTACTTTGATGGTGATATCATCATTAAAAGACTAATTTATCAAACATTAACAATATTTGGAGTAAAAATCAACCCACCCTTCATGAAAATCAAGCTTAGCCACGACATAATCACCATTATTTCTCTAATTATATTGGCATTCAACACTCTCTAATTCATTATGAGTCAAACAATGAGAGAATAATAGACTCTACATGGATCCAAAGAATTGAAGGTAATTTGGGAGCTCTACCAACTTGGTACAAAGGTAAAAGAATTACCACTAAGATATGGAAGGTGGAAAACAAATGACTTGGAAAGAGCCTTAAAAACCAATCCTAGATCCACGATGTTCAAAATGAAAGCAACCATGACACATCCTCATTAATTATATCTCACCTTCAATCCATTGAGGCTAATCTATACAAATGATTGGGCCGACATTCCAAGTTCAAGGCTTATAATGTCAAACATAAATTTCCTTTGAATCCCAATGTCTCAACCTCAATTGAATACAATACCCCATTAGGTATCCCTTAGATGATTGGAATCTTTGCAAGGAAAAGAGGTAAGAAAAATAAATGTGTTGGCCTTATTGATGAACATTTTTGAATGATTGAGCATGCCGGTCGCCCTCTAGGTTTACCTTCAATTCAAACCATTCTCTCTGTCAAACAATTAATAATGGATCAACTCATCTCAAAGTAAAACATGTGTGTTGTATTTTATCAAGACATTGCTTGGATTCTCATGGGTAAGGACACACTAGGTGAATTCTAATCTAGCATGAAGGTATTCCTAGACTGATATCATGTAATAATTTTTAAGAAAGAAAATAAAAGTTAAACTATCTAATCAATGTAATATTCTTGTTAAGTTATCTATTTCATACCTTCTTCTATCTTCCTCCTCAAAATTAATTTCCTCCAATAAAATATCTATCTTTCTTCTCATATTTTAAAGATATGAATGTATTAAGTTATTAATGTATTTATACAGGTGAGGGCCCCAATAAAACCCTTTTACCATATTAAAAAAAACTTATCTTGACATGTATAATGGGCATGTACCCATTCTACACAAGTCTAAGAATATATTATCTTCTTAGCTTCATAAGTGATAACAGTCTTATATTGTGTATTATTAATGGAAAACAAGACTATGCCAACTTTCTTTATATTTTCTATTTTTACTACATTGGTCTTCACAATTATTCATAATTGGTCTTTACATTTTTCATAATTAGTAAATTTTTGTTTTTAGTTCTTCACAATATGGGGCATATATGTCATCATGCTAAATTTATGAGATATGTAACTTATTACGTCAACTTCACACTTTTCACAGTCTTTAAATTGGTTGTCTTATCCATCCTCTGAATAATTATGACTCCATTGATTGCTTTATATTTTGACTTTCCACATGTATGGTGTTATGGTTAATTAATAATCCACTTAGAGGTTTAAATTAATTTGATTTGATTCATGTAACTACCTATTAAGGGATTTATAGCCAGTCAACTTACCTATTTTATTTAAGCATTTGACATCAGATGCCATGACATATTTTCTTGACTCACATCCTATCTCTATTTACCTAATGATATTTGCATGACCAAAGAATATTATCCCCTGCTTTTTCTTGTTTGTGGACTACCATTTGTGCATTTTTAACTTGTGTGTATATATTTTTTCTAAACCATCATTTACTAATTTTCAACTTGAGTTTTTATTTTTCTTTTTCCTTCAAGCTACCATTTGCCATCTTCTCATTATTAATATTATTAATCTATGTAGAATGAGCACATTCTACATATTCAATAATAACCTTATCAATTAAGAATCTAATACTTTTCTCTTGTGTATAATCTTCATGTGCCCATTATACATAAAATAGAAATGTTGGATTTTTAATTGATAATGTTCTTGTTATGACCAAAACATTCCTTTTCATAAAAAAAAGGGACTCCTTGAAGGAAATTTTTTTATTTTTTTACCTTTTATCAAACCTAGTCTAAATCTCATATGATTTAAAAATATCGAACGTCTATCGTATTACACTCTATAAGTTTTTTTGTTACATTTTTGATAAACTTTATTTTTGTTGTATTTAAATATATTTCATGAGATATTTGTTTTGAAGAGATGAGTCCCAATTTAGTTTTTAAAATGTATTTTTTCTTCACATAAAATCTAGATAGCTAGGTCTTAGAGTCCAACTAGCCCCTTCTTGAAGGCTAATTTTGATAGGTAAGCAACCCTCTATTCATAGGTCTTGGAATTTTTTAGAGCATCAATATGCCCAATCAAATCATCACTCAACACATGTAATTATACACCTAGAGTTTTTAAAGATATCAAAAGCCTTTGGAGATCTGATCTAATCAGAGATCACCATGTGTAGTCATACACCTAGAGTTGTCAGAGTTGTTAGAGCCCTGAAAAGACTAACCTAATCAGAGATCTCCACACAAATTTGTAATCCTAGAGTTACCATATCTATCAGAGTGTTAAGAGGATAGATTTAATTAAAGATCACCATGTGTAAGTTATTACACCTAGAGAATTTTACACTTGGTAAATCTCCAACACATCAACCCCTTAACACCATACTAAACTTGGGAAATCACCTTGTCCATCTCCATGGGATGCTATAAAGTATATTATATGCCATGAAATATGTCTATGGATGTTTGATGTCATAGTATGATTATAAGATTTCTCAATATTGACTTTAATATGATAAATACTTCATTAAATAATCCCACCAACACTAAAAATATATATGGGTCAGAGTGATGCAACATAATAAAAGAAATAAACATGAATATCATTGAACATGGATTTTGATAACAAACTATTGTGTAACACATGAATGAAATATAATGTCATTCTCAATTTCATAATATTATGATCAATATAGGATTATACGAAATGATAAAAGTGATGTAGACAACCATTATCAATGACTATTCTATGATTTGTTTTATATATAGAGACTATGATTTAAATTTCATAAAAATAGTTAACTTTGTTTAGGTTTGAGTCAATTTAAATTTCATCAAAATAGATCAAGTTGAGATTGAAAATTTGAATTATATTACAAATTAAGGTCACCATTTTAAAACATGTTACTAGTAATTGGATGAAAATACTTTCATTAATTATAGGTTAGTTACTCAACCGAATAGGCTAAAAAAGTTATTTATAGGTAAAAATATGATTGCCTTTGTTTATAGATACAAACAATTCCAACTATCAACTATAAAATTAATGAACCTCTATATAAATATGTAACTTAGTAATATTTTATAATTTATACCAATCACTTTTGTATTCCAAAACAATTCCATCTCTCACTATAAAATTTAACTAAATATTATTTCGTTTGTTTATATAACTTGTCATAATAAATACAAATTATGTAATAGCATCCAAATATCTTAATCAAAGTTATTAATTTTTATCTTGTATATTTCTAAAGAGTGACACATATTTAAGTGTGTTCCCACGTGATTTAACCATGTACATAAGTGTGTGAATATTTTTCTATCAGAATGTAGTGTGCCATCAAATTTTTAGTTTAGAGGCAATCCAAAGAAAAAATATATTTTTGGTCACTAACAAATCATGTTTTCTTACCTATTAATAATAATATTTATGTATCATAAAAGTGCACATACTTGTGTAAAAAAAAATCTATGTTTTTAATGTATGCTGTCATAATATTTCTTTTCTTTAATATGATAAATTTGTTCATAATTTTGCACTGTGATATCCCTCAGGTAAAAATAAATTCCACATTTCATATCCAATAAAAGTATTGAATGATATAACATTATAATCTTGAGTTCAAGTAAGTGAACCAAAACCCAATATCAAAATATTTCTTTGTAATCTTCAACAAGTCATGGCTAAATGTAGGATTGAAGTAATGATAACATGTATATGAAAAGTCTAGGTGTTTGGTCAGTGATCTAAATTTAGTGGTCCTTAGAACTTCTAACATTAGTTCTTCTACTCTCAATATCAATAACTTCCTTCCAAGTAGAATGATAATATTTGAAATAGTCAACCAACACATTTTGGTTTCAATAACTAGACAATTACTAATATTTTATTAAAATAAAGTTATTGACACCTTTGTGATAATTTATGTTGAACACTTATTAATCATAGAATGTAGTTTTTAGATTAAGTTTTTTATGAGAAATTAATATATGCAAAAAAATTGGGGAGAAACTCATAGTAGTGAAAATTCTTTGGAAAAAATATTTTTTCCAATAGTTCCTTTTTATCAAGAATTAATGATTAATCAAGAAAGTACAACAAACTATTTTTATTCAAATTTAAAGTATGTTTAATAAGTCTATTTGAGAACTAAACTAAATATGAATGAAAACATATAAGAAGCAATATTAACATTAGATAGTAATGCAAATTGAAAAATTCTCACAAAAATTATTTTATATAAGTAGTGTGAACTCAATTTCATTTATTCTTTGGTTCAACACTTGTCACAAATAAAGTTAGATTTTTTTTACAAAATATTTTTACATCATCTGCATCCTCAATCAAGACTAGTTGTGTAAATAATGTTGACATAAGCTATTTTTCAGTTTTAAATTATTTTTGAGAAATATGGTAAGTGCACAAAGTTGGGGGACAAAAAGTGGCTTACCCATAAACATGATTTTTATAAAATTTCAAAAATATTAAATTTGTAGATAATTTAAGATATCTACACTCTAAATTTGAAAATGGTATAGGAACATGAAATGTAGAATTTCTAATCTAATTTCCAAAACACTATTTTTTTTAAATTGTTGGGTATAACTAGGTCAAACATCTAAAATTTGAAAGAAACTCCTATTTTTTAAAAGAAAATAGAGTAGATAGATGACCGTGTGACACACCATTTTTTTAGAAACATTTAATATTATTTAAAACCCTTTAGACAAAATTTAGATAATATCTTCTAATTTGTGACCTATATATTTTTATATTTTTTCAATGAATACTTTTTGTTAATGAATTTTCTAAGTAAACAGATCCTAAAAATTGACAAAAAAAAATTTATAGCCATCCGTGTGGCACACATAACTACCTCAAAAAAATGAAAATTAGTTTTCTTGAATGTGTGTATAATTATACCTAGTTTGAGACCATATAACGTATTTTTCACTTGGATCAAATGAAACATAAATTACATGAACATGTATAGGCATGTATGTTTGAAACATGTAGTGGCCTAAAAAAGGTATAGTTAGAAATCAACATAGTTTGAAACCTTAAATTAGTTTAAAAATTAAAAAAATTATATTTTTGGAAAGAGGAGAGTGTGATCTTCATAATAGTATTAAGTTTTTGAATTTTTACATTAAAATTCATAGTGTATTTGGTGATCAAAGTTAAATTTTATTTTATTTTATCATAAATCTTGGACTTAGCTGTACATTGACAAGGTCAACGCCTTTGGCTTGGGAATACAAGCCATTTTTGAGCCAAAAGGCATGATATTTGAATTCAAATTCAAATAGAATGATTGCATTAATAATGTTATTGTGGTATTAATGTGATTGCATTATTAACCACGTTAGTAATGCAATCACGTTATATATTCATAACACCCAAAAACCTAAATTTGCTCTTTACCTTAAATTTTATATATGACCGTATATGTTCTTGATCTCCCTAATAGTGGTATTATTTCATGTGATATGGGAAAGGTCCCTAACCTTGGATAGCGAATTAAGGTGTCGTGATATCACATTAGACTTCAAAAAAATTATACGCATTTTAATATGTTGACTTGACCACTTATAATTACTTGGTTTTAAGGTGTAACTCATTATACATTTTACGATATAGCTTATTTTATCATGAGATGTCATAAAATGCATTTTTTAAACTTATGGCCAAAAATTAGCCTTTAGAGTACCGATCTAGTTGTGTATCTGAAGTAAATTGGGGCTATTTCAAGCCCCTTCAACCCAATTACATGAATATAAAATGTGATTTGGGTGTTTATAATCTCCAATTTCATTAGCTCGATTGAAGTAAAGAAACATAATTTATTTATATGTAAGTGTTACATGTATAGAGTGTGGTTTTGAGGTCAATAAACTTTAAGTCATTAGCGAATGAATACAAATATCGATTAGTTCAATTATGGAGGTAATTAGGGTCAAAACAAGCCACATGAACATATTTTAAATTGTATATTCAATGTGATTTAGATTGAAATTAACCCTAATGTCATGCAATATATAATTAACCAAAGAGTTTATTCATTTAATCCAAGAGGTATTTGAGGGAAATTTAAACCCCTTCAAGAGCAAGATATGATTTGGGGTAAAATTAAGTTCAATTCTATCATGAATTGATAAAATTAGTAAAATTGTGTAATTAGGGGAATGATTTGTGTAAAATTGAGCCCCTAAACCAAATTTATGGCTCAATTAATTATCTAACATGTATGGATTAACTAACCATACTTTTATCAAAAATTCAAACATAAAGTCAATTATCACAAAAAATTGACCAAGCATCTCAAATTTTCTTCAATTACCTTAGTGATTGGACCCTATGTTCAATATCTTAAACCCTAAACCCTATACCATTTATCTTAAACCCTAAGTCATAAACCCTAAACCCCAAACCCTTTAAATTGTAGACCTTAAACTAATAAATAGAGCCCCAACTAACATCCTTTATATATAGTAAGAATTAGGTTCATAAGGATAAAATTGGTCAAAATTACATCACTCTTACCAAAATTGACTTAATTGGCTCAATATATGATGATGTGGGGGATAATTGAGCCCAAAATCACATTTTTTACTCATAGATCTAGGTTCAAGGAGCTCAAATTTGCCTCAATCATCATCACAATCATAACTTATATACCTCAAAACCTATACCCTAAGACCTAATCCCTAAAGATCCTAATCCCTAAACTCTAAACCATATATATAAACTCTTTAAACCTTGAACCAATCATTTTAACCCAAATTAACATCATTTAGACTAATAATTAAGTTCACAGGGCTCAATTTGGCTCAAATCACATAACTGATTGCTCCATTGTATTAATTCACTCAATTTACATGATGACATGGGGTATAATAACAACCCAAAAACACATTTTATAGTTAAAAATGCGTCCAAGTGATTCAAATTGTCCTCATTTATCTTTGTAATTGACTCTATGTACCCTAAACCACATATACATTAAACTTAAGCCCTAAACCATAAACCCCAAACATTATACCCTAAATTATAAACCATAAACTTTCCCCATTTACCAATTGATTTAGTCCCAATTAACATCCTTTATATTATTAATTAGGATCACATGACATAGAGTGATTAGACATTATATACAAGTCCTTAAACCTAAACCCTAAACCCTAATCCCTAATCCATAAAACATAAATTATAATCCCTATGCACTAATTCCCATTACATGCCACAAACATACATGCCTTATGATATAATTTATTTTATCATGGGATGTCATAAAATACATTTTTTAAACCTATAGCCAAAACTTAGCCTTTAGAGTACTAATCTAGCTGTGCATGTGAAGTAAATTGGGGCTATTTCAAGCCTATTCAACCTAATTGCATGACTATAAAATGTGATTTAGGGGTTGATCAGCTCTAATTTCATTATCTCAATTTAAGCAAATAAATATTATTTACTTATATGCAAGTTCTACATGTATAGAATGTGGTTTTGAGCTTAATAAACTTGAAGTCATTAGCTAATTAATACAAATGTTGATTAGTTAAACTATGGAGGTAATTAGGGTTAAAATGAGCCACATGAACCTATTTTAAATTATATACAATTTGATTTGGAGTGAAATTAACCCTAATGTCATGTCATATATAATTAACAAAATAGCTTATTCATTTAATCAAGGAGGCATTTGAGGCTAATCCCTAAATTTTAAACCATAAATATAAAATCTTTAAACCTTGAACCAATAATTTTAGCCCAAACTATTATCATTTAGACTAAGAATTAATTTCACAAGGCTTAGTTTGGTCTAAATCACATGACTAATTACCCCATTTGACTAATTCACTCAATATGCACAATGACATGGGGTATAATGACAACCTAAAAACACATTTTATAGTCATAAATGGGTCCAAGTGATTCAAATTATCCTCAATTATCTTTTTAATTGAACTTGTGTACCCCAAACCATATATACATTAAAACCTAATCCCTAGGCCATAAAATCTAAACATTATACCCTAAATTATAAAACATAAACTTTCCCTATTTACCAATCAATTTAGTCCTAATTAAAATCTTTTGTAGTAAAATTTAGGTTCACATGGCATAGATCAATTAGGCATTATATACATGTCCTTAAACCTAAACCCTATGCCCTAATCCCTAATCCCTAAAACATAAATTTTAATACCTATACCCTAATGTCATCTACATTCTGCAAACATACATGCCTTACGATATAATTGAATTTATCATGAGATGTCATAAAATGCATTTTTTAAACCTATGGCCAAAACTTAGCCTTTGGAGTACCAATCTAATTATGCATCTAAAATAAATTGGGGATATTTTGATCCCCTTTAACCTAATTTCATGACTATAAAATGTGATTTGGGGGTTGATCAACTCCAATTTACCCCAAGAACCTTCATTATTATACCTAATATACCCTAAAATGTATACCCTAATCCTAATCCTTAAATTTCCTAATCTTTAAACTCTAAACCATAAATATAAACTCTTTAAACCCTGAAACAATCATTTTAGCCCAAATTAACATCATTTACACTAAGAATTGTCTTTGCAATTGACCCATGTGTACCCTAAACCTAAACCCTATATATGAAACCCTAAACAATATACCTTAAATTATAAAGCATAAGCTTTCCCTATTTACCAATTCATTTAGTCCCAATTAACATCCTTTGTAGTAAAAATTAGGTTTACAGGGCATAGAGTGATTAGAGCTTATATACACCCTTAAACCTAAACCCTACATTCGCTAATCCCTAAACCCTAAAACATAAATTGTAATCCCTAAACCCTATGCACTAATTCCTTAATCCCTAATCTATATTAATGATAATATGATCGTGTTATTTAATAATGTGATCATGTTATTATTAATATAGATAAATCTTTCTTCTCATTTTCTATGTTTAACCCCTACCAAGTATTAAGAATAACACAATCACATTATTCTTAATATACACAAAACTCTCTTCTCAATATGTATGTTGTAGTAGAACCTAATATCAATAATAATGAGATCATGTTATTGAATAATTTGATCATGTTATATAACACGATCACATTATTATTGTTATTTTTATTGTTATTGTTATTGTTATTGTTATTGTTATTGTTATTGTTATTGTTATTGTTACTGTTATTGTTATTGTTATTGTTATTGTTGTTGTTGTTGTTGTTGTTGTTATTATTATTATTATTATTATTATTATTATTATTATTATTATTATTATTATTATTATTATAGAAGAGTAAGATCACTTTTCAATGTATATGTTTAACCCAAATCAATAATTTTGTCCCCACAAACATTCTCTGCATACTTTTGTGGGACCTACAATACTTGTGTACTTTTGACCCCACCTTTGAAAATTTGTCAATTATCCTTGATGGGTGATGGATCACGTTTGAAGAAGAGGAATATGTTGAAGAAAAAAACACCAAAATAATTAGAATAATTTATCTATAAAAACAAGATACAAATAAAAACTTCATGGTAGACAAGGTACAAACCCTAATCCTGATGAACCAAATGCCATAGATATTAAGCCAATTGACAATAATGAATTAAACAATGATGAAATTGACCATAATGATGAAATTTACCATCATGAAATGAATAATTATAAAATTAACTATAATGAATTAGATAATGTTGAAAGTTTACATTCAAAGTTACATGTTTTTAATTTTGTTGATGATGAGTCTATGTATGATGTTTCACCCCCCATGAATGAAGAAAAATTGATGGAAATAAAAAATGATGAAATTAACCATCAAGAAAATTTCATGGAAACATATAATGAATAAATAAATAACGAAAAAATGTCATCCCACATCTAAACAATGAAAGTAATAATGATTTTGAAACACCCTCTCAATAAATTCCACCATTAACCCCTCCAAGAATTGTGCAAAGAAAAGACAAGACTTAATTGAAGTCAATGAAAATATTTTAGAACCAATGCATAAATAAATGTCTGATCGCCATTCAAAAAGACTAGCTCAATAAATTTGGGATAGTTTCTTTCATAATTTGGATTATGATAGTCAAAGATGTCAATTATTTATTTCATTGATAAAATTGATTAAGATGAGACCTATAATGTACACATTATGATTAAGAAAATCTAACATGGATGACAATAAAAGTGTTGAAAATTTATATGATGCATATCATACTGTAGGCCCAAAATCATGCACCCAAGATTGTAATGTTGTTCGACATATACTTACAACTTGTGTAATAAGTGACCAAATAGGAAAAAAATGAATGGTTTCAAAAATAAGTTGAACACTTAATATAAATAGAAAAATATTAATGAAAGCAATTGAAAGATGTGAAAGACTTAATGAACCTAGTACTAATAATCTCTAGGCATTCTTTAGTAGACTTCCATGAAAGGAAAAGGTTATAGCTGATACTCTCAAAGAGTTACTTGCTCAATTTTGGAAAGATAATACAAGATTTTCACCCAATGCAAGAGATGTAGTGAAAATAAGAGTTGGTTCTCATAACTATGAACCACATCTAAAACATTTATTAGATATGACTCAAACACAACTGTATCTAAATTTTTGTAAAAATATCCACAAATTTTTATTTTGCAAAGATATTTTAAGATAACCAGACCTTTTTATGTAAAAATAAATCACACACGCACCATTTGTTATTGTACATAACATGTTGAATTTTCAATGCACTATGATATTTTTTTCCATTTTCATTGTATTTTACATACTAATAACATTTTTCAAGAGTATGGCATTGAATTACCACTAAAATTAGTCAGGGAATTTATTCCAACTATCTTTTGTAAAAGACCAAATGAATAATTATTTTATAACAAATCATGTTTAAATATAAATTTCAACATTTATGGTGGATTTCCAAAATTAAAAAAATGTATCCATGAGGAGATTAAAAGTAAAATTGGATAAGAATTAATTGGTTTAAGGAAATATAAATCAATGACTTATTAAGTAAAAGATGGAAAAGAATCTAAAAGGTGTGAGCTTGTTACAAAAAAGATACATGTTTCTAAATTTTTGGTCAAATTTAGGGAGAAATTTGTTTATGAGTATTCAAGGTAAGTAAGGATACACACACGGGGCTAGATGGTTAGATGAATATTTCAAGATAAGTAAAAATGCATTCACACTTTGATTGTTTCAGAAGTTGATTTTGCTAAAAATTACACATTCAAACCTCAAATAGAAGTTCAATCGTAGTATTACAACTCATCACAAGTTAAGATATTCATGCATATAACATTCATGCATGCCCCTGATAGTACAAAGCAATAAAAACTATTAAGGGAGTATCATTTATATATAAATGATGATCGATCACATTGTTCAAAGTATGTACATGGTTATTTTTAGAAGTTATATAAATAGTTGAGTCAGAGGAACATTACTTTCAATCAACATTACATTTGGTTAGACAATTTCACATCGTAATTCAAAAATGCACAGATGTTTTATTGACTGATTAGCATGCACAGTACCACTGGTGTAGAACACATTTGAAGTTTCACCAAGCTTGGACATGGAAAAGGGGAGCATGATAGTGTTGGAGAATGTATAAAAAGAGATATTGTAATGGAGGAGTTGAAACTGAAATAGGGTGTTCATTTGACAAATGCAAAAATCATGGTTGAATGGTGTAATGAGAACATGTGTCATGGTGCTCAACCAAATTCTATAGTTCATAGACATTTTTGGTTAATAGAGGAAGAACACTTGGAAAAGTATGAGGATTATATGACTCTAATAGTTTGAAGTGACCTCCACTCATTTCATAACTCAAATACAAGTTTTTAGACTATTCATACGTGACACTTAGTATATTTTTGTTCTACATGCATGGAATATGTTTGGAATGCGTGTGATTCACAAGAGTGGGTGGATGATTGGAGTTACAAACCTCTAATCCCAATCAACACATATCAAGTTCCAATAGCATTGCAACTTTTAAATATCACATCATCATATGACTTTGACCATGTATCTAATCTAGTGCAGCTAGGTAGAATATTTTTCATTATGTATAATTTATTCTCATTATATATCTTCATATTGTTGCTAAAAATGATTTTTTGTGATACAAGTCATGTTATTGAAGTTATTTCAGATGAAGATAATGAATAGTTCCTTGATTATTGCTTGTATCAGTGTGTAGAGAGAAAAAAAAATTGACTTCCCTAGTTATAGATAGAGAAAACATTGACTATCCCACTAGGTCAGTGGTAGTCATTGGAACTTGGTTTCAATGATATCATATAAAATATTTAATTCAATGGATTTTTGAAGATTTTGAAATGTACAAGAAGATACTTCACTATTTAAATTTGATTCTTGTAATAAATATTCAACTACAAAAATATCATGGGAGGCCATTAAACATAAAACTATGGAAAGTTCAGGAGTCAAACCATGAAGCTATTCTTGATACTATCAAGGTTAGAGTAGATCCTAGTGGTTCATTGGACTGTAGTACATAAGTATGTTGAATTTTCAAATGTAGATATAATCAATTTTACCAAATTTTTTTTTATTTTCTAGATAGTACATATAAATTTCATTTGTAATTACTTACATTTTTTAAGTTAGTGGTGTCAGATAAGCTTCCACTTTCATGTGGTTTGCAATGTCAATAGAGAATTATATATTATTGAAGCTAAGATAAGTTAAATTTGGACATGATCAAAGTGATATATTCTCAGGTGGAGGTCTCTGAGGAATAAATGGTAGTTGGATCTCAAGAAGTTGCTTGTTTAATGCCAAAAAGTTGCATTTTTAGACCCCTCACTACAACTTTTCTAATTGACTGATCTCAAAGGTTATACCTAATTTATTTGGGGTTATATTAGAGGGATTAAATATTCATAGGAAGGATCTGATGGTTCACAAAAATGACTTAGAATTTTCATTTTATGTGTGTTTGAACTTACGCTAAAAATTACATTTTTCTTGTATTGGTAAGGGCATTCTTGAGGCCAGAATGGGTGGTGAGTTTGTCGATCAGCCTTGATGGGAGGATAAAAACCTAATACTATATGTTATATTCCCCCTGGTGTGTTGAAAGTGTTATTCTTTTATCAATAATTATCAGAACAATAGTTATACAACCATAACTTAAACTTTGACAACATTTGTTGTTAGTGTTTTCACGCTCTAGAATGGTAGTGAAAATGCACTTCCAAGTAGATTTGAATATAGTGGTAGTGTGATAACATTAAATTTTTATATATGGACATGATCAAAGTGATATATTCTTAGGTGGAGTTCCCAAAGATAGAAATGGCAGTTAGAGCTTAAGAAGTTGTTTATTTAATGTCAAAAATTTGCATTTTTGGACCTATCATTGCAACTTGTGCAACAGATTGCTATCAAAGGTTAATATTGAGTAATATAGGGTGAAATTAGAGGTATTTAATAGGTAGGAATGGGATTCTATGGTTCACATAAATTACTTATAAATGCATGTTTGAATTTAGGCTAAAAAATTGTATTTTTATTTTATTGAGAAGGGCATTCTTGAGGCCAGAATGGGTGGTGGGTTTGTCAATCAGGCCTAATGGGAGGCCAAGAACCTAGTATTAGACATTATTATATCATAAAATATGTTTATATTGTTATTTTTTAATCAGGAAGCATCAAAACCATAGTTTTGTAACCATAACTTAAACTTTGACAACATTTGTTGTCGGTGTTTTTACGTTCTAAAACAATAGTGAAAATGCATTTACATGTGGATTTGACATCATGGAAATGTTATAACATGTAATTTTCCTATATATATGTGATCAAAGTTATATATTCTCAGGTGGAGGTCTTGGAGATAAAAATGGTAGTTGGAGCTCAAGAAGTTACTTGTTCAATGCCAAAAAGTTGCATTTTTGGACCCATCACTGCAACTTATCCAATGGATTGATCTCAAAGGTTACACATGAGTGCTCCAAAGTGAAATTAGAGGGATTAAAGAGGTATGGGATGGATTTTATATTTTATATAAATGACTTACATGTTTTATTTTATGCATGTTTGAACTTAGGCTTTAAAATGTATTTTTTTGTATTAGGAAGGGTATTCTTGAAGTCAAAATGGGTGGTGGGTTTATCGATCATGATTGATGGGAGGAAAAGAACCCAATATTATAATTTATTCACCCTACCCAAATTTTTTATCAATGCCATTTGTTGGTCAGGAAGCATTGAAACAACATTTTTGCTAAGCTTTAATCCTGCAAAAATTCTTAGTAAATCCAAAGTAAGGGTTTTATGAGTAAAACACCTCTAAATTTTAAAAAATTAAACAATAAGGTCTAAAAATTTGTGAGAAGATGGGTAATAGATCTTATAACTTATTATAAGTATCATTGGGTTGATAATAAGTTTAAAATTATAGGTACAAAGGACTATTTTTATGTACACCTATAGAATACCATTTTTGAGAAAGTTGTGAATATGGTAAGATGAGTTTTTAGTTGATTTGAGTTACATAAAATTACGTAAGGGTTAAAACATGTTAAAATTTATAAAATAGAACTATAAATATAATTTTTACGAGCTACAAACTCTATTTTGAGAAATTGACCTATTGGAGCAACAACTAGGTAGAGAGACCTAGAAACTTAAAAAGATAGAATTTGAGAATGAGAGCTCAATATATTAAAGACCTATAGTTGGTTGATTTATTATAAGTTTTTACACCTACATAAATCCATGATTTTTCCTTAGACCCATCCAAAATTTCTTAAAGAAGTTTGTTAAAAATAAGGAGAGTAGATTGGAGGGATTGGTGACTAGTTAAGAGCAGACCTAATGAGTAATTGACTAGTTTAAAAGAAGATTATTTGAGAGTGGATTTTGAATCGAGTTGAGAAAAAAAGTGGATAAGTGAGGTTGGAATTTTTCATGATCGTAGAGCATATGAATGTGAATTTCATATCCTTATTAAACATAGAAGAGAAAACTATGCATTAGGTGGTGTTAGAGGATGATACAGGGTTTTGGCCAAAGATAGATCATTGTCTCATGAGTGAATATTTTGTTTCAAGTCAGTAAGGTTACCTTTTGTTAGACTAAAGACATTATATTCAAGTTCAAGTATAAGTTCATCTTGAAAGCTTAGAAAATATAAAACTGTAAAGTCGAAGAAGTATACCATGTACATGGTCACCAAAAGGAGTTGAGTGTAGAAGAGGTATTGATAGAGATTACTCAAGAGGTGAGGAAAAATATAAAGGAACAAGAATCATAAAAGGCATACAAGTAGTAGGCCTAGTTTCAATAAAATCTAGTCAAAAAAGCATTAGAGCCAAGTTAAGGTGAAAGATCAAGTAACTTACAGGTATAGTTATTCAAGTGAGAAATTTTTAAGAATTCATGAATGATTTTATGTCTTTTCATTATAAAATTTTAAACATGATTGGGTATGGTTTTTAAGTGAAATAAAATTGTGTTAATGATCAATTGAAATATTTTAAATAGGTGATGATAAATGTAAAATAGATAAGAGTGTCATTAATCATTTCCACTACACAATCAAATAAAAAATTTAATTTAAAAAATTTCATCTACCAACATAGTATCTAATGTTGGGTGAATGTCATATAGATATATACAATGCTAAAAATGCATAAATTTCCATATAGGTATACAAAAAAACACATCTCGTGTAAGACATTATATTAATCAAATAGCCTCCTTCTCTTTGCCTTACTTTAAGAAGACTCTCCCTGGAATGCCTTGCTAGTAGATGGAGACCCCTCTAATGCCTTGGATTACTCCAAGGTCTAATTGCAGGTCCAATGCTCATAACTCACTTGAAACTAAACCTATTTAAATACAAATATTATTACAAAATTAACATAAAATACATTTAACCAATTATTAAAAAATTAATTTTAAACTAAAATAAAAAATTATTTAAACATGCACTTACTATAAGTTCATAATCCTACTCAATCTATTTTTGACGCTCAAATAAGTTAGTGGCAGGCTCAACTATTTGAATAGGTGTTTGAAATATGAAAGAATCATGAGAAGTTACCTTACTAATCATCTGACTAGGACTATCAAATGTCATAGGATAACCCTACATGCATAATACATTCACATAAGTTATATTTACTCTAAGTGTCATAAAATTTAAAAAAATAAATCTATTTTTATAATTCAAAATTATAAGTTAATATATACCTATGTCAGTGTCTGTGCAGATGACATTACAATAATAATGCCTATGTCTACTTGACTCACAGTGATGGAGGAGCGTCTACTTGAGCCATCATTTTTTCATGTAAATAAGGTCTCAATTACTTTTCTATAAAGTATCAAAGATATATATGGCAATTTTTTCTCAATGTAAACCAAGATATATATGACATTGTATTTCAACGTGCATATCATGAAAAGACAATTTAAACTAAGAATCATAGAAGTGTAACTACCATGCAATGTGTAATGGATAATAATAGCAAGTATTTTACATATTGGAGGTAATATAAAAATTCTAATACATGTAGTAATTTTGAGTGGAAGATTAGGAGGTGGAAAGAATAGTAGCACTTCGAGAAGGCAGAGTTGGGAGAGAAAAAGAATAAGAGACATATCAAGAACTCTGTTCTTAATTTTAAAGATTCTTTGGATAGATTAAAATGTAAATAAGTGTCTATTTATTTATGATAAATACTATGGTGTTCATATATATATATATATAGAGAATATTCAAGTCAGTAATCTACAAGTTTAAATTGGTGAAACCCAAGTTTCAATACTCTGTCTTTAGGCACAGTCAAAAAGAAGAGAACATAGTTAGTTTAAAGTGTCATTATAAATGATTGAAATATGAATAAGTGATATAGGATCTATATGAAATATATTTAAACACATTTATAGTCTCAATACTATTGAAAAAAATCAAAATAGATGAGAAGATTATATACAGTCTAATTAGCAACAATTCTGAGTTTGCATAGTCATAAAGAAATACCATATAGAGTTCTTGGAAATAGAGTTGAGGATTTAAGGTATTGTGAATGTCATGGGATATTATTTTTCCATGTGTGTTATTTTTTTAATTTCTATCAAATGAAGGTAAAGGGTCTTAAGTGTTTATTCTATCTTATTTATTGACATAGTCATGTTGGAGGGGTACATAATTTTGTAAAACTACATGTTGGGAGTGATTTAGTATTGAGAAAGGAAAATTAATAGTTTGAAAAGATGTGTGGGGTAAGCGTAGAGCCATTTAAATAATTATAATCTTTGATAAGGGTAAAAAGGTCATTCTATCTCATTTATTATCCTCTCAGCTAGGTGTAGGATTGAGACAACACAAGTCAGGGTTGAAACTGGAAAATGAGATAACAAGTGATTTAACTGATGAAAAGTAATTAAAATTTGTGGATAGGTGAATTTATATAATAAGAAGAGGATTTGTTAAGGTTTAAAGTCAATTTGAGTTTTTATGGTATGGTTTCATAATCAGTAGCCTTGAATTAGGCCTATGAGACTTAATTAGTCATGAGGGATATTGAGTTAGGTGTTCTCCAAAAATAGTTAAATTATGAAATTTTGTGTGGAGATATGTGATATAAAGGGGTATCTAAATGTGGGTTTGGTTCAGTTGGGAGATTTGTAGTTTACTCAGAACAAGGAGGGTTGCCTCAAAAAAGGGCTAGTAAAAATAAGGTGTCAAAGAGGAAAGAAGAGTTAAGTTAAGATTTGAGGCTTGGGGGTTGTGTGGAATGGTTGGATGCATGAAATAATATTTAATTGATTTGGTAGATGGTCTTTGTAATACCCCTTGTGTCAAACCTATGTATCTAGTCATCTTGATCCATTTATCATTTATGGTGATCCTTATATGTTTATAACATTTGATGTGTGATATTTGATGTTTTGATATATTTTATGATCTAAATGGATATATAGGGGACTATATAAGAATATCTCTATGTACCTTAGTATCTAATTCAATAAACTTCAATTGGATGCATGATTACTTAGTGTAATTATCTTGAGTTGATATATATTTTATTTGGATTTTGATGTTGAATAACATGATGATTCATTTAGACTTATAAATGATTATATTGGATTAACCAAAGATTATGATTTAGTCTTGTGACATTCTTATATTAATAGTTAATGTGTGTGTGTGTGTGTGTGCGCGTGCGCACGCGTGCATATCATTTAGATATAGATTATTTTCTTGGACGTATTTGATGTTGTATTTAGTTTACATATTATAAGGGACCAAATGTGGGATTACGAAGGACTCAAGCATGTCTTGACAGACCATATTCACCACTAAAATCACCCCAACCTTTAACCTTATACCAATCATTTTGTTTTAAATTGTTAATCAAATTAGTTTTGTCTTTTATTCCTAATTTTATTATATTTCATTAGGATGTTTTATCCTAATCCTCCTTCCTAATTAAATTACCCTAAATTTATGTTAACCTCTATGAGGTTAATTAACCTTGACTAGGAGTTGGATTGACCCAAAAACTCAACCCATCTGTCTAATCCCGAAATTTACCTTACACCCACTTTTTACATTGAGTTTTGAGCAAGTAAAGCTTGTCTCACAAGTCTCTTTTAGGCCCATACCCATATCCATTGGGTAGGATGGTTTTCCAAGGCCTTTTGACCATTTTTTGGTCATAAAAAGGACTTTATTTATGTCCTACATTTTCATCCTCATAAGTAAGCTTGTACTTAGTACAAGTGAATTATATTTTATATGTTTTGGGCAAGGAACGCCTATGTAGGTGTGTAAGTGAATTTATGAGATTGTAAGAGTTTTTATTGAAAGTTGGTCACATCCTTTGGATGAGGATGGACAAGTGTCTTTTCCTTATTGGATTTTGATTTTGTGGCCTTATCTATTTTAAGAGCTTTGTTTTGGTCTTTGAGGGGGATGATTGGATGAAGGAGAGTTTAGAGCTTGGTGAAATGAAAAAAAACTTGGAGAATATTGACAAGTAGAGCTTGGGTTGAGGTAGGTATTTTACTTATGTTTTTCTTATGTTTGAATGCTCTCTCTCCCTTTTATTGTTTTATTGAATAAGAATTCCTTATGAAAAATGTATTAGATTTTTGGATGGATTTGATGCCCTTGATTTAAGACTTTATTCTTAATTTTTTTTATCTTATATTGTTTCCATGTTCTTCCTTTCTTATTGTTGTGCAAATATTGGTAGTGAGCTTGGAAACACCTTTACACTAGGAGGTTTAGAGAGGAATATTGATCCTTGATAATAAATTTTGCATTTGGATTGGAATCCCTTGTGCACATTGATGAATTTATGTGATAAAGAAATTAAAAGCCTCTTCTCCTTCCCTAATGAAATATTGGTGTCTTCCATGTGACTTATGTTCTCTTACTTTATTTCCCTTGAATTCTTATTGTGGATTTTGGTACTCTTTTGTGATCTTTGAAATCCCTTATACTTATGCATATGGACTTGATGGCATGCCTCTTTCCCTTGGGCTCGAAGGAGTCCTTGCATGGACCTCAATAGTTGAGGACCATGCGATCATGCCTATTGGATGGGTGGTCAAGCACATTTCTTTGGCCTATTTTAGTGTCCTTGAGATATATTTGGAATTTGACTAATTGAGTGTAGGTGTTTACTTCTTGGAGCTTGAGGTTGAAGCATGATGGCTACTATCTTATGTATTTTGTTATTCTAAACCTTTTTTATGTTGTTGATGAGATGTTTTCCCTTGTGAACCATTGTGAAAATAAGGTTTTATTGAAGACATGTTAAAACTTGTAATCTTGAATGTTTCTTTATGGATTCTTAAAAATATTGTAAGAGACTATGATATTAGCCTTATAAGCTTATTATTATATCCTTCTTTATATTATTGAAAGTGCTTGAATATATTAAATAAGTGTTGTGAAAATAATTCTACCTCCTTTTTAAAAGTTATTTTCCTCTTAATGCAAATGGCTACTTGTTGATATATGAATATTAGAAAATGTATACTCATTGTAGTATTTTTTTAAGTTGATCATATGACTAATAGAATGTTTTATGATCTTGATATGATATGCAATAAAAATATTGTTAATAAAATAAGGTTTTGAAGCTATCCTTTTAGCATTTGAATGTAATGCATACTTTTGATTAAAAATAAATGGTTGAATAGTTTTAAAAGGAAAATATATTACTTTTTTTTTCTTCCCTTGAATCTCAAAGAAGATTATGGCTACAAATGAAAATTTGACCTCTTGATGTTGTAGGTTGTTTGCTTGTAAATTATACTCCCTTGTATCTCTCATAAGTGTTAAAATATGTTATTATATGCATTGATTATGATAAAATAATCTTCTCCCTGTCACTATCTCTCTCTTCCTCTCTTTTAATTTATGAAAGTTAAAAATAATCAAATATATATAAATAATCAGAATTTATTACAGAAAATAAAACTAATAAAAAGAGAATTTAAAGAAAGTAAGAAAATATATTTACATTGAGTTTACACATGCAAGAAATATAATCTTCATATTGGAGTGTATTATTTTGAGCTTCCTCCATAACTAGAACTTGCAAATCTGTGAAAAGAAAAAACAAGCAAAAATGAGAAACAAATTTGAGAAGTAACTTTATTTGGGTAATAAGAAAATGTAGGGCTTTCTAAAAGAATACTTAGATCTAATGGTTCAAATTAAATCAATCCTATGGCTCTCACTTATTCTTCCACTTGCAAGTGGGAAAAAGACTTTTGACTTTGAAATTCAAATTTAAAGTTGATTAAATTTATTCTTGGTGACTTACATGAAATTAATGAATTAGTTTTAATTTATCTATTATTTTTCCTTGAACTTGTAAAAGTTAATAATTAAGTATTCAAAGAAAGATTGAAATGTATTTTATTTAATTATTTCACGATTAACCATCCTCTACTAATAATTAAATAAAATTATTTTATTTAATTATTAGTGATAACTAATATTTAATTATTAATAGTAAATAATAATTCATAAATAAAATTTGATAATTTTATTACCTGTGAGTAATTTAAATGGAACAATTTATGTTATGATCTTTATGTTAAATTTAATCAACTAGTTTATTAAAGTTATTTTTGGATTTAGTTATTTGGAACTATTTATCTTTTACTTGAATGGATAAATTTTTATAAATTAAAATAATTATCCATCTTCTTTGATTTTTATAAGGTGTCTTTTAATTATTTGGTTGAAAATGATAGTTATTAAAGACTATTTAAATGTTTTATTAAACCACACTTAACGACACTTTAATAGTAAAATTAGCATACCATAATGTAATTATTATCAATATTTTAAAATTAATATAAATAATATTGAAGTATTTGAAAACAGTGATTATTAATGAAACCGGCTTTTCAATGTCTAATTAAATTATTTGTTTAGTTATTGAAACATTTGTAGTAAAATGAAACTAGTTTGACATAGTGACATGTGGATTTAGTTTAATTGTATGAATAATATAGTCTTATTAGTTTTAATTAAAAAAATGTTAGTGTTTTCATGGGTTTTATCTAGGTAAAATTTTGGGTGTTATAGTCTTATGAGTATTGTGGAAGGACAAAATCAAAGTAGCATGTAGGCCTATGAAAATACATAAAAAGATTGTAAATAATAAAGTAAGAATAAAGAGAGAGAGAGAATATTGAAAAAGAGTATGAACTAAGGAGGTTGATGTTAAAATAAAATATTATAGATGTAGTTGATTAGTAAAATGACTTTAAGTAGAGAAGGAGGATTAAGTGAATAAAAGGAGGCTTAAGAGTCATTGAGCAGGTAAGAGTGAACAAAAAAGCCCTAGTAAATGTAAAGTGATCAAAGAGATAAAGAAGTTGAAGACATAAGACAAAGAAGGACAAGAAAAGATTAGAGATGGGTATTTGGCAGAGGTAAGTGTATGTTTCCATCCATATAAGGGAAGCTTGTTATAACCTCTGTATCAAGATCCTTGATAGATAAATTTAACTTAAAATTACAAGGCAAATATACATAGACTAAATGTACATACAACATACTATTAACTTAAAATTTTACCTCTATATAAGTAAAATCTATCATCCTAACAAAGATAAATGTAGTATTGGATGGGCCAGTATATGGATACAAAATTGTAAACAATGACTGCATTAAATCAAATGTTGTAAATATCGACTGTGTTGATGAAGGCATCATCACCTCTTAGGACATAAAAATGACATATATATTATTCAATTTATATGTAAATGAATTTTTAGCTAATTAAATTTTTAAATATAACTTAAATTTAACATAACATCTATATATACCTGTATCTATGTAGTGGTTGATGTTTGCACACCAAATGTGTATGATAAAAACTCATCCCTCATAATAATATTATCCAATACCTCTAAACCACCAAAACCATTATCATTAGAAGGTCTAATGCACATAGCTCCACAAAAACTACAAGGGTGGGGTTGGGTATGCACACTAGGTGGTGTATCTTTAGCATCAATATGTGAGAGCTTACTCATATGTTAAATGGGTGTATCAGTGAGTGAATTAAGAGCATGTAGAGATTCAATATCCATGACTTGCTAAAGTATATATGGGATCTCGAGATCAAGTGGATTTTGGATATAGATCCTTGTAGGCTTATTAGATACATGACATGCACTTGGTTGATTCTATGTAGAGCCTTTCCCTCGGCCTTAAAACTCACTATAATTAAAATAGTTTAGAATATCATTGAGAACAAACTCATAGTGGAGTTTTATCAAAAAATAAAATGAGACCTCGTGGTTGTTACATGGTGGATAATCAAACACCATCCACCATCGATCCCAAAAATTAGTTGTGATTAAATTATGTTGGCAATGATGGATTGGAAAATGTTTAGTAGTTACAAGAAATGGTGCATTGGTGGCTAGGTCAATGAATAAGACACAAATAAAGGCTTTTAAGATTTTTTTGTTCTTGACCTCAAGTGTTGATAATTTATCAGCATAATAAGCCCTAAAACTATCTTGATATGAAGCCCATCTATTAATTTGACTTATTATAGAGTCTATTTGACATAATAATGTCTCTATGAAATTGGCTAGATAGGTGCGATGGATATTCATGGAAATGAGATCCTTCATTATCCAAATTAATTCTTCAATTTCAATTTTATTTCTCACAATGTGGTCAAATAGACTCTCTTGACTTCCTGGGGGATTTTATGAAACTATAGGAGGGTTAGGTAGAGGGATAAGAGGAGGAACAAGAGGGTTCTATGGAGGGTTAGGAGGAGGAACAAGAGGGTTCTATGGAGGGTTAGGAGGAGGAACAAGAAGGTTCTATAGAGGGAGGGTTAGATAGAATAACGTGAAGGTTAGTAGGATGAGCTATTCAAAACAAATAAATTACCACTAAAATTAATAATATTACTAAAAATTAAGGTTAAATAATGAAAATTACTAAAAAATTACTAAATTTAGGGTTAAAAAGTGTATATTTTTATCACTTACCTATTATACATGGTGGCATCATCGATTAGCATCTTCCTAAGATAAATTATGGTAAGGTTTACTCTCACCCAAAATGCGATCACAAAATGTGTGGTTAATAAAGGAATCTCAAATGTAAAATGAGAAATTTTGCATTCGGGTTTCATTTTTTTGGTTACATAGGTAATGTGATCATGTTATTGAAAAAAATAATAACATAATCACATTATTATTTTAAATAACATGATCACACTATTTAATAATGCGAACATGTTATGGCTCGATAATTACTGAACCATAATTTAAATAGCATGATTACATTAATTAATTAATATGATAATATTAATAAATAATGTGATCATGTTACCTAAAATGTCCAATAAATTATCCCTCAACTATGTGCACTTATCCAATAACCTTTGTTGGAATGATAAAATTTTCTTGAAGTACACCTTTGTTTATTGGGTTGACTGCAATAGTGCTTGCAAAATTATAAAGAATGTTATATTCCTTCTAAATCATGTTTAAATTCATAATAAATATTTCTGTATTTTTTTTACAATGTTCAAAACTTTAAAAAAATAAAGGATAAACATCCACTTTTATATTTAGCAGTAGTTTCATTGCAATATTTTGTATGTTGGCATTTGTATTAGATGTGACCAAAATACTAATTAAAATTATGCAAACACAAAATTTAAAAATTAGGTCAAATATCCTCTTGGTTTTATGTGCTCATTGACTTGAAGTGTAGTGTTATTCTTTTTCAAATAATGTTTTTGAATTAACAATCCTAAGTCAAGAAAAAACAAATATTTTTTTGGAGGTACTACAGATAATAATAATTTTGAGATTCACTTTATATTCACTTTATTTTTGAATGTTATATTAATGTCAGTTAATATTTTACCTATAATTATAGGATTTTTCATAGATTTTACATCATCTCCAATCAAATCTACATAAGAATTTAAACTTATAATTATTTAATTCTTAACAAACATAATCAAACCAACTATATTGGGCCTTAGTCATGAAGATCTCTATAATTAATTACTAAGTAATAATTAATACATCTTTATGATCCAATTGTGACAATTATCAGTGCATGCTATGATGTAGTTGATATGTTTACTATAGTTAATTGCATGTTATGTTGAATTTCATCTTGTTAATTAGATGTGACTTCTAGTGGTTTACTTGTCTTCTCTTAAGCTGAACTTGAGTCTTCATTTAATTTGTCAGCCACATTCATCATTGTTTATAATAGCTTAACAATTTATACCAACATGAAACCTATAATTTTAGAATGAGAATTCATTTTTTTTAGAATGGGTGGCCACCCATAAATTATCAAATGCATCGAGAAGTCTAATATCTAAGATCAAGGGATGTACATTCTTAAAAATAGAGAAATGTAAATAATTTAATAGTCAGATATATATTATTTTTAAAACTTATGATCTAAATGATTGAATTCAACTATGAAAATTATTTAATATATAAGTATGTAAATTTTATGATATAATTATCAAACCATGTATGTATATGGGGGTATCATGAGATATTTGTATTATTGTTTAAGCATCATCTATAGCTTTAGATTTTACACTATGTATATCAGTGAAGTTATCTTTAAAGTTTCAGTAACTTGTATTACATTTGTGCCTCCATAAATTACTAAAACAAGGGATGAGTCTATGTTGTATTTTGATAACATGTGTTCCCAAAAATTGATAGATCTCTCATACTTGAAAGGATGTTGTGATAAGAAAATACCAATATTAGTTGGCCTCACAATGTCTAAGGGCTCAGTGTGTGACTAGTCAATTTATATTCTCACTTATCAATCCTATCTTTTGAATCATGGACACAATAAATCTTAAAGACCACTGATAGTCCTTCAAACACACCTTCCTCGTTCAAAATTTTGTAACATCATTAAAATTTTATTTTATTATTTATTGAGCCTTTTACATGTAGATGTGTACATAAATATGAAACAAGTAAGCTTTGATAATTACAACAAGAAAGATGCACACATAATTCATTACACTAGACCCAATGTAGGAGAGTAGATCTATAATATCACTATGTGTGACATCAGTCACAATGTTAATTTTTTTTATAATAACCACCTTCAGACTAAGATAAAAATGGTGTTCTAGTACTCACAATGTTTTTCCAATATAAAATAAAAACCTGCTTATATGTGAACTTATAAGTATCTTCCTCCCTTGTTTGAGAAATTTTCCTAATTGATGATACCTATAATTCTAGGAGGTTGATATAATCCTTTAATATAGTTATATAATCTTTTATTTTTGTCTATATCCCTTACCCTATTTGTTTTATTTTTATTTTTCTCTTTGCATTTATAAATTCATCATAAATTTGAACAAAGTGAGTTTCATTCATGTAAAAATTTTCTATCACATTTGATGCATCACACCCAACATAGCTACCTATTCAGGAACCCTGAATTCAAATAGTTTATAATTTTTACCCTTTAGACTCTAGTCTCCTTCACTCTTTTACAATAGGTAAGTAAAGTTTTTCCCTTCACACACGGGTCAACAATTTCCTTCAAAAAAACATGTCCACTCATAATTTATGATCACATCCAATTATTATATAAACATACCTCTTGTACCTTTAAATAAACCTACCATAAATTTATCCATTGATTTTGACTTGAAATTTGTCTCACTATATTTATTAGGGATGCAAGTCAACCCAATATTTACATAGAGATAAAAAAATAAGAACTTATTTTTACCATATGTCATCAGAAAGATCGATAAATGACAACTTATCATTAAAGTTGTCCAATTTTTATTTTTCAAAAATATTCATAATACTTCTTAAAAAACCTGTATGCAAAAATAAAAACAATTTACATTAATCAAACATATAAAGTAATTAAATGGTTTTTTATTTATTTTATTATTATTTGACCTAAAATAAATATTTTTATTACCTTCTAGTTGTCTATCTTTCCATTTCCTGAGTCGAGGTGTTTTTTTTCCATGATCCACAATGCCTTACATTTGCATAACTAGTCAATAAACATTGTTAAAACCCATGTTTTGTTTTCCATATTTTTTTATTTGTAGATATTGATTACCTAATATATTGTGATTGTGGTATAAATAATATGAGCTGAAATTTATTTTAATCTGTCATAAAAATAAGTAAACTCATAGTTTTCAAAATAATTTTTATAGTTGCGATGGTATGTTACCCATTGATAATGTAGAAACTAGTGTTTAGATCCTACAATTCATGCTTGAGTTTAATTTCCAAGACATAACTAATTAATTTTATGAATTAAATCAATATTACATCCTACTAAAGAGGCATAAGATTACAAAACATTGAGCTAACCACTCTATCAACACTAGGTAGATTAAGGGATTGATATTGGTATTTAGGATGAGCTTAGTGGTAGCGTGCAACTACAATATTGAATGATTTTTCATTGAATATGAAAAATTGAATCTATTGAGATTTTGAAGATTCACTTTCTTAAAATTCATTTTCATCTTAATTCAATAGATTTTTCACCCTTGTAGATGCCCTTCGCTCTTTGAATCATGATACTGAAGTTTTTTTTCAGCTTGGCCAATAGTTGCATTCTCATATATATAAACATTTTTGAAAAAAAAATCTTCCAAAATTATTATCCATATTAAATTAGTGGGAGATAACTAAAGTGAATGCATATTCATAAAGTCTTATGAATGCTAGTTTAATTCAAATACAAATAGTTTCATCGGTTTCCCCTCCAGTGATGTCTCCATCTATAAATTGTTCTAATTTCCAACCATAGGAATAACAAGAATCTTTCTGATATTTTTAAAATGAACCGTGACACTTTTTATATATAATGAAACCTCTAGATCTATTTGAATAATTTATTATAACTAGTTATTATTGTCTATGTGCTCCACCTAAACCCTTGTTACATTCTCTAAAATATATTTCATATTTAACACTTTCTCAACCACTTGATGTTCTCTTGACAAGGAATGAAATAAATATAGGTCATTGGAATAGTTAGATGGATATTATATCTCTATGAACCACTCATCATCTATTTTATCTTATTCCAATTCACCTTGAATAAATAGAATATCTTAGTAAGGAACACTGCCCATAATAGCCATTATAATTCATGTTATAAAAATTTGGTCATAGTTTGTCATTGGTCCTAAATCATGTTCAAAATTATTTTACATTGATATGACATTAGAGAAATACTATGCAATACTTGAAATATTATATAAAATATTAATGGGAAGTAGCTTGAGTACTAATCATAATTAGCCAACATTTCAATAAGATGGTAGAATGATATTAAAATGAGAACATAATCACAACACAATAACACAAAAATATATCATGACGACAAGTGAAATATGTCATGTTTTTAAAACATGTCAAAATAAACTATTTAGATACATGAGTCACCAAATCATTTTTTTGAATAGATGGTTATTATGTAAATATGTAAATTCTTAACATAATACTAGTAAAACATAATCATCTATTATTATATGCCACTTATTGATAATAATCTTAATATAGGCTTGTGTATAATGGGCACACACCTATTCTGAATCAAGTCTATAAGAATAATATAAACATTAGAGTCCTATATTCTTAATATATCAATGTGTAGATTACACAAGTTAAGAGTATAACACATATTGTTTATAATATCTTAGTAAAAACCTTCCCATTATTTTCATGCTCAACTGGTGATTGTTAATGAATTTGCCTAATTAGAATGAGTTGTTAGCTATTTTAACTAATCTTGATAATTTATCTTTTTTTTCTAAAATTTAATATATGTGTGTGTTAACATCATTTTAGTTTCTTACAACTAACCCACAACATATATTGGTTTATGGCATGTGTTTCATCATTATAATTTATAGTAATTCAACTTGAAATGTTCTAGGTTTAAATTGGATCATAGAACACCCTCATTTACATTTCCCTCCTTTTTACATTTTTAAATCAGAACCACCTTAATTTTATAGATACTCATTTTGGTACAAACATAATTCGTAACTTATTGTTATAATTTTATATGTGTAGATCTCTTGACCAAGAATTAGATGTCTAGTGGTGCAATATTTTATGTACCTCTTTGGTTTCATTCTATTTTAATTTATTTTACCACCCTCTTAGGATTATATGTTTTGGAGACACATTTTTATCCACCATTCTCCATGGATTCCTTCTTGTTATTCAGTTATTTCTATGTTTTTGGCCTCTAAACAACTATGTCTATGTTAGACACTTGTATTGACACAAGTGTCCAAACTTATCTTTTCATCTTTTTTTGTATCTTTCAAATTTGTGACCATTTTTTAGTCTCATTTATTTATTCTACTGTCATCTTTTTGCGTGCCACTAGGTCTTAATTTGAAATCAAGGGATCCCTATATATACAAAGGTTATAATCTTACTCCTTCTCTCCTATATATATATATATATACAAAGGTTATAATCTTACTCCATTTTTTAATTTATTTATTCTATTTTCATTTATTTATTATATTTTAACTAATCTTAATTTGAATAAGGAATACGTGGAGGGGAGGTTAGTATAGTGTTAGTTCAATAAAATTAAAATTATACACTAAACACTTGACACCTCTAGCCTAGCCACTAGGGGGAACATAGTTAATAGACATACAAATAAAAACACAACTAGAACACAAAATAAATAATTATTTTACCTTCCTTGAATATCCAAATAGCTTGTTGAAGTGGCTTGGCCAGTTTGTGCTTCAATAAGTCTTTAACAATGAAGTTCCATTTGCTCCTTCTCTCCTTGTCACCTTGGATTGGCTAATTGGCTTATGAATTTGGAATGGTAACACTACTTGAATGGTTTATTTGCATCTATTTTATCATTATAAAATTACACCAAGATAGTTTATGAGGTAAATCTTGCATAATAACACTACACTATCAAAGTTTAGAGATCAATAGGTATGGCCTTATATTTATAACCTCCAAAGTTAACTCTCACCCAAGGTGAGTTAAGGTTGAGTTTAAATATGGAATGAGTTCAAACTAACCCTAGGTAAGTTGAGGCTAACTCTAGTTGAGTTAAAAAGGTGTTATATAATTATAATTTTTAAATTTTGGGTATATCTCTCAAATTAGATAATTTGAAAGATCTTGATAACTCATAAAAGCAATGATGAAAAGGCTTGATATTTTGAGTTTTGGAATTTCTATTTTGAGATATTCATTAATTAAAAATGAATAATTTAGTTATACATTTAATTTTATTTAATTAGTTTATTCATTTTGATTAGTATTTTATCTCTTTTAAGATTTAATCAAGTTCCCCACTTAATGGGTTCATAGACCAAACTACCAGTTATTAGGCCATAAGCTGACTGTGGATGAATTCATGAGAATTTATTTTTATGTATGGGCTAGTATCCCAAATAGGAATGCCTCAACATGATTTTAATCATTGATGAATTATTTATAGATGAAATTGGGATGTTTAGTGATTCGTAAGCTTAATTTGTAATGTTTAGTAAAAATTAGTTTGAATTCTGATTAGAAGCTAGTTGTGGTTGAATTGGGGTGTCTATAATTTGCTCCTATTTGGGAAGGCATTTCAAACTATAAGAATAATTAAATATTCTCAAATAATGAAAAGGTATTGTATGCCTAATGCCCTAATAGGTGATGGATGAGCCCTAGATGTCCCTAAAAGAAGTGGTCAATAAAGAAATTCAATGATCGGTCTCTCAAAATAAGGAAACGATGGGACCAAAAAGTAAAGGGGGGTGGAAAATACTGATTTGCCTAAAAGTCAGTGTTATAGTGAGATGTCCTAGTTGGGAAAATAAAAAGGATGATATGACCAAAGGTGGTTATAATCATTGGTATAACAAGGTAAAAAGATAATGATTTACCCAAACACAATTATAATCATTAGCAAAATGAAAATAATGATTTACCCAAAGGTGATTAGAATCATTGAAAAATACAAAGATGCCCTAGTTGGGCATAGAGATAAAGATTTGCCCAAAGGTAGTTATAATCATTAGCATAATGAAAACATATCCTAGTTGGGCTACTAGGGATAATTATTTGCCCAAAGGTGGTTATAATCATTATCATCTAAATAGATTGAAACATAATGATTTGTACAAAGGTAGTTATAATCATTGATATAATAGTTTGGATTAAAATACAATGATTTGCCTAAAGGTAGTTATAATCATTATAACTACGAGTGTGATAATATGTAAAATTGTAAAAGGGGGCTTACTTACTGAATCTATACTCATAGAGTAAGAGCAAGCTAGTACATAGGAGAAAAATGAATTTTGTGAGAGGATCCTCCTACAATAAATAAATGAAAATGCATAAAATAATAGATTTATTTAATGAAAATGCATGATATAACAAATTTATAGTATTATAAGAAACATATAAGGGATTATATTGATCATAGGTCAATTTGAGAGGATAACCTCCTTTGAGCAAGCTCAATATAATAAATTTATAGATGCTTTCATTAACCTCAACACTTACTTATATACTAAGTCTAATCTAAGTAGCTACTACTTATCATGAATGTGGGATAAAACAAAATACTCATGAAATGACTTACAAAGTATATGCATCCAAAACAACTAATATATTAATAAAGTAAAGAGAAGGAGTAGCATCAGTTCCTAACATCCTCTCCCTCTTAGAAAAATATTTTCCCTCAAAGATTTAAATGTGATAATTGGTGTTGAATCTAAAATAATGGTTCCTATGTTGCATCCTCTGGTTGCATTTTTTACTACTAAATTAATACCTCTGTGATGGAGTGGGAGCAAATTTGGCATGTGCACCTATCCAAGATTGCCTTCAACTCAAAAAATATGGATCCTTCATTACCAAGTTTTGGTAAAATAGTTTATACTCTGATGTTTGTGCTAAGAAATTTCTTCAGACAAGAGACATGAAATATTGGGTGAACTCAGGAAGAAGGTGGGACATCCAACTTATAAGCAACTAACCCAATATTCTATAGAACCTTATATAGTCCATAAAACTTGGGAGTCAACTTATGATGTCATTTGAGTTTTAGGGAGGATTTCTTGTCAGGCTATAGGTGAAGAAAAACCATATCACCTACTTGAAAAGTGCATTTGGAATAGTGCTAATTAGCTTACTATTTCATTCTATTTTGTGACATATGAAGATTGTCTCATATGGTGTTGATAATCTAATCTTGGGTCCAAATAATCATGTCAACCACTTAAATTGGTGAACTACTGGGGGTGTATGGAAGGAGAACTAGTGGTGCTTGACCATAGACTACTTCATATGAAATCACTTTAGTTGAAGTTTGGTAGGAGGTATTATACCACCATTTGACAAGAGGGAGCCACTTAGTTCAATGATGTTGTTTTTCTAAGGTGAAGTAATGATGGAAATTTTCTAAGCATTTGTTGACAATTTTAGTCTAGCCATCCATTTATGGATGATACCTAGAACTCATATTCAAATGGGTACTAATGCATAAAAATAGTTCTATCCAAAAATGGATGGTGAAAGTTACATCACAATCTGAGACAATGGAAGAATGAATGCCATGAAGATGGAAAATCTAGACCAAGAAAATTTGTGTGACTATTGAGGTGGTATAGGGATGGCTAATGGCATAAAAATGACTATATTTGGAGAGGTAATCAATCACAACCAAGATCACTATTTTCCCTCTAGATTTAGGGATCCCCTCAATGAAATCCAATGAAATATATATCCAAATATTAGTAGGTATGGGTAAGGGTTTGAGCAACCTAGGAATGAGTGTTGTTTCAGCCTTGTTACGTTGGTAGGTATCACATTCAACCACCATCTATTGAATTGACTTTTTTATTCCCTTCCAAAAGAAGTTACGTCATGTCCACTCATAATTTTTGAGAAACCTTGAGTGCTCTACAGATGGAGAAGCATGGAGTTCATAAAATATATCTTGCTAAAGATATATGCTCTAGGGAAGCACCAAACAACCCTTGTATCATATAGAATCACCATCCAAAGAATAATGTGGTATGATAGACGGGTTAGTGGCCAACTATTAAATGATTTGAGATAATGAATATTCATTGACATACCCTTGATGTAAAATGTCCAAAAAATCTAGAATAAACATGGAAATAGCTGAAAGGGAAGCTTGGTCCACAAATATGTGAGATAAAGCATCAGCCACAATATTATCCTTACCCTTCTTGTAAGTGATCTCATAGTCATAAACCATGAGTTTTTTGACCCATTTATATTGTGATGGGGTAGAGACCCATTGTTTCAAAAACTATTTTAGACTCTGATAATCAATTTTGATGTAAAAATGATTTCCTAGTAGGTATGGCTACCACTTCTATATTGCATGCAAAATGGCCATCACTTCCTTCTCATAAGTCAAGAGTATAAAATTCTTGTCAGAAAGGGCTTTGATAATGAATTCAATGGGGTGTCTTTCTTTGAGGAGAACAACACCAAGTCTATTTCCATAAGCATCGCTCTCAATAGTGAAGGTCTTGGCAAAATCTGACTTAGTTAGAATATGTATAGTACACATAGCTTGTTTCAATTTTTCAAATGAACACTCAATAGATTGTGTCCATGTAAAAGCATCCTTTTCAACATAGTTGTTAGTGGAGCTACAATCTTCTCATAATCCTTGATAAACTTTTGATAGTATCTAGTTAGCCCTAAAAAAACCATAGAGGCTCTTGAGTATCTGAGGATGAGACCAATTTGTCATGGTAATTATTATTTTGGGATCCACCCATATGCCTTGGGCTAAAAAATTATGCTTCATATACTCCACTTTGTCATGGCCAAAAGCACATTTTGACTATTTTTCATAGATATAATGATTAAATAGAAGTTATAGTGCAAGCTCTAGATGTTGAAGATTCTCAAACCATGTTTTACTATAGATGAGGATATCATCGAAGAAGAATAAAATGAATTTTCATATGTAGGGCTCAAATATTTTAGTCATCAATGTTTGGAATGTTGAAAGAGCATTAGTGAGGAAAAAGGGCATGACCAAAAACTCAAAGTGGTCATCATGCATACAAAAATCTATCTTAGGAATATCATCCTCATGAAGTCAGATCTGGTGATATCCAGAGTGGAGATCTAACTTAGAGAAAAATGAGTGTCATGAAGCCCATCAATAATAGGGATCAAGAACTTATCCTTGATTATGATGTGATTAATTGGTTGAAATTCAATGAAAATTCACTATGATCCATCTTTTTTTAGATGAGGAGAACTGAGGAAGAATATGAGCTAGTACTGGGGTGAATAATGCCTTGCTTTAATAAGTCTTAAATGAGTATCTCAATGTTGATCTTTTTATAAAATGGTAGTGGTAGGGACTGATGTTGGGAGGAAGGCTTCCAAGAAGGAGATGAATATTCTGGGCCTCTGGCCATGAAGGTGGCAATCCAACTAGTTTGGCAAAGATGCATACGTACCTATGCATAATATTTTGTAGATCAGAAGGAGTAGTGGGAACCGTTGATGGTTGCATTTGAATAGAATAGAGTTAATAAATGACACCATGTGAATTCTTCTTAAGAATATTTTCCATGTGATGTGAACTTATGATGTTGAGAGACCTTGGGTGTAAGAATTTCAATGTGTGTTTTTGCCCATTGTCTAAAAATAGCATAAAAATTTTAGCAAAATCCTATAAAATGGGTCCAAGTGTGCATAACCATTGGGCTCCCAAAATAACATCACATCTATCTAAGGGCAAGGAAAACATGTTAGATCACAAGTTATAATCTCCAATAGAGATACACACATTATGGCACTTCCCTTGGTAAGGTAATGTGTCCTTATTGGCAATCATGACTTCAAAATTGGAGTAAGGATGGACAAAACAATCAGTCTATTTGGAGATTTGAGGGTTAATGAAGTTATGAGTGCTATCAAAATCAATGAGTATTGTGAGAGAGATATTCTTGAAGTAACCCTTGACCCACATGGTTTTTAGGGTGGTGAATCCTACTAAAACATGAAAAGATATATTTGGTTGGTCTTCTTAAGAAGTAGATTCCACACTCGATTGAGCTTCTTCTAAATCTTCTACTGTATCCTGAGCACCTTCCCAAATTTTAGTTTTGGGTGGAGAGTTGAAATCTAGTAGGTAAAATTTTTGCTTGAGACATCAATGTCCATGAGTGCATTTTTCATCATAATTATAACATAGTCCTTTTTCTCTATGTGCTCGCATCTCTACTTTAGTAAAATGATTGATAGGAGTGGTTCTAGGGGCTGACATTATGTAAGATCATTGTGGAGTTGTATTTCTAAATGGAGCAAAATTGGATTTGAATCATTACTAAGTTGTGATCTTGTCCTCTACCAACTTAGCCAACATTAAGGATTCAATCATTGTATTGGGATGAAACATTTTGACCTCAAATTGAATTGCATCCTTCAGTCCACTAAAAAAGTAACTCCTAAAAAATTCATCAAAAAATCCCTCTGTGTGATTGGTCAATTTTTCAAATTCTATTTGATATTCTCTCATAGTTATTATTTGGTGAAGTTTAGTGAGTACTCTAATGAAATCATCAAGAGTACTAGGACTAAACCATTTTAAAGTGAGTGTGTAAAAATTAGTCCATATTGGCTCATCATGAGCTATGATATACCAATGATATAATTGAAGGGATTCATGTTCCAAGGGAAAGGATGCAAGTGGGAATTTATTGGCATCAAAAGTATTATGCAGACTAGAATATTATAGTGGATTTTCACCATTGAATCTATGAAAATCAAGCTTCAGCCCATGAAAAATTTTGGAAGAAGAAAATTTGATGTCTAAAGACGACTCTAGATGCCATTTTTTGTTCACAGTGGTATGTTAAATATTGAGGCCAAATTTTTTTTCATCAAGATCTTTGATTTGGGTTTTGAGGGTGGCAGTTTCATCCTCCATGTTTTTTTCTCCTATTCGGGTTACTACCATGGCTAAAATAAGAGATTTTTTTTTTGTAATGGGTAGGAAAGCTAGAGTTGGGACATGTTTAGTAAGGAAATTTTTTAATTTGGGTGAAATCAAAGTGGGTAAGTGTACCTTTACTATTTTTTTGCATAGTGGGAGTATGATTGATGAAAGTGAGTGAAATTTAAAAAGTGAAAAGGAAAAAAACTATAAAATTTATCAAATAAGGATAAAGGAGCATAAAAGGGAGATAAGCATTGTGGAAAATTTTGAGGCAAATGGACAAAAACAAAAGAATTCATGGCAAAATCTGAAAAAAGGGGAAATTAAGATTTATGGGAATTAGGAGTGAAATAAGGATATGGGACCTCAAGGAAGGAAATGTGGAAAATGGAATTTTATTTTTTCAAATAAAGTTTGAGGATAAATGGAGCTACATATAGAGAGATATAACAAAAAATGAAAAAAAAAATTGGCTTCTAGTTTTCAACAAATGTCTTGCTGCAAGTCCTCTGACCGAGAGTCTTCTAATACTCTGCTAATATTTTTTTGAAATTGATAGGATGAATTTTTTTTAGTTTCTAGTTTATATCAAATTTATAGTTGCAAGTCCTCTAAGATTCTTCTAGGAATATTCTAAAATTGGTATGGCAAGTCTACGAATACTCTGCTGGTAATATGTGAAAATATAATATGGCAAGTTTTTTGAAACTCCATTGGTAATATTTTGAAACTGATAGAAATGGGCCCCAGGTTTTCATGGTGCCTATGGTTTTAAAGATATCTCTCTAGCCACTAATACTATCTGAGTATCATTCTATAGAAAATTTGTGGCCGTGGATTGACCCCTAAATGATGACTCTTGGTTTTCCTCACAAGTGAGAACTAGTCAATCAAGATGGATCTATTGCCCATTTCACTAGTAGGTCCTCTCAATGGTCCAGATACTTTGGGTTTCCTATGGTACTCCTCACAATGAGTTTTAGGGATTACACCCAAGCACTTCCCAGAATTATACAGATAGGTATTTACCCTGATCCAAAATAGATTATTGTGATAAAAAAATACTTAAATGAATTATGTAGTGGAACATAAATAATACTTTTGAGAGAAAAAAATTGGCCTTGGAAAGCACTCTGATACTAGATGAGAGGATCCTCCTACAACAAATTGATGAAAATTCATTAAATAATATATTTATTTAATAAAAATACATGAAATAATAGATTTATATTATTAGTAAAACTACTAAAGGGATTATAATTAGCATAGGCCATTTCGAGGGGGCAACCCCCTTTGAGCAAACTCAATATGAGTAAATTCATAGATGCCTTCATTGGCCTCAACACTTACTTATATACTAAGTCTAATATAAACAACTACTACTTTTTATGAATGTGGGATAAAACAAAGTACTCACAAGATGACTTACAAAGCATATGCATCTAAAACAACTAATATACTAACAAAGTAAAGAGAAGGGGTGGCACGAATTCCTAACATTTGGGCAACTTGATAGTATGGATATTCACATCCTAACTATTAAAAATTAAAATTATTTCATGATTTAATTACTCTATATTTGTGAAATGATTTGGATTAGATCGGGAAATTTTTAGGTGACTAAGGAGAAGTACCATGACCTCATTGCTTGCAAGATTTCTTGAGATGAATTTTTGATGTAACATGTGATAGTATGAATCATGATATAAAACATAATGATAATCAAGATGAAATATGCATAAATATTGACACATGGTCTAATAAACATTCAAAAACAATGCACCAATGATAAAAAAACATGATGAAAAAGTTGACATATGAATATGGATGGACTTAAGTATAGTGCACATGAAATCACCCAATGAATGCAAATATACTAAGTCAAGGCAAAACAAGGAAAGGAAACAAATAGGAAAAAAATAAAAAAAACAAGAAGACAAAACACTAAAAAACACAATAAAACACAAAGAAATAAAAAGTGAACAAAATAATCAAAATAACATGAAATAAACAAAAACAATGGTTAATCATAATGGTAGCACAAACAAAAGACAAAAAAAATGACACAAGGTTGCCCTTAGGATATAGGGAAACAAGGACACAAATAAGATGATAAACATTACTCCTAGGCTATAGGAGACAACAAAATAAAGATATAAATTGGGGGGAATATAATAAAATGAATGGATAGTTATCTCCAGAGGCACTATGAAAGTGGACACTGCCTAAATAATTCCATGGATACAGGGTCCAACATGAACTTTAGGACAAATGTAGTTCTCCTAAGATATGTGATAGAAGAAGACAGATGATAAGAAAAACATGATTGATGTATAGAGGAATAATGGGAATGAAATCTCAAAATGGTGAGAATTTACAATGAAGCTAAGTTGTCATTAATGTGTTAAAGTCAAATACATAATGCACAATATAAACTCACAAAATGGTGAGAGCATAACACTGAGGGCCAGTAAGGATGGGGAAATTAAAGGATAAGGGGCTACTTGTGAAATAACTAGGAGTCCTAGAATCCTTAAATAAAAGAAGTGGTTAGAAATGATTGAAAGGTATGACCAAACTAACTTGAGATACCCCATGTATCCAAGTGTTGCCTACATATTCCAAGTGAACCTCAGGCCATTGTAATTCTCCCAGAATGAGAGGAAAAAGACCAAGGTGGTATAAAAATAAATGAAACAAAGAAGATGGACTAACTCAAAAAAATTGATAGATTTATATCACATGTGGAGACTATAAGCCAATTTTCATGATTTTGTGATTTTTAGGATTTGTTAGATCTTTTACAAATATTTTTGAAATTTTCTATGCATCTCAACTTGATTGAGAATTACAAAATACTAAACAATCCAAATTACAAAAAGGTGAGAGTGTTTAAACTTTAAATTGTTCATAAAATGGTGAGAGCATGGCAAAGGGTGATTGACTTTACCTCAACATGAATCAAGTGCTACCTACATGGTCCCTTTAGGACTTAAACTCACTTTAGTTCTGCTTGATAACATAGGAATCTAACTAGGTAGTAGTAAGGTTCTAAAATAAGGCAAACGACATAGTATGGAAAGGTTATATGACAATGTATGGTAAAAGTGTTGTTCTTAATTTTCCCATAGGTGGTTATAATTAAGAAATAACAACATAGGTTAATGATAGTAATTTTACCAAAGGTGATTATAATTAATAACATAAAGTGTGATACTAATTTGCCTAAATATGGTTATAATCACTAACACTCAAAAGGAAATGAAATAATAAATGAAGGATACAACTACCAAACCAATGTCATACTAGTCTAAGATACTACCTCTATCTGGAATACTGAATCAATTGCTAAAACTTTCATTAGAATTGAATCACTAAAGGTGCCAAAAGAACCAATAGAAAATAACTAAGGTTAAAGGGTGGGTAGAAAGGGTTTAAAACAACTTCAGTCAATAGGGAAGGTATGGTAGAATGGTATATGGTATAGTATAAGGAAGATTACAATATGGTATAACGTAAATGTGCCTCATAGATAATACTTCAGGTCTCTCAATCAAAGTAATGCTTGAGGTTTATGATGTTCATTCGTTCATCAAGTTCATCTCCATTTAGTGTAGTGAGCATGTATGCTTCAAAGCCAATATTTGGAACAATGATATAGGGACCTATCCAATTGGGTTTGAACTTGCCTTGACCAAAAATGTGTTGATTAGTATAATTGAAATGATTGAAATGATCTTGCCAATGAACATATTTACCTCAACCATCCTTTCTACCATGGTCTTTCTCTTTAAAGGCTAGAGATCTGGTACAATTAGTTTTAATAATAAAGTATAGCACATGCATCAATTTTAATGTAAATTTCTTCTTCTCAGATGTGGTGTTTTTGATTAATTAAGGTGGTAAACCAAGGGCCAAACCCTATATAGTCAAAAAAGATAGGAAGGCTGGCAAACAAAAGATGCTAGCACCAAACCAACGGCATAGCTGAGAAAAAAAGTTAGAAGCAAAACAAAACACTAGAAAGACTAGAGTCATAAAGGACAAAAATACATAACTATAGAATTAACAAGATCATTAGATGTGGTGTTATTTTGGTTTTCTTTGAGAATAAATTTTCCAAGCTTAAACTCTCTATGTTTGACCCACTAGTTATACTAGCCATAAAATCTGTTTTGGTATGATTGAAAGATGTTGATAGTGGCCATGCATTTTTCATCAAGTAACTCTCTTTTTTTAAAGTGAGCTACTTGGTAATCTTCATCATCCAACATGTGTTTCAATGAAAAATTCAAAGAAGGTAACTCAACCTCAATGGGAAGAATGGTCTCACTGACATAGACTAGGGAATATGGAGTGGCTCTTATTAGAGTATGATAATTAGTATGGAATACCTAGAGGGTGAAAAATATTTGGAGGTACTAATCATGGCCACCATCATTGACAATATTTTTAAGTATGTTGACAATATTTTTATTGGATGCCTTTACTTGGCCATTACCTTATGGGTAATATGTGATAGAAAAATGTTGGGTAATATTATACTCGACATAAAAAAAATTGACATCCTTATTTTTAAATGATCTACCATTATCATATATAATATCAAATGGGATACCATAGTGATAAATGAGATGATTGAAGATGAAATTATAATTTTTTTTCCCAAACACGTAAATGAGGGGTACAGATTCAACCGATTTAGTGAAATATTAAGTAGAAATATAGATGTGTTTATGGAAATCAAACAAGGTTGGGTTAATATTCCCAATGAGATTGAGTCCCCATGTTCTAAATAGCCATGGTGTAAGCATTGGTTTAAGTGTTTTGGTTGAGGCATGAATCAAATTAGCATGAGTTTGACATTTATCACAATTTTTGACATAATAAACTACATCTACATCCATAGTTGGCCAATAGTAATCGATATGTAGGAGATTTTTATCTAGGATGGTCCCACTATTATGGGATCCACATATGCCTTCATGAAATTCCTACAATGCTAATATTGATTCTATCAAATTGAAACAATGAAGCAAAGATCCATCAAAATTATGATGATAAAGGCTTGGGCCAAGTAAAGTATAGTGTGAGGCTTGGTGGGTAAAGGCCTTTAATTGTTTATGTGATAGGTTTGGTGGCATGATATGGTCATGAATGTATTTAAAGAGTTTTGAATACCATATAAACATGGGTCCAACAATATCATAGATCATTATGATGGTTGAAGGTTCATGAGCAGGCAGTAGAAGATTTTCAATGAGGAATTGATATTACTTTTCTTTATCTATGTGATAGATCAAAGAACCAATGGTGGCCATAGCATCCACTATCCTATCACTGGCCCTAGGTATGTGTTCAAATCATATGTAAATAATATACTATTTGAGAAGGCCAACCATGGCCTTGTATGGCACCAACTTGTCATCTTTGGTCTAAAAGTGGTATTTAATATGATTAATGATTAACTAAAAATCACCATAAACTATGAGATGTTAAATATCCCATTATACTACCTAATGAAGTGTTAAAATAAATGCTTTGTATTTAGACATGTTATTAGTACAATAAAAATTGATACATAATGATTTAGGGATAATATCCCCTTGTGGTGTAATAAATAATAGACTTTCCCCTTATCTATGTGATGTGAATGACCCATCAAAATACATCTTCTAGTGTTGATCCTCAAGAGGTGTTTCAATGATGGTCATGATGGACTTATCTGATAATTGAAAAGGGATTTAGTATATGTAAGGGGATTTTCATCAATCTTATCTATGAGTACTTGTCCCTTTATAGCTTTCTAGTTAACATACTTAATCTTGAACTTGATCAAAAGCATTATCCATTTACCCATGCAACATTGTAAAACTATCTTGGATAGTAGATACTTGAGTGGATCTACTTTGGAAATAAATATGGTCTTATTGTTAAGTATGTAATTCCAAAACTTATAGGCTATAAAGATCATAACTAAACAAACTTTTTATATTGGCATATAATTATGTTCATACATAACTAGTGTATGACTTAGATAATACACATCATGTTTTTTTCCATTGTAATCATACTGAGCTAGAAGTGCCCCCAAGGCTTTGTCTATGGCAGATAGGTACAATAGAAATGGCTTTCATAGTATTTTCGGTAACAAAACAAGTGGATTGATAAGATATTCCTTTAGGTGTTGAAAATATTTCTAACAGTCTTCATCCCAATGAAATGTGACACCCTTCAGTAAGTGTGTAAATGGATGGCATTTGTCAGCAAACTATGAGATGAATCATCTGATAGATTGAATCTTTCCCTAAAAACTATGGATCTACCTCAAATTAGAAGGTAGCATCATCTCAGTAATGGCTTGCAATTTGGTAGGATAAAATTCAATGCCTTTATGAGAGATGATGAAGCCTAACAATTTTCCTAAAATGACATAAAAATTCACTTCTTGGGATTAAGTCTAACCTTGTATTCACAAAGTCACTCAAATATTTTTTATTGCATGGATGGATGATCAACATGGGTCTTTGATTTACCCAACATGTCATTGACGTATTCTTCAAGAATGTCATGCACAATATCATTAAATATGATAGTTATGGCTCTTTGGTATGTGACCCTAGTGTTCTTGATGCCAAATGGCTTAACCTGATAACAAAACATTCCCCATGGAATGGTGAACACTATATTATGTTGGTCTTCTGGTGCAATCTAGATATGATTGTACCCTAAAAACCCATCCATAAGTGAAAGCATTTCATACCCGACTATGGAATCAACAATTATGTCAATATTTGGTAGAGGAAAGTCATCATTGGAGAAGGCCTTGTTTATATCCTTGAAAATAGTGTATATTTTGATTCTTTCTAGTTTATTACTGATAGGCACAACATTTAAGATATAATCTAAATAGTCAATTGGTCAAATGAATTTCACTTCTAAGAGTTTTTACAACTCTTTCTTTACCAATATAATGATATGAGGATGCATCTTGTGTTGTTTCTACTTAACAAGTTTGGTATCATAGTGTACAACAGGGTGATTTACAACCAAGGCAGGGACTAAACTTGGCATGGCTGAATGGGCCTATGAAAAAATGTCAACAAATTAGATCAAAAGGGTTGTAAAGAATTTACATTCCTCCTAAGTGAGGGATGCACCTAATTTGATCCATTTTGGGTCATTTGGAGTCTTGAGGTTGACTTTCATAGTATATCCTATAAGGAGAGTCGAACCATCTTCTAGGATGATTGGAAATGATTTGAATTGGAATGTAACTATAAAGTCCTCTAATTGGACTAGTTTTTCAAGATCACCTAAACAAGATCTATCTAAATTTACCAATGGTGGGGATAGCCATATTAAAAAATACTATAATAAATTTTTTGGTAATTCAATCAAAGGCATGTTGTTCTACTGAATTGAACTTAGACCCAAAATCAATTTCATCATTGGTAGTCTCCTAAGATTCATTTGATGAAAGGTGAACACCCTTATCTAAAGGCATTTGAAACATGTTTTCACTAGAAGACTGACCTTTCTCTTTACATTTACCCTAGTTTAAAAGTGCCTCAAAGAGGTTTTCACTTTGATACCTCAGTGTTTTAATATTTTATTTTTGGCTGAAGGTGTTCACCCATTCTCCAAAATAGGCTATGGGATCCAATTTGATAGAGAACCCTTATTTATGGTCTCCCAATGAAATATTTCTCTAAGGCCTATAAAATTGCAAAAGGCCTCATCATTCTCGAACTCATCTATAGGCATTATGGATTCTTGTTGGTCTAAGTCTATAATTTGAGGTTGATATAGAAGAAGTAAGTTACAATGGATAATTGGGGTAATGGTATAAATGGCATGTGGGTTAAATATGTTGGTATTGGCAAGGTCTTTATAAATGTTGTGATCAGACTCTACTTCATTGCAAACATTATTATCACTAGATGGCATTGGAACATAAATAAGGTACATGGGGTCACCCCCAGGTGGTTTAAATCTAAGACCATAAGTTACTTGATATCGAGTTATAAAAATTGGCTTAAGAGTACCATGTTTATTTGGTTGAAGGCCTCATCCTTCATATATTTGGTTCTCCATGATCCTAATAGGGATGGGATATTTGGCATATTTGTTGCAATCAACCAATTTTTCATTGTACAACCATGATTCATTATTGGCAAGTGGGTCCTCTTCTTGGTCAATGGCCAGTATGAAAATGATAGGAGTTGGATTATGAATTTTCCCCTTTCCTTTTCATTTCCATTTTATGCAAGGTGGCTTGGCCATAAGTTTTTTATATGACTTGGGGTTCTATGGAAGTTTGGCAATGTGAAATGTGTGATGGGTCTGTTGGGGATCAACCAATAATAGATTACACTTGTGAAAGCAATAAATGCAGAATTAGATCAGATAAACAAGTAACTAGAATGATAAATATCAAGAACAAGAGATACAAGAAACCACCCTGAAAACTTGTATTAACAAACTCTTTACAAAAGGAATACAATTGAAGAAACTTCTTTCTTCCACACCTCTCCTAGATGTATAGATCTCTCACTAGATCTCTATTCCTCAAGAGCTCACTCTCACAAGAACAATCAACTCCAACAAACCTGGATTGATTCAATTCTATACTATTCTTCAACATACCAATTCTACAATAATTCACCTCTCTAAGCTAAGAAGATCTTTCCTACATATAGAATTAGGAAACTTGAGCATGCACTTACAACAAATAGTTAAGCCACTTGAACAAGGGCTCTAAAAATAATATTGCTAATAATAGAGACGCGAGCTTAAGTCTACAACTTAAACTCATCATGCAAACACTCGCTTCTGTCCTCAAAAATTGCTTTCTAGACGCACAGGTAACCGACGTCAGTTCCTGCTGCTCGCCTGTGACCGCCACCGGCTGACTTACTGCCAACGTCAGTGCCTCTGCAACTGTATCTGACCGACGTTGGTCGCTCCTGACCGACACCGGTGTCTGTGTAGACTTGAACCTATTGAAGTGTGGTCCTTGGTGAAGCTTTTAGCTCCATACCCTAACAATCTCCCACTTGGAGATAAACAGCTGCACTAGTACCTGTACAGCAACATCTTCTAGCTCCTCCATCTTCAGCTCAATCATGAAGACCAACAAAAGTTGAATGAAGATTCAACTTCTCCTTTGTAACTGGCTTGGTTAACATATCAGCAGGATTCCTATCCGTATGGACCTTTTCCAGCTTCAACTCACCATCTTCCAATACCTGTCGTATGAAATGGTACCTTAGTTGTATGTGCTTTGTTCTTGAATGAAAGGCTGAATTCTTAGCCAAATGGATTGCACTCTGACTGTCACTATACAATCTGCAACTCTCATGCTCCCTACCAAGCTCATCCATGAACCGTCTCATCCATATCATCTCTTTGCTAGCTTTTGTGGCTGCAATATACTCTACTTCTGTAGTTGACAAGGCAACAACCTTCTGCAACTTTGATATCTAGCTAACCGTCGTTCCACCTACAGTGAAAACATAACCTGTAGTGCTCCTCCTACCATCCAAATCACCTGCCATATCTGAATCTACATAACCATGTAGAGAAGTATCTGAACCTCCATAGCACAAGTGCCTATTGCTGGTTCCTCTCAGATATCTAAGGATCCACTGAACTGCTTTCCAATGTTCCTTTCCTGGATTGGCCATATACTTACTTACAATTCCCACTGCTTGGGCAATATCCGGTCTAGTACACACCATTGCATACATCAAACTCCCTACTGCGGAAGAATATGGAACCTTACTCATGTACTCTACCTCTTCATATGAATTAGGACATTGTTCTTTACTCAACTTAAAATATCTAGCCAAAGGTGTGCTTACCGGTTTAGCATCCTGCATATTGAACCGTTTCAACACCTTGTCCACGTAATCCTCTTGAGACAATATCAACCTGTGATTTTTCCTGTCTCTCTTAATGCTCATGCCAAGGATTTTCTTTGTTGCTCCCAAATCCTTCATAGCAAATGATTGAGCTAATTTCACCTTAAGCTCGGAGATATCCTGCATGTGTCATCCTGTAACTAGAATATCATCTACATACAACAATAGAATAATATATCTATCATTATCAAATCTCTTGAAATACACACAATGGTCAGATTGACACCTACTGTAGCCATGCTCAGTCATAAACCTGTCAAATTTCAAGTACCACTGTCTAGGAGCTTGCTTGAGGCCATACAAGCTTTTCTTCAATCTGCACACAAACTCCTCCTTACCCTTGACCTCAAATCCTTCTGGCTGTTCCATATATATTTCCTCATCCAAATCTCCACGAAGAAACGTTGTCTTAACATCTAGCTGCTCAAGATGCAAATCCTCGAAAGCAACCAAAGACAATACAACCCTTATAGAAGTCATCTTAACAACAGGAGAAAAAATCTCACCAAAGTCAATACCTGGATTTTGTGCAAATCCTTTTACCACCAATCTGGCCTTATATCTCATCTATCCATTCTCACCTTCTTTCAACCTGTAGGTCCATCTGTTCTTGAGTGTTCTCTTACCAGCTGGCAATTCAACCAAATCCCATGTTTGGTTCTCTCTTAAGGACTCCAACTCCTCAATCATGCCACGCTCCCACTGAATCTTGGACTCCACCTGTATTGCTTCTTCAAAACTCTCTGGTTCTCCACCATCAGTTAGCAATAAATAAAATAAAGAAGGAGAATATCTAATTGGAGGTTTACTCACCCTTTCTGACCTCCTGATGGGTGTCTGAGACTCGTTCACAACACGTTGTCCACCCAAATTCTCTGACCTCCAGACCTGTTACTGGCCGATGCCGGTTCTGTCTGATCGACCTCGATGTTTGTCCTGCCGACGTCGGTCTCTGTACAGTCGACGTCGGTTTCTGCACTGCCGACACCGGTTCCTAATTTGCCGACGTCGGTCTCTGTGTTTTCCTGCAAGTGATTATTTATTTTTCCCATGAGCTCATATTAGACCTTCACCTCATCAAATTCACCATTGCTCTGCTTAGATTGATTCAGCTTCCTTAGCTGATCACAATACATCACTCTTTCGTTGAAAACAACATCACGGCTCCTGATTACCTTGTTAGTTTCTAGATTCCACAATCTGTAACCAAAATCATCTGAGCCATAGCCAATAAATGTGCACCTCATAGACTTAGCATCAAGCTTCTTTCTATTTTCTTTATCTATGTGCACGAAGGCTTCATAACCAAAAACTTTGAGATATGAGAGATCAACCTTTTTACCTATCCATGCCTCTTCTGGAATACCGCCATCCAGAGCGGTAGAGGGTCCTCTGTTAATCAGGTATACTGCAGTGTCAACAGCTTGTGCCCAAAACTGTAAGGGCAAACCAGCATGAAATCTCATACATCTTGCACGCTCCATTAATGTCCTGTTCATCCTTTCAGCAATTCCATTCTACTGAGGTGTCCTTGGAACCGTCCTTTGCCTACGGATTCCATGCATGTAACAATAATCTCTGAACTTATAACTGCAGAACTCACCACCATTGTCAGATCTCAGGCACTTCAGTCTTTTCCCTGTTTCATTCTCAACCATAGCTTTCTAGATCTTGAAAGTCTCAAATACATCAGATTTTCTTCTAATACAATAGATCCATACCTTCCTTGTAGCATCATCTATGAAAGAAACATAGTACTGTGATCCTCCAATGGAAGCAACCTGAGCTGGTCCCCACACATCTGTGTGAACAAGCTGTAACTTATGCCTCTTCTTAGTAGACCCAGTCTTGAGAAAACTAACCCTTTTCTATTTTCCAAATACACAGTGCTCACAAAACTCTAGATCTATGCCTTTTAAATCTGAAAGCATACCTTTGGACTTAAGAATTGACATCCCCTTCTCACTCATGTGGCCGAGCCTTAAGTGCCACAATTTAGCATTCACATCTGAAGTAGATAATACAGAAGGAGATTTGTTAGTAACATAATTACACAAATAGAGAGTACCTTCTCTCTTACCTCTGGCCATAACAAGTGCACCCTTGGTCACCTTCCAAGATTTTGCTATGAGGGTTACTGTACAACCCTCATCCCCTAACTTTCTTACAGAAATCAAATTTCTCTTCAAGCTAGGAACATGCATCACATCTCTTAACACCCATGTGTTGCTATTCTGCATCTTCAGCTGCACTTTACCTTTGCCAATTATTTTACAGGGCTCATCATCCCCTAGATACACTATTTCAAAGTCTCCATGGATATAGTCACTAAAATATTCCCTGTTAGGGGTAGCATGAAAAGATGCACCAGAATCTAACACCCAAGATTCTATATTATTATGCAGAGAGAAAATTAAAGCATCTTGTGCAATACCTGCAACCTTGGCTTCTTCCTTTCCTTTGTGTTAATTGTCCTCCTTAGGCTTTGACCAGCAATCTCTGCTTATGTGCCCCATCTTTCCACAATTCCAGCATTGTGGCCTTCTGCCATTTTTGGATTTAGATCTACCTTTCCCCTTAGATTTGGATCTTGATCTACCTTTCTTTCTCTTTTCTTTCTACCTCCCCCCTGCTCTCAAAACTTAAAGCGTTCCCAGATGTCTCTTCTGTGTTTTTCCTGTGAATTTTCTCATTCAAGATAACACTAACAACATCCTCTACTTTCAAAATATTTGATGCAGATGTAGTATTACTTACTGCCATTACTAAGCCATGCCAGCTTTCAGGCAAAGAACATAATATTAAAAGAGCTTTTATTTCATCATCAAACACTATATTGACTGAACTTAATTGATTCACAATTCCATTGAAATCATTCAGATGAGTAGAAACAGATCCACCTTCTTGCATATGCAAATTAAATAACTGGTTCATAAGATATACCTTATTAGAAGCTGAGGGTTTTTCATACAAATTTGCTAACGTAGTCATCAAATCTACCGTAGACTTTGCCTGTGATAAATTAGATATCACAGTGGATGCTAGACTCAGTCTTATAGACCCCAGAGCCTTTCTGTCAATAACTTCCCATTCTTCATCCTCCATGTCTTTGGGCTTCTTTGCAACCCCACCTAACGATAAGTAGAGATCTTTCTGATACAGATAATCCTCTATCTGCATTCTCCAATGTTGGTAATTTTTGCCATTGAACTTTTCCATTCTCAATTTACTTTCATCTTCCATTGCTTCTCCCACTCAAACAAAAATCCCTGCAGAAACCCCTATGAGAACCTGTAATCAATACACACTACACAGATCTGAACCACCTGTTAGTGAACCTAAGCTCTGATACCACTTGTTGGTATCAGCTCTTGAACCTGCAACCAAAGCTCTGATACCACTTGTTGGGGATCAACCAACAATAGATTACACTTGTGAAAGCAATAAATGCGGAATTAGATCAGATAAACAAGTAATTAGAATGATAAACAGCAAGAACAAGAGATACAAGAAACCACCCTGAAAACTTGTATTAACAAACTCTTTACAAAAGGAATACAATTGAAGAAACTTCTTTCTTCCACACCTCTCCTAGATGTATAGATCTCTCACTAGATCTCTATTCCTCAAGAGCTCACTCTCACAAGAACAATCAACTCCAACAAACATGGATTGATTCAATTCTGTACTATTCTTCAACATACCAATTCTACAATAATTCACCTCTCTAAGCTAAGAAGATCTTTCCTACATATAGAATTAGGAAACTTGAGCATGCACTTACAACAAACAGTTAAGCCACTTGAACAAGGGCTCTAAAAATAATATTGCTAATAATAGAGACGCGAGCTTAAGTCTACAACTTAAACTCATCATGCAAACACTCGCTTTTGTCCTCAAAAATTGCTTTCTGGACGCACAGGTAACCGACTTCAGTTCCTGCTGCTCACCTGTGACCACCGCCGACCGACTTACTACCGACGTCGGTGCCTCTGCAACTGTATCTGACTGACGTCGGTCGCTCCTGACTGATGCCGGTGTCTGTGTAGACTCGAACCTGTTGAAGTGTGCTCCTTGGTGAAGCTTTTAGCTCCACACCCTAACAGGGTCAAATAATCTCCTTGACCACTAGCTGATATGGTAAAATTATTAGACATTTCAAGTAGAGACATATGTGAAGATGAATCAAGACTATCTAGGTATATATAATTAGATTCTAGAAATTCAATAAGTATTTCCTTGTCTTTATCCTTTTTGGAAACTAGATCTAGGCCAAAGTGGTAGTTGTAACTCTCATACTCAGCCTCAAAATGTTTGCAATGTTAATAGGGCTGTAAATGTCCATTAATATTGACCTCCATGCCTAAGTGTGATAACTTGAGACACTTGTGCAATGTTGTCAGGATTGCATAGATTTCATATATCCAAGGCCTACCAAAAATCAAATTGTAAGATAGGTCTAGGTCTAACCATGGCAAAGTGTATCATAAGTCAAGGGCCCAATGATAACTAGAAAACTTATGATATCTTGTGATTCCCACTATTTATTATCATAGGCTTTGATTATAATTATTTTTTATTGTAGATCAGTTGTTGTGTATCTGAGATGTTTGATGAGCTTCAGAGACATAATATTCAGGCTTGATCCATTGTCTATGAGGACATGTTTGAATTTATACCACACTATGAAAAATTTAATATATAGGGGATTGTTATGGAGAGGTCCAAGGGATGACATATCACTTTGTTCAAAGGTCAATTATTGTCCTGGGGCTAGATGTCCAACCAAATCTTGACATTTATCTATAGTTATGTGATTGGGAACTTTGGATAAGCCTAAGAGATTTTTTAGGATGTTCTTATAAATAGTAGATGGATGCAAAAAATCCAAAATGGATATTTGTGTGGGCATCTTATAAAGTTATTCCATAATGTCATATGGATTTTCATTAATAGGGGCATACAGTTTGTTCTATCCAGGATAGTGGGTTAGATTGGTTCATTGGCAAAGGGTTATGGGCCAGGAATGATAATCTTTGATCTCTGAGTTATGTTTGCACAATCAAGATTAGATACATGACAATTTTAACTTGAAAATGATGGAGGTGGGATAGATAAGATGAGTCTTTATTAATGGTGTACTTGGTTATGGTCATGGGGAAATGATGAGTTATCAATATAAGGTCACAAAATAGTAATCCCTGGTTGTTATTACACTTGTTTGTGGTCCTAGATCAAGAAAGATTACTAGCATAGGTGGATTGATTAGAATTTCTTGGAAATGGTCCTATTATAGTAGTACTTGGTCTAAGATTAATAGTGATGGTTGAAATATGACCTCCCGCAATATGACCTATAAATTTGGTTTAGTCATGTGTAACTATATGGTAACTTTGTTGGCTATTGGAATCATTCTAGCCTTGATTCTTCCCATTTAGTTGGCATTGTTTTTATTACTACTGATATTGATTTTGTTGTCATGGTGGTTATCGATACTTTTATTTTTGTTGGTTTAGCCTTCATTATTGTTGTTGATTATTACTATTATGTTGAGGAAAAGGGTTTGGTAAATCCACATGTTTTTGTTGGATGTAGATGATATATTATCCAATGTAATCTCCCCACTTTTGAACACATTTTCAATGAGGTGTTTTATCTGCATGAAGTAACATAGATTATGTCTATGAACATGATGGTATTCACAAAACTCATTCTCTCTAAACCAATCTAGATATGGAATACCCTTAGGATAATGCTTTAGAATTGGCCAACTAATCATATTAGTTGTGTCTATCTTGTGAGATATGGCTTCAATGGGTTCACCAAAGTCAATGAAGACTCGAGAAGTGTGTTTTCATCTTGGAGGAAGAGTTTGCAAAGGTAATGGTTGCTACATTTTTGGGGCTAGTCTAGGCTAATATAACTATGCTTGCTGAATAGGCTGCTAATGAAGAGTAAGCTGCATTTGTAGCATAGGATGAGTAGATATTTTTCACTATTTAAACATGACACAACTTAGTTACTCCATTTCCAAAAACATTATTATTACAATTGAATTTATTGGATTTATCATAATTACTTGCTTAGGTTGTTGTCAATGCTTGTGGTTGGACTTGGTTATGGTTCTAATTTTGGCTTGTGCTTTGGTTTTGGTTATAATTTTGATTCAATGAGGTCAACATGACAATCCCTTTGTTAATAAGGGACCATTAAATTAGTAAACCGTTGTTGATGATCTCTTTGAAAGTATGTGCACACTAAAGCTCTAGATGGTAGGATATCTTACTATGTAAATTTTTACTAAACATAGTGGATAATTATTTATTTGGTAAGCTGTGGGTGAACGAATATCAATCACTCTTCATCTCTGTAGATAGTTTGTAAATATTTCACCAACTTTCTATTTGGCCTGATTTAAATCTACCAATGAAATCTCATGTTCAATATTATAGGAGAAATGTTGCATAAATTTGTCTAAGAGGTCATCAAAATTAGATTCAAAATTCCTTTGAAATTTGAGGAACCACTCCAAATTTTATCCTACTAGACTTTGGGGAAACAAGAGGAGTAGGTAGATGTCACTATAAGACACTAGATGGAAAGCAACAAATAATTATATCAAATTGGACTTAGGGTATCCTTTACCCTTATATTTATCAAATTTTGGTGGTTCATAGCCTAGATAAAATGGTATTTGTATATGCTCCATGTTGAATGGGCATGAACACATGTCATCTAACTTGAATTTCTTGGTCATTTTTCCTACTTGAATGATGAGAATTTCATCATTCATTTGTTATAGTTATTAGGCCAAGAAGTTGGATGGAACATTTAGTTAAGGTTATGGCTGGGAGGTCAAAGGTGGATTACCTTGCCTAGGGTATAATAGAGGAATGGTTTATTATGGAATGTTGGTTTGATGAGGGAACTAACCAAGAATATAGATCTATAAATTGGGATCCAATTTTTGAAATTACATGTATTATTATGTGATATTCTAGTTTTGATCTGGTATATAGCCTTGGTTTTGAGGAAATTATTGATGTGATGGAAGGATATGGTTTTGGATAAAATATTGTGCCAAATAAGTTTGAGTAGAGAATTGATATTGGCTAGTCAAATTTGGTTGAACAAGGGGAACTTGTTATGAACCAAGGCCTTGTCTTTGGATCTATGACACATGTTGAATGAAAGGCAATTGTTGCCTAATTGGTACTTGTTGGATAGGGATACTTATTTATTGTGCAAAAACCTATTATGAAGTAGACACTTGTTGGGTGTTTGGCATTTATCTTTGACCAATAGACACACATTATTGATTAGACAATATTTGTGATTGTAAAAGCATATTGGTCTATGACTATTAAGTATACTTTTCACTACCTATCAAGGTGGAACATTTGCTGCCCCTTATTGAGGTGGTGTAGTGTTCTACCTCTACTTTAGTGGTCTATTAGACTATGCCTATTTTTGTGGAATGTTAGTCATCACCTGTTGAGGTGGAGTAACACTTATCACTTGTTGTTTAGGTAAAGCACTAGTCAATACTTGATTACTTAATCTATATAGTTACATGTTTGATGAAGTAGATGGTTGAGGATTAGAGGTAACATATTATTGTTGGGATGTAGGAGTTTCTTCCCCCTACTATTGTGCACCACTCATGGTATTAACTAAAGGCACTTATTGTTGTGCATTATTTGTTGGTGTAGTTAAACCACTTTACCTTGAATTAGAAGACACCTGTGTGCTATCTACCATGTTTGGCACATTGTTCTACATAGAATCCATAGTCACTTATTCAATAGATGGGAAATTATACATGTCATTGATTGAAGTGCTTTGTGAAAATGGGTCTATAACTGAATTATCTTGACTTGTTAACTCAATTAATACTCCGATTGATGGAGTTATCTATATAAGAAGGGCATTTAACATGATCATGGCATTAAACTTATGCACTAGATTCAAATATGTTTGATATGCTTATTGCATTTATATAAAATGGTCATCCATGAGACCCTTTCCTTTAAAAAACATATTAGGGTCTTGATATGATATTGGTACAATCATTTAAGGATGGATAGTAGATGCATGTTCAATGTGTTGAGTATAAGGCATGTTTAGAGGCACTCTAACTAGAATTGGTAAATTTTCATGAGGGGAGTCTATTAGAAACATGGCCCCTACCTCTACAGTTCTAACTAAAACCTCATTCTTATTTTCAAGCAAGTGAAAATAAAATAAATAAGGATCATTTTTTGATGGTGTAGTAACATAATATGGTTATTGTTGAGCTTGCTCAAAAACTAAAGGTACACTAGATAGATATTATGTGCTTTGTTCTTAGTCTTTCTTTGAATATGGAGGTATGTTAACCAAATATGAACTAGCAGGATCTTGACCGTGTTCCCCATATTAAGTACTGTAAGGAGGATAAGTATTTGTCTCATAAACTACATCATCACCATAGGGGTCTTGAACAAAATCATCATTCATGACCATATTATCATAACCTAGATTATACATGGATCCACTATGAGTGTAACGAGACATATCCAAATCAATGATGAATGTTCTAAAAAGATAGGCCTAGAGTTTTGCAAACTCTTAAAAATAAGGTCCAAAAGACAATTGGTCCAAACTTGGTCTAACTTGGTTTAGGGATGGATCTATTTCTCCAAAATGGTCAATGATAAACTTGATCCAAAATGGTCTAATGTCAAATGTCTAACATCAAATGTATTACATAAATGGTTCAGTGAATGGATAAAACCAAATTCCAAACTTTGGTAAAAAGTATTTCAAACAATGATAAACTAGGTCTAAAAACAAAAAAGGTTGCTAGGTCTTTGAAAACTAGGCTCAAAATAACTATGTCTAAATAAAGTGATAATTATCTAGGTATTTTAGGAATAAGGAAAAAAAGATAGACTTTAATTAAAAACAAAAGGGAAATTGCTAGGTATTCTGGGAACAAGGCACAAAATCTAGACTTTAAACAAAAACAAAAGGGAAATTGCTAGGTCTTTTGGGATCAAGGCACAAAGGCTAAACATGGCATAAACTAGGTCTAAAAGTCAAGAGATTAATCTAATAAATTTGAAACACTTTAAATCAAATTAGGCAGTCATATTTACACACACACTTGATCATTTGACAAAATATATTAGACTTTAGGCATATGGAAAGATAGACCACTTCCCAAATTTAGGCACAAAAATAGTCTTTAAATTGAGCAAGGAATTAGTCTAAGTTGTACAATCCAAAAGTGAAAGATCAATGTCTAGGCCAAAATTACATGAAGCATAGGCATAAATAAATCAATGTTTGAATCTAAACTTTTCAAGGCTAATTTTGAAATTGATTTAGAAGGATAGGTTCCTGAAATAGACAACAAGCTAAACAAAAATGAATGATATGATGGTACTAGGCATATTCTAAGAAGGCACATGTGGTTTAAAAATTGTAATTAGATATAAGGAAATAAGTCTTTGAAATAATTTTAGTAACGTAACAATGATATCATTCTCTAAAGGTATGATAAATGGTTTATTTCAAGACTATAAGGCACAAGACTTGGAATGAAATGGGTAGCATAATGATACCCCTTTTCAAATAAGTGATACACACACACAAGTTTGACACAATACTAAATAAAAGGTTTGATGTCAAATGGACGACATAAAACCTCTTTAAACAAAGGAGTGATGGGTAGACATAACTTGTTTTGGATGTGGTATGATAAATAGTTTTAACTCAAGACAAAGCAAGTATAATGAAAATGACAAAAAAACCTAAGTGTAACGTCTTAAAAAATTAAAACTAATAAGGTGGATTCACATTTTAAAATTAAATATATATATAGTTTCTCTTAAGAGGGATTTAAGTTATTAATCCAAAAATTAAAATGCACATAAAAATTAGGGTTTGTAGGCCCCCTCTTCTCTCAAGAGTTTGTACAATGACATTGAACTTTAGGCTACTCACCCTATATTGAAAGTATGTTCATGCCAAGTAGGGTTTTCTAAACTATTAATTTACATTTGTTTATAAATGGTCTTGTATGTGTGGCTAACACTAAGGTGCATCATGTCATTTGGATCCATAATAATTGACTTGTTATGAATAGGTATTATCCTTTTCACAACCACTGCATCTATCAATTACTTAATGTAGTGTGATGTCCATGCTAAACATACATTTCAAGGTATTATCTTACTAACATATCTTTCTTAACTTCTCAAACAATCATCCTAATAATTTGACCTCAATTTTTATACTCCTACTATGGAGTGGGGTTGAAGTGATGTTGGGAGATGAATTTATGAATTAACACTTCAATAGAGAACCCATGGGGAAGCGATGAAATCCCATACACAATCCAAAATTCATAAAATATATAAAAGTGAAAGCACTTTAGGTTCATTTTGGGTCACCCAAATCACTCAGATTTTGGGGAAGGCCTATGCGACTTTCCTTCCATGCTTTTGGACAAAAGTGATAAATGCAATAAGTGAGCATTTTTATCACCCAAGTTCCCTAAATGGGATGGGGGGAGAGCATACATGAGACACTAATATTGATAAATAAACACTCAATAAAAAGCATAAAAATAAAAACTCTTATGAGTATTTAACTAGAGTGTGAGTTCATTCTTATAGCACCAAATGAAATATGTCATGAAGTTTAGCCCCTTGGCACTGTGTTCAAAACTTTAAACAAAATGAAAAATAACTCATGTAAAATATTTTAAAACACAAAATTTAAATATGAGTTTGAAAACTTAGAGTGTTTAAAACCATCTTTTATTGGCCTTTGGGTCCTGTAAAAGATGTTAGGGGTTCCTTATGCTTAGAATCAAAATATACGTGGGCAAATAAATTTTGAAAATTGTCTCTTAGGTATCAAAAATTTTACATAGAGTGTAAAAATGTATAAATATAGATAAATAACATGAATTTACATGAAAAACTATAACTATTAACATAAAATTGCAAGTTCCTACAAAATAGAGTGTTTAGCACAAAATCGACGTTATTAAAATAAAATCATAAAACTTAAGACAATATCACAAAATTTGGTGCAATATCATATAACTTGGTGAGATATCATAACTTAGCTTGTAAAAAAAACATGAGTAGTGGAAAAACCATGATGCTTAGGCAATATCACAATAGTTAATGCAATATCTCAAGAGTTAAGGTGATATCACAACTGTAAAGGCAATACCATGACTATAAAGTCATGATATTGTAATATCATAATATTTCATAAAAATAGAATTGATAGTAGAAAATCATGATGGTCTAAAGTAAAATCATGATATTTACAATATCACAAAAGTTAAGGTGATATCTCAACTGTAAAGTCATGATAAAATGTAATATTGTGATTCTAGAAAGCAAAAATGTGACTATATAGAATAAAATCATGATTTCTTGTAGAACATTTGTGAGCCTTCAAATTCAAATTTTTTGGTCAACAAGTTTATATTTGGACATGAAAATTGTTAGGAATATGTCCTAAAATTCCTTGGGAACAACTTTGTGGGGTGTGATTCCCATCGAACATGCCATCTTGTGAATAAGGAATACGTATAGGGGAGGTTAGTATAGTGTTAGTGGAAAAAATAATCATAATCAATAATATTCAGATCCTAGAACTTGAAAATATTCTATAATGACTCTAGATCACTATCATTGTCTAGATTATAGATTCAAATAAGATATGATATCTCTATTCCTTGGTTGATTTGTACTTGTTATAGTTATAGTGTATGGGTAAATTGCCTACTATATACCATTAAATCCTGAATATTATCTTGTTAAATTCAAATAGATTTTATTACTTTCATGTTTTTTTGTGAACTCCAAAAATCATATACACATTTGGTGAAATTTTTCTTTATTTGTTGAACCAAAACCCTAGTTTGCATGGATGGTTTTATCTTTCTTCAAAAATTCATTTTAGATCTCTTTATTTTTTAGATCTAATTTTCTTACATGGGATCAATTTAGGAATGTTTAGTTATATATATATATATATGTGTGTTGGTTCTTATGGTTGTGTGCTTTATAATTTTATCCAAAGTTAAAATCCTCATGGAATCACTGATTAAAGGCCATGCAAAAAATCCTCATCCTTTGGATTACTTGTTTAGTGTGCCTAATGATCAATGTATTAAAAATGAAGATTTAATGGAATATCAAAAATAGGAACCAACCCCTTATTTTTATTATAAATAAGATAATGAAATAACTAATGATGAAAATATAAGTATTTATGAAAAAGGAAATTATCATGGAATTTTTTCATATGGTTTTTAGTGTGATGATATTCCTCTTTGGTATGTGGAACCTAGCTCTCCTATTTATTTTCTTTCTAATGATGAAGGGTTTCAATAGTAAACAGTAATGCATTTTGTTAATCACTTGTTAATGAATGACAAAATAGATATGAAAAATGGTAGCATTCATAATGTTGCAAGTAAAAATATTGCATGCATACATTAATTATTTACATCAAAAATTGATTCTTCTTCTTTTTCTTCCCATGATTTAAATATTGAAACAATTGAATGTTCTTCTTCCCCCTCCAATTATTTAAATGTTGAAACAACTGAATATTCCTCTCCTATCTCCTATGATGCCAATGTTTATGAAATCAAATGTGTGCCCTCTATTCAAAATGATACCCATGTTGAAAATTCTACGCCTTCTTTGGATAACTCAAATGAAAATAGTGAAACTTATCCTCTCTCTCTAAATTGAAATGTGTAAAATGCAAATACTATTTCTTCCCCTTTCTTGATTGAATGGAAAAATGAGAGTGCATCTGAAATTCATAAGAATATAGTTATAAAAGATGCATTGTTTGGGGACACAAGTAAAGTCCTAAGTACATTTGATTCATATCTTTTAAATCTCAAGTTATATAAATAAAATAAAATCAAAAGTAGCATTTCATCTTCTCTCCCTCCTTTGAAAAATATAAATTAAAGTGAAAGTTTCATTCCTCCATCTTGTAATGTTGCATCTAAACTAGAAAATATTTCTTTTCCTCTCTCTTTGCATTTTATGCTAAAAAGGAACAAATGTTTAAAAGTGAAGTTCTTTACTCTACTCCTATTATATGTCATGAAGTTTCAAATAACATTGCACATTTTAATGATAATGGTATCAACCTTCATGCTATCCAACATGATATGATCACCTCTTTAACCATGGGTACTCCTTTACCAAATGTTATAAAATCAAGTGATGATACTAATCTCAAAAGTGGTAAATATTCTATCATTCCCATGTTTTGTGTCAATGGTAATTTATAGCCTCTGACTAAAGCTTCAAACTCTCCTTGTGATATATTATCTATCATGACTAACATGGGATATTTTCAACAAGTTAATTCTCTTAAGTTGCAAATTTATTCTCGTGAGGTTATTTTTGAGAAAAATATTATAGTAGAGCAACATATTGACAGATATGTATTTGATTATTATTATCCTTGTACTTTATCATCCCTAATTTTTCCTTTGATGGTCAAGGGGATACAAATATTCATTTGAAAAAATATATACCCTCCTTTGGACATAAGGTTCAGAATGGAAGCTTGTTATTAAAGGTTTTGCATCACAGTTTAACCAAAGGGGATCTTGATTGGTATTATAGCTTCCCAACTAGTTCCTTATCAACTTTGAAAAAAATTTAAGATGTATTCCTATCAAATTCTCATCACTATACCTTACCTAATTTACCATTGGAACATTTGAAATCATTGACACAAATGAGAATGAGCCTATGCAAGACTATATTATTTGATTTAAGGACACTTTATATACTTAAGCTATACACCTCAGATTTGGAAGTAAAATTTATATTTAGTAGGGGTATTCTTTCTCCAATTAGATAAATATAATTTCATAAGACCTACTTTATATTGGGATGTGAATAAATATGTGTGTGCCTTAATAAAAACATAAATTGAGTTGCCTATTTCTACACCTAAAACCAAACATGGTAAAAATCATATTTTCAAAGTAAAAAAGTAACCTAAGAATTTTCATAAACCAATTAAAACACCTTATTTAGAACTAACATTATATGTCAAAGTATAAATGATAAAGGTGTTTAAAAAAAGAATGGAACATGATTATAGAGTACCTCCCATAGTTAGACCATATGCCTCTACAAAAAGGCAACTTATTCAATTTGATTGGTACCGAGATAGACCACATGATATATTATGCACGCTATTGGATAAATGGATGATAAAAATTCATCCTAATTCACATTATCCACCACACCAATTTATAAATTCAAAAGGATAACACTTTTGCACTTACCATGGTATTAATAGGTATCAAGATAATGAGTGTTTTGCTCTTGAGAAAAAGGTTATAGAGTTAGTCAACATGAAATTATTGCATTTTAGGAAGACATATATAGACCTATTTCACATACTTATCCTAAAGGTTCATCTACGAGGGTCGAGCCATCCCATGTTGCTCCTTTTGAGGAACACATGGCTCAACAACCTTTGTAGAAGATGACCACTAGTAGAAGTCTTTCTCCTAGTGTACCCTATACTAGGACTAATCTCTCCCAGATTGATCCTACCAAGGAAACATTGGTTGATAATTTCCTTAATAGAGGAAAATTTGGAGGGTATGTGCCTACACATGATATTTGGGTGACAAAACCTATACCTACAGACTTACAAGTTTATTTTATAGGTAAAACATAGTTAGTCAAATTAGGTAGTCTCACCACCACATGATCATTAAAATTTGACATTCTTATTTCTTACTGAGTTTCATTGCACATGATGATTACTCTATTATCAATATAATGTGATCATATCATTTAATTTAAATATTTGTTGTATAATTTACAATATCTAATCACACATTTTAGAAATAAATACAAAAATCAAATATAAAGAGCTAGATATTATACATCCATTTGACACCAAAAAACACCATGTGAAGAATGTCACACACACATATCAAATGATACAAAGTTTATAGAAAATAAAACATCAATCATATATTGGGGGCATATTCCTATGTGTATACTCCTCATCACTATCTATATCCATGGCCCTCACACCTCTTGATGTGAAGACACCGAGGTGTAACTAGGGCCCATGTGTATGGGATAGATTGCATACCCTCTCCTAATAAGATCTTAATAACTACACCATATCCTCATTCTCATGTCATAGACTATCATATTGATCAATTATAACCTACATGATATATATGGAATTATGCTACAAGATGTCGTATCTATATAACTTAGCATGAATATCTTCATGCTCAGTAAAAATAATATGATACATGGCCACAACCCTAATTATAAGATCAAATAAAGGTGCATGAACACCTAAAATATCAACAACTATATTAATATAATTATAATCATCTATATCCATGGGTACACTACATGCAAGGGCATGTTTCACATGGTTTACCATAGTCACCCACTCTTGATTGCCTATAGATATAAGATATAACATCCTAGTTAACTATGCCTATGGAAAACAAATTATAGAACATTATAATAAAATCAAGTGGCAAACTAAAAAATGATATTTACATGTGGATTTGATGGCCATCTCATTTACTAGTTTTAGTTTCATAAGGGCACTATGGCATATATCTCCACCTATATATCCTCTTACATCTCTTTGTGTTGCAGGAATGGAACTCTGAGGGGAAACTATACTAGAGAATAATAGTAGCCATCTAGATCCCACCCACCACTACTATAATCATCTATGCATCCCACATCATCCCTTACAACTAGGGGAATCATGATATATCTCATTATTAAGATGTCGAGTGAGACCTATAGATGTGGGTGTTGGCCTATCATGGGGCCTATGCCCACTTCACACTATTTGATGATATGGGTAGGCTATCAATGTCACTCCCTTATCTATACCAAAAAATTTTAGAATATAGTTATACTAAAAAAATTCATATAAACCTAAAGTGTGGTCAACCAACCACATGCTAATATAAATCCTTTAAAGCTCATGTCCATCCTTGGGCCATCCAAAAAATGTGCTATATAGATGCCATATAATCTGATTCAATGTTAGTTTATCTATAATAATGTGGTACTTCATCATGGTGTGTAGTCTACCATAGGGAAATACCCACCATTTTAAAAACATCTACAGATGAGCCCATCTAGATATGGGTTCACCAATTGGCTATACCACTACAATGTGTTCATATGACCTAACATGTAAGAGAGCCCTTGATCCAATGCCTCTACCATGATTCTCTATTGTAAATATATATATATATATATATATATATAAGTGAGCTAATACAATATGAACCCAAGAATATCTAGTATGATCCAAATCAATGTGTCAAACTATGTGATACATGTGATATGAAATCCCAACCATGCCACCCTCTAATGCAATGAATGAGGCCAATAAAATATAGATAAACTTATGAAACCAAAAAAAATCACCTTTCATAATGTTGTCATGATGAATCATCCTACTTTATTATACATCTAGAGCTCTCTAGCCACTAAAAATATATGTCAAATCGTTAAGTAAAACCAAGGCTTCCATCTCTATCAACCTATATACTTTCACCTCTAATGGGAAGCTAGAAAATATGATATAAATCTTCTAATGTGACCATCATCTCCCCTACTAGGAGCCAAAAATTTTAGGTATCCAAGTTCCACCTCTTAGATAGGTTTTGAGGAGGTGGACATCATATGGAATCTATCCTAATTGGGCCACATGACCCAACCCTACCTGATCTATAATGGCCCAATTGGCCACATTTATACCTAGCTTTTCCAAAGTAGAAAAATGTGTATTGTAATAAAATTCTCAAATATGTACATCCTTATACAACCAAAAAATAAAGGGTCATTAGTGATCACATTCTATTCCAAAAAATATATATGTTACAATTAATATTTTATAAAAAAAAGATAATAGCATTAGACACTAGCATCAACATAATATAATAACATCAAACACTAGCATTAATGTAAGATAATAACATCAGATGCTTGCATTTAAATCTAGAAACTAGCATAAATATAATGATGCAAGTGTCTCAATCCTCGATGGAAGTGTCTGTTGATAAAAAAAATTACTCAAAATAAAAAATTCAAAAATTTAGAATTACTACTCAATTGATAGTTAAACCTACTTACTAATTCATCAAAATCCTGACCAACTAGGGCTATTTGGAGTACATTAAATCACATTGGTCAAGGAATCTACCACCCAAAATTATTTTCCTCTAATTATAGCTAAATTTTTTCAAAGTATCAAAGTAAAAATGAGTTCCTATCTCTATTTAAAGTACTTAATGTACACCTTCTACAAGAACTTCAAATACACATATCTTGAGCACTGGTTATCCAATTTTAAAACTATGAGTTACATTGGAATCCAAGTAATAAACCCTTGCATACTATATAAATTTTAAATACTTTCAATAATTACCAAAAATCATTACTTCTCATACAAATATTAGTACAGATCCTAAATTATCACCTAAAGAATTTTACATTTTTGGTACCACTACTACTAGGATACAAATTGGTTACTATATACATGAGGTTATCACTTTTTCCTTTTTTGATGAGGTGAATAACATGTACTATTTTTCCTCCTCCTACAAGGGGGGCATATCAATGGGGGCATATATTATAGGCATGGATTACACATGTTCATAGTCTTAGATTCAATGGGGGAATGTCATATAGGCATAGCTTTCACATGTCCACAATTTTATATTTAGTAGGGGCATGTCATATAGGCATGGTTTCCACATGTTCACAATTTAATATTTAGTGTGGGAATATATATAGGCATGGCATCCACATGTTCATAATTTCATATCCAGTAGGGGCATGTTATATAGGTATGGCTTCCACATGTTCATAGTTTCTGATTATTGGGGGCATGTCATATAGACATGGCTTCTACAAGTTCATAGTTTCAGATTAAGTGGGGGCATGTTTTGGACACCTGTCCTCCAAAATTATGACATACCAAAAACTCACCAGATCTTTTTCACAACATATAATTCAGATACATATTTGAGCTATCTCTATATGCATTATTATTACCATTATACATAGACTGCTTTATTCACACTAGAAATGATAGGGGCATGAACAAGGGTTCATTCCTTCTATTTACTCAGACACTGATTTATCTTCTATATTTTTTAGATTATTATGAAATGTTACTATACCACAAAATTTTATGCACTGATACCTATGTTGGACTATTATGGAATGTTATCGAGCCTTACCCATCTGCAAAAGTTATATCTTTTTGATTATATTGGAGTGATTAAATAATCCAATCTCACTAATTTTTTGGGTGAGCTTGATTACATCACTCATCCTATATCAATTTATATATACATATCTCTTTGCACATGAGTGTGCTAGTTGGCAAATGATACTCTTGATGGCCAAAGCATCACTCTTCCTATTCTAGGTTATGGGTATGATCACCTCCCAAATATCTCCACTCTAGGTCCAACACCACCAAGGTGTAAACTAGTTTACCACTTGTAATTTCATTCATCTTCTTGGTTAGAAGAGGTATGAAACTACAAGTTCCATTCTTCAATATCCAGTGCTCTAGAGCCATTACTATGCATCATAAACACATGAATATTCTATGCATTTTTTATTTATGATATTTGTTATTATTTCTCATATATAGATTATACTTGTTGATTAATTTATGGTGTACTCTTTGATTGCATGTAATATTCAAACAAAATATTCAAATAAATTTCAAGTTAAGACAAGGTGTTTTATACACACTAGGGTGTATACACACAATATTTTTAAAATTTATCAACTACTAATGTTTTTTATCTTGTAAGAACCCACTAAATCTCAATTTATCTAAGTGTGTGCCTTAAAGGGTGCACTAGGAAAGGGGTGTGGAGACCTTTTGTGCTTCATAATATTTTTGGCTCCTATACCACTACCTAAAATCACTACAAGCTACTCTTATTCAATTACATAAGCAATAAAAATCCATGTATACACTTCCCAAAGTAATTCATTACCCAAAATATTCCCTACCTAAGAAAAAATCCCTTTTACCCATTTTTTATATTACATTGACCCAATTGACCTTATTGATATTTCAACATGTTACCAAATTCTATCGGCCCAATCTGATGAAGTTTAAGGCCCAATGGTTCTATTTCCCACCAAACAAGGTCAACTTGACTAACCTTTTTGGCTAAATTCCCAAGAGGGTTTATGGTCAATCCTTTTCTATAAATACCTCCTCAACTTCATTTCTAAAGAGAGGATCATTAAATTTTGCATCATTATAGCTCACAAATCTACTTATACTATCAATAGGAGGTTTGATTGTCTAGGTTTTTGCTTTGAAGAAGTATCACTTATCTTGTGGAAGTCTTAGATGCATAGGAGAATTATTGTAGCCTAGAGCTTATTTATCCATGTGATCATTACAAGCCATAATGACCTATTTCAAAACACCATTGGCTAAGGGAGAGATTGAGGCATGGTGGGTTCACTTAAACAAAGGTAAGTATAATCCTAACCCTTCATAGTTTGATAAGTATATGTTATAGAATTAATGTATTTAATTGTATCTCTCCTTGCTTAGATTATTTATATGTTATATAATTATTTTTTCTTATTTATTATATTCCTTATTTGTGCCACAAGCTGTGGTGAGCACTAAATTAACTTGCATATTCATTGCCTAGATTAGTTGGCATGTTTATTTAGTAGATTAGCTTGCTTACTTGTATTACAACCATAAGACCTAGTTAGGGTTATCACATTATGGAATTTGACTAGAGGCCTTGGAAAACCTCTCTTTTTCCATTATGTGATAAGAGATCTCTTAGTTTAGGTTTAGCAGATCCATTACTGGTCATGACATTGATATAATAAAGTATTGCTAAGTAGACTATTAGTTGATTACCTTCTCTGAGCTTGGATATTACTAAGTAGAATAATTTGTATTTCTATCTTATTTTGATTTCATACATTCTATTGAACTTGACATGAATCTAACCCTTGAAAATTTTTAATATATATTTATAGTTAATTAGATTGACCTTGTCGACCTAGTTTAATATTTTGTGTGTAGGTTTTCAAACTTTATTAAAGCTGTCGACCTAGTTTAACTCTTTGTGTGCAGGTTTATATAATTTATAGAGCTTGTTGACTAAGTTCTATCTTTTACACATGGAAATCTCAGTCTCAAATAATTGGTACAAAATGATCAACCTAGTTTCATTTTTTTTCCTCTATATTTAACTGAATTGACTTGCTTGATTCTTTTCTTTTATACATTCTTCCTTTTACATCTATATCAATTAGATCAACTTAGTTTTAATTTATATTATTTTATAATTTTATTTATACTTGGTTGACTAACTTGACTGTATTTAATAATCCTATCTTCTACCTTTATAGGTTCAAACATTTGCCTAGATGACCCGATTAAAAATAGTAATTCATCATCTTTAGGAAAAATATTACATTGACCTAGTTAACTCTATCTTATCTACCAAGTTCACTCTAACTAGCTTAGTACTTTCAATTTGTAAAATTTTTAGAAAATTTATTTTCCTACCTTATAGTCAAAAATTAAATTTTAGTAATATTTACCTATTTTTTAGTTTTGTAAAATTGTATCTATACAGTCAACTAGGTCGATCGACTCAACCTAGTTTTGTGTCTATTTTCTATGAAAAATGCTAAGTTGACCTGCTTGATTGTGTTTATTCTAGCCTATCTTTTGCAACATACTGACTTGATCAAATTGACTCTATTCTATTCTCTTTGTTTAACTTGGTCAACTGGTTCAACCTTGTTCTATTTGTTTTACTTCCTAATTCAAGGAAAGATAATTATCCTACATCGATATTAATTAAACTCACTTTACTTTTTAGTTGACTGCCTATTTATTTACTTCATAAAAACTACAACTTAACTTTTGAAATATCAATTTTCACCTTTATTTTTCACTTTGTTTGGTTTTCCCTAAAAATTATATACTGATAGTTTTAAAATTACTTAGATACTATCATGAAGGGATACACAATAATTTGTTTATAGTCTTTGTATATCATTTATAAATATCATGGCATGAGGGGATTTCCCTAATAATCATAATCCATATTATAGATTTAAACATGGTCTTTAGTTTCCATGTACCTCATGGTATTTCAGGAATGCCTAGGATTTTATTCTTTATTAAACCTTAAAAAACTAACCATTTATTTGATTATGTGGTATATTAATTAGCAATTAGTGCCAATAGGTTACTTCAAGGTCACCCTTTAGATTGGGTTTAGTGGGATATGGGAATGGTAATTTCTCCATAGTCAGTGCTTTGAAACATTAAGTTGACACTATTTAATAGACAAACAAGTACCTTTAGAAGCCTACATTTTTAATCAAAACCTTTAGTACAACATTTTGATCTTATTTTTGAACAATTAATTAGACTCTAAATTAAATTGTCTCTACTTGTTTTTTATTTTGTGATATATTTCATACTTGTATTATCTAACATTGATACATGCTTTGTGCTATGTGTTACAACCAGATCGACCAATTCAACCTAGTTGCTTGTGTTCTTAGATCTATTTTATGTATTTAAAACTTAATCATCTAGAGTTATACCATTTCATTTTTTCTATAATTTAGAACATCATCGACCAGATTGACTCTATCTATCACAAACTATTCTATTTTCCTAAAATTCATACTTATTCAATGTGCTTGACTTAGTCCAATCATAAAAAATACTATTTGCTTGATTTTCCTACTCAGTCAACTTGCTCAATTTAGTCTAGGGAAAAATCATTTAGTTCACCTAATTTTTCTACTCATTCAAATTGCTTGGCTTAGTCTAGGCATAAATTATTCTTTTCACCCGATTTTCCTACTTTATTAACTTGGTCGATGTAGTATATTACAAACTATTCTACTTTATTATTTATCCAACCTAGTCAATTAGCTTGGATTTATTTGATTACAGATTTTTTTTGTTTCCTTGTTCATTCCACTAGGTTGTCCAACTTGACCTAGTTTTATCCCACCTATATAACTAGACCGACCAACTCAATCTTGTTTCTTTTCAACCTCTAAGTTTATCATTTCTTTAGTAAGTGTTTAAATTAAATTTTTCATTATGTAACATTTAGTTTATGATGTCACAGATCAAAATCAAACTAACATGATGAATTTCACTAATCCTAATAAACTCCCTAAGACACATTCTATGATAGCTAATCTAAGACTTAATAATAGCCATGTTACTACTAGAACTACCAACTATGGGACTCCTCCCTATTCCACTACACTTAATCCTTTATTCATAAAAATGGTAGAGGATGAAATTTAACTTGAGTATATATATGAAATGATTTTATTCATCAATGAAAATTCTCAACATTAAGGTAAGGATCCCATAGTCATTTATAACCTCATGATGGAACCTCATATTGGAGAACCCCATTTACCTTAACCTACCTTTTCTAAAGGATTTATGGAAAGTCATTTTTATGACTTCCACCACGTCCTTATCCTCTTTCATGATTCCCTCTAATAGTATTACATCATATTAAATACCTTCTTCCACTTCCATACCAAGTATTTCTACTAACATGGCATGTGTGACTTTTAGTGGGTTTAATCAAAATTCCCACACTAATACCCAATTCCATACAAATACTAGTGCATATTATGTCACTAATGCATCTAATACAACTAGTGCATCCAAAACTCTTAATGCCTTGCATAATGCTAACGCATCCTATGCAGATTCCACTAGTCAAAATACTATTCACACTAATCAATTATTAATACAAACTCTAAATAAAATGGATATTTTTCAAATTAATATTTCCAACCAAATGATGTAAATGCAAAATAAATTAATTCCCTTATGAAATTAACCTCAACCTACTCAATGGGGAACATAAAATCCTAGTTCTCCCCATCCCGCCCTTAGATATGCACATGGTAACCTTATACCTCAACCTTCACTTATTAATAAAGCTATTAAAAATTTAAAAAATGAACCTATTATTCCTTAAATTAATAATATTGACATAGGTGGCATAGTTACCACTATCACTTATAATGGATGGATCTACTGATCTATATTTGCATTTGAAGATTTTTGCAATTTAGATAAAGATTGGGTTAAACTTAATACCTTTTCTACCACCAATATATTATATAAAACCTTTTTAGGTGATGCTTTAGATTGGTATAATCAACTTAAAACTAATTCTATAGCTAGTTTGGAAGACTTAGTCAATGCATTGGTTCAAAAATTACAAACTAGTGATCATATTGAAAATAACTTAGATCATTTTATCAATTACAAATAATTATAATCTAAAATGACATAATTTTTAATCAAACAATGGAAATCATTATCTAACAAATCCAAGCATAATATTTTAGATGAGAATCTCTTCATCTTATTCACTAATGCTCTTCATGACAAATTATAGTATCACATGAAGAATCTCTCAAAAATCTTCAGAAGAAGCCCTCAATCAAACTAAACTTCAAGATTTCCTTATATGATAATTTCAGCCTTTGCACACTCCAACGGGGAACCAAATGCTTATGAAATCTAAAAATTGACTGCAACTAATGATGGTGTTATAGATACCTATGATTCCATACATACCATTCAAGCCATTGCTTCAAGAAATCCAATGAGCATAATCATTCAATGGTAATTCCAATAATTCTCATCTTAGTTCCACATTCTTAGGTGCATAACATAGATGTCCATAAACCACTTTCCTTAGAAGAGATTCAAAATCATCTTCCAAGACCTTCCCCATGAGATTTCAATCCCACACACCTTATCAAACATTGGTATGATACTCAAAAAAAAATTTGGTTTCATGAAAGTTGGGGCCATTCATGTGAAACTTTTCACTAACTAAGAAATTTTTCTATGAATTATCTTATTGGACCTAACTTTGATCATGAATCATTCATATGTATGTGTCAATAAGTTTATGAAATAGTAGCTAAGGCTCATAAAACTAAAACTAAAAATGAATCCTTAAACCAAGCCAATACTCACTTAGCTATTTATAAGGAATCTCTTCCTAACCATAAAACTACCACTAACCAAACTCATACTACCAGCTTTTGAAATGAGAAGAATAGAGGAATAACTAAGATAATTAAACCAACAAAATATATTCTCATAAAAACATTATATTGTATAAAATATGTACATCCATAATATATAAGGTAAATGGTAAGTTAAAATTTTGTTGCTACTGGACGTAACCACCAAAATACCAAAAATTAAAAACTAACAAGCTAATACATAGTAAATAAATAATAACAAAACTAAACAATAATTTAGATTATAAAAGACCCAACAAAATCCCCCTTGATCTAAAGGGGTATGAAAGATAAAATAACAAGAGAAACAAATCTAAATTCATCAAAGAAACTTTGAAGTAACTATAAATAGCACATTACACATCTTAATACTAACCAAAACTGATGTTGCTCCATACAAAAGCCCACCTTATAAATTATGGCATAAAATTATAATGGACATGATCAAGGCCTGATCATCCCCTATGATCATTGTACCATACTATAGTAGAACATGATCAAATTTTGTCCAACTACAATGATCCACATAAATATCCACCCAGAATCCCATTAAAGTGACCAACCCATACTATGTATGGTACATATCCCTGATGTCCAAAAAAATTTGATAACTTTTGCTCAACATTGTTGGTGCTAGCAACCCTTATCAACTTGTACTATCACTAATGATTGATCAAAAACCAACCAAATGTTATATCTTCTCCCCTTAATAGATGAGAGGTGAGAAGTTGTGTAATGAGAGAAACAAAATCAAACACTCTTGTCTACTCCATGTTATGAATATTAGATATAGAATGCCAAAAATGGAACTGAAAGTAAGAACACAAGCTAAAAAATTCTACTATAATAGATTCTAGTTTTGAGCCTAGTAACTCACACAAGATAGGTGAATCATTGATCACTTAGAACAAGTTGTCAGGTCCATGAAGACCATAGACCTTGGCCATATAAGATGCCTCATGATTAGAGTAAGTGTCAAAATAACTAGAATAATTGGAGTTACTACAATATCTATCACTAGAATGATCCACATGATTTTCCTCAACCTTATTTTTATGTGGGGAATAGGGTTATTGAGATAGACATACATATATAAGATGTCCAATACCACCACATTTGAAATTTCTAGGCTCTTTCTTGTGTTGACAAGAATCAAAAGAAGTTAAATCACTAGAAGAACCACATGAGTGAGAAGAATGCATATGGTTATGTTTGTATTTTGAAGATCTTAGAGAGTGTTGATGAGAATGTTGTCAGTACTATCGAGAATGGTGTGGAGAATGACTTGGAAAGTGTTTCAAATAATGCTACTAAAATTATCACTATACATGACAATGATCTTTGTGATGGGACCTATCCTTTGTATAATTAGCCTCCTTAGTAGGCATACTCTTCTTCTTTGTAAACTATCACTCATGCTAAGTCAATAACTCAAAAATAGAGTAAAATGTGGCACCATTAAGATTATCATTGAGTTGTATCATTTTAACAAAATTGGTGTGTATATAACTAAGTCCATTCAATGTGATGTAAACCAACATATCATCATCTATTTTTCCACTGGTTATGCAATATTCATGTTTCAATGTTTTCATGCGAGAGAGATACTCAAATACATCTTCATCAATGCTAATCTTGTTATTAAGTAAATTTATTAAGAGATAAAACTTATTATAGGTAGGTTTTTTATCATACAAATCCTTTAACACTTTATAGGGTTTATATGCACCAATTTTAACACCCTTTATATGAAAAAAATTTATTCACCATAGGATGATTTTAATAGTATGAGTGTACGCTTATCACATTTCTAGTACTCAACCAATTTTTTAGTTTCAATTGGTAGTGTGGTCTATTTCTCTATGATTTCCCATAAGTCATTAAGAATGAGGGTTTTCTCCATGTTCATATTTCATTCCTTGTAGTTTTTAGGTGATAATATACCATTTTCAAAGATCAAGCTTATAATTTTTTGCATGATTTACATAGAAGTAAAAAACCAAGTTGAATGCTACTTGGAGTTTTGAATTTACCCTCGTAAGTAGATTTGATATAAAAATATTCAAGGATTTGTCAAAAAAAAAAATCACACCTTATATCTCCCTTGATGAATAAAGTCAAATGAAAATTTGACCAAAATATATATCCCCCAATGGGTTTTGAACCCTGATTATTTGAAAGTAATTAAAAAAGCAACTTATATTCAGCCCCATTTTACCCAATTTTAAAAAATGATGGAAAAATATTATTATATCTTCTTACTTTGTTGTTATATATTTAATTAATCTTTAATCATTCCATGTAAAAATTGATATCCCTGAATTTACTTGCATGTTGAAAGGGATTTACTTGGTGCTTTTATGGAGGTTCCACTCATCAATGTAAAGTAATGAAAATAAATAAAACCTAATTTATAATATTCCTAGCGTAGATAAGCTTACAGTGCCATATTTTTAATGAAATATGAAAACTACAATGATTATTTATTGCATCGATCCCTATGGCTAATTGATTTAAATTGGTAGAGTGAATCATGTGAGATTTGGATATTCAGGTTATAATCCTGCTATCGATGCCACCAATGGTTATATATTTTATTTATTCTATTAGTCAGCTTCACAAGTGCTCATTTTTTTTACATTATACTTTGCTGATGTGGAGCCTCATTGAATCCATTTTGAGTATATTTGTATTCTTTCAAGGCATCACTGTACAAAATAAATGAGTTCATAATTCAATGAAAATAAATAGAATTATGTTATGTCATACATGTGTAAAGTATTACAATTTACCTGATCATCCACTCATCTGATTTGAAGATTCAAATGAAAATAAAATTGTTGTCATCATGAAAAGCAATGTGACTACTGTAAGGATCTCTTTTATGCACTCTAAAATACATAGCTGATGATTTATTTGAAGACTGTGTATTTTTATTGAAAATTACCCTATGTTGATGTAGTCACCACTTCAAAAATGAATTCTTATATAAATGGCACGCTCCCTCTTTGTGTTTCCTAATGTATTGAAACCTTAAACCTCTATGATTCCCCTATGCTCTGATACCATTGTTAGAATGAGAAGGATGTTAATGAGATAATTAAACTAGACAAATATTTTCTTGTAAAAGCATTATATTGTCTAAAAGATCTACATCCAAAATATATAAGGTAAATGGTAAGTTAAAAGTATATTTCTATGGGACATAACCATTAAAATACCAAAAACTAAAAACTAATAGGCTAATACATAGTAAATAAATAATAACAAAACTAAACAATAATTTGGATCATAAAAGACCCAACACCAATGACGTCTAAAGTTTAGTAGATCCTAAAATACATGATGAGATTGTTTTCAACATGAATAACATGAGGAGATTAGTTTATTATATTGATCTTTATCTAGCCTCCAACCATAACAATTTCCCAAAATTTTGCATGGTTCATGATTCTTACCCACCCCATCTCACATAATTGGGGCATGAAGAGCTAATTTTAATAAAACTACAAGTGTAAACTCCAAAAATAGACAATACCTCACACACTATTGATATAAGTTATACCACACCTTCAACTTATAAACCTAAATTGGAAATTTCAAAACCTTCTACCATTGGTATTTATTTTTATCAAACATAAGAAACAACCAATGATACAGACATATCATCCAAGATAACATAATCACATACAATTATTCAACCCACATTAAACAAATCTAAAATAATCATACCTTATCAACATCACTTTAAATGTACTTCTACCCCACCCTCAAATTATTTACTACAAAAATATGAACCTTTATCCTATAACACTATAATGAGTTATGATGATTGGGACCTTATAGTTGAACTTTCACATCTTCCATATCAAATCCCTTTCCTATAACTTAGTATAACTTATCAAAATCATCATAAATATCTAATTTAAATCTTATTCAAAATTAACATCCCTCATCCCCCACCTATGGGGAAAAAAGATACTTTGTTAGGATCTGAAGATAACACCCTTCAACACTATGAAGAAATGTCTATCCACGTTTATAAAATGATAAACACCTCTCTTTCACTCAAATATCATATATCTTCCATGATTCCTGATGAAACATTTCTTCATGTAGATGACCCTTCATTGTTCATTCACATCTAAATAGGATATATAAAATTTAAACATGCATTAATTGATAAAGGTTCAATCACTTATGTGTCTTCACTATATTTTATTAAAACACTTAGATACTTTGAATGCAATCTTAAATCCACTAAAATTACACATCAAGGGTATGATAGAGGATAAATTCCTCTTTTAGGTTATGTTGGGATTCCTATCACTATTTTCCTTGTCATGGTACATGTCAAAGTCATGATATTTAACTTCATACTTTCTTACAACATCTTACTCAGTCGATCTTGGACACATTTCATGATAAAAATGCCTCATCAATATGTCAATGTGTTAAATTTACTTATATTGGTGATACATACAATGTTACAGGAGATACCAATATTTAAAATTTTGAAAATTTTCTTGAAAGAGGTTTTTTAAAAATTCCTACCCTCAAACCTTTACTTAGCATCCCATTTCATGAATATTAATGTTTTAATTATCCCATAAATTCTAATAGAAGATACAATGGTCATCCTAAATTAAGAGGAAATATACCACCTAATCTTCTAGACTTAGATGATGATGAACCATATGAGATAAGTTTAAAAATCAAACTTTGGATCTCTCTTCTAACATATTTACTCAATTACCTCCTTCTTTATGACCTTGATCTCATCAAAAATCATTAGATGAAATTATGGTTACCTAAAAAAATTAATTTAACTTACCTTTTCAACTAATAGAGTCATTAACAAATGTACTATCGACCTTCATGCTCTTGATTACAATGATGGATATTCTTTAAATGATCACTTTTTAGTTGGTTTTGTTCAATTTAAAATTGTAGAGATACTTAGACATCATACTTATTTACAACAATCTCTTAGTTATTTTCATGTATTTCCTTTTCCTTTTATAGTTATTTATATCAATACTTCTTTTGATGTTCATAGGTCTAAGATAAATCACACACACATTGCTCCTCTAGTTACTATTGATCCTCTTTAGAGTATGCTTATAATCCATGATATGAAATGACCTTACAAGTTTCATAGATACTAGGACCCTTCCAACTTACTTCCTATAAATATGCTAGCTACACTATGAATATACATTGCAAGCTCATCTCATGATGCAACCCAAGCTAGAGAGGATCCTATTTTGAGTCCTTTTCCTACTGGTGATGGCATATTACCTTTTCCTAAGCTTTATCCTCTACTAGAACAATGGGAATATGAGCCTTATTATAATATCCATAGATTTCTTGGTCATTGGGCTAAGGATTTTCATGAACATCAATAATAACAAACCTTAGGTTTTACTTTTACTACTTCACTGTCTACTACTAGACATACTTATTGATTTCATGGTAAACATAATCATTCTTTACTCACTACTGAAAAATTTGAGAATACATTGATACATTACATCTAGAGAAGGCAAAATCTATAAATAAGAGCATACCACCTCTTAAGATAATTCCATAATACATCCCTAAATATGGGGAAGTTTATTATCTTTGGCATTAGTGTACTACACACCATACAAATAGATGTTGACTGTTTCAATAGTACTTTCATGATTTTCCATGGCCTATGCCTTCACCAGCTCATCCTCATTCTTTAGTAAATTCATATATAAAGGTCCCACCTTATCCACAACCTAAATCACTTCACATATATGTAGATATTTTGACATTGATTCTTCACATTGAGTATCCTCATGAGAAACATTCTTCTTCTAACATACATACCTTCTCTATAGAGACAATACATCAAGAAGTATTTTCATGACTTTATTTTTAGATTTATGAGGCTTTGATTAACATCAAAATACAAATACATAAGGATGTATCAAATGTTATGGATGATATTTGACATGAGATTTATCAATATTTGTAAATATATCATGGTGTTTCATCACATTATTTATCACACTACTACATAATTTTGATTTGATTTATGAGAATATATGGACCTTATGTGTTACTTATCCTTTAATTTTATGTTTCATAAAATAAATTCATATATTATGGGTTACTTTATGTTTCATGGGTTAATTACACATGTTATGAATTAACTAATATTTTATGGTTTAATTACATGTCTTGTGAATAAATTTTCTTTCATGAATTAATCTCATATTTTATAATTTTACTTTTATCTCCAGTTTCTTACTTTATTTAAGAGGGACTTATTTCTTATGATTTTTATGAAATTTTATTTAAAAATAAGATAGTTATTATGGTAACATGGTTCTAAACCCTAAATTCCTCTAATATCCTATCGTTACCTTATGATCAATTAATAATCATATTATTCATTGTATCACTACATACATAGATATCATAGATCTCAATATTCTCCCTTATTATTCCTCTCATACTAAACACACATATGGCTAGTCTTGAGATCACATATTGGTTTATAGGTAAGCCTAATTGTTTATTAACATGATAAAATATCTAGGTACTTTATGTCCTATAACCAAAGCCTAAATCTCAATTGTGCTTGTCACTTTTATCACTCATGTTTGGTTATTAAAAATTCATATGGAGGAGGAATAAAAAACCGTAAAAATTTAAAATCCAAGTCATTTAACAAAAGGCAATGATAAAAGGTGAAAATAAACACTCAAAATTCAAAATCACAACAAAATATGTTATTCATATCTTAACACATATCTTATTCCTAATCAAATCTCAAAATCCATAATTGGACTCATGATAGAGCTAAGGTATATTGGGGTATGGTAAGCCAGTTGATTGGGATGGGAGAGTTAAACATTCTCTCCAATGCTACCTAATTTCTCACATAAGTACCTAATGTTCATAGTAGATTGATAGTTCTGTAAGGGGTCCTGAAGAATAGAAAACATGTTGTGGGGAGGTACGTCTATTTTACTTTTATTTTATATATAACCTTCATGAGTTAATCTTAATACTACACTTATTTACCCATAAATTTTTATGCTTATTGTGAACAAATATCTTTTGAATTTGGCATCTAATAAATTCTTAGAGTTTACTTATATATTTAGTATGCATCATGCCTACTAAGGTCTATTCACAACACTTATATCATGTTTTTTATATTCCCTAGTTCATTACACCATTCCTATTATTCCTTCTTGATGAATATTTTGTTAACTAATCATACCCCTTGGGTTTTTTTTGTTAAGAGTTTCAATATAAGACCTTGGATAGGACCAGACCTTCCTTAAAAACAATTCCTTATTATTCAAAAATATTTTCCACTTTTTAAATTTATTTCATTGGTTTCCACTTTATAAGTTTTAGTATAAGAACTTAGATAGGACCATGATTTCCTCATAAAGTATCCCTAAAAGCTTCATACCATGATTACTCATAAAAATAATTATAAATATTAACATTTACATTTCTTTCTTGACCATTTTATTTTGCATGATTTTTTAAACTTGATTTAGTGTGTCTTACATTTTGATTTCAAAATCATTTACATACTTCCCAACTTGATTTAGTATGTTTTATTTTTACATTTTATCATCTATCTACATTCTACACATTTTTTTAAATTTTAATTTAGTGTGTTTTACATTTCACTTTATTTATTTTATCATTTATTTATATTTTACATATTTCTCAACTTGATTTAGTGTGTTTTATACTTTACCATTTCTATTTGTCTTACATACTTTTCAAACTTGATTTAGTATGTTTTAAAAAAGATTATTTATTTTATGTTTTACATGATTTAGTGTGTTTTTACATAAGATTTAATATATTTTACATTTTACTTTTTCATTTGTTACTATCATTCTTTTTCAACCGTGCATTTGTTCACAATTGCCAGAAAAGAATCCAACTTACATCATATATTTTATCATAACATATAAACATAAATTAAACACATGATTTAAAGAGAATACATACATCCATAATATACCAAATATCCATAAGTCATAATAAAACAAATAAGAGCTCTATATATAAAAGGATCAAATGTTTTATATAATATAACCATGATACAAAGAGTATAATACAATAACTAGCACTATGGTTTTGGTACACCCTATCCATCTAGTGGACAAGCCAAACTATGCATCAAATTTTATGATTGTACCATTCACATATTATGTTGTAGTGACTTTTTCTAAGACTAAAGACCCTCTAAATTTCCCTATAGATTGACCACCTGAGCTTACACACATCCTAACTCTCTAGTTGTTACCATATGGGCAACTTGCTCTTTGACCACTATCTTTGAGGCCTAAACCTCCCCATCACCTAATTTAAGTGGTAGTTATGTAACATCTCCTAGTATCTATAGCTCTCAATCTTCCTCATCGACTAATCAGAACCAACTAGCACACACTCAGGTAGATGGTATAATAGGATCAACCATAGTGGTAGTACCATGATGTAGCAATACATCATCCAAAATATTAGGATGAGCTCCTCACACTACCACACCCTATATAAACTCCTCCTTAGTAGTATATACAAAATAAAAACCAAATGTACATTACACACACACACACACAAGACATTTAGCAAAACAAATACATATCTATCACTATCAATCTTAAATATAAACAACATAACATAATGTAAAACACCTACCAAAAATAGTCTCACCATCAACATGTTCACCAATTAACTCCACCAGAGTATGTCTCTAAGCTAATGTAAATCCAAGATGTAAAATATGGGCATGTCATGGTCATATATGAATATATCTCTCTATAGACTAACTATGTGCATGTTGTGTATTAGTCTATCCTTGATCAATTGTTCGTACCTATGGATCTACCTCCTCTTATACCTCCACCTACCTCTATGCTCACCAATGTCTCCATCTTCATGGCACTAGTGGTGGTAACTATAAAACTTACTATAGCATAATGATTGCCACCTTAGCATCCTTAGTCATAACTATTATCTCTTCCTCAATGACTCTATCTTCTCTTAATTTTTGTCATCATCATCTCATCTAATGTATAGCTTAATGAGTTCATATCATAGGTACATCTATAAGAGTCCATGAACCTCCACAAACCCTCCACTCCCTTGCATGTTGTACCCAATATGTAGGCACTACCAATGGTGTCCCAGGAGGTTGTAACCCTAGATAACTAAGTAAGTGAGCAACAAGATGTGGCTCTACCCACCATGTGTAATTTATAGTAATTTTCATGTGGGTAAATCTAAGATAAATAGTAGGATAATTAGGTAAACTATATACCTACATACAACTTCCATACAATCTCACCATGTGTCAAAGCCAGCAATGCTAGGTATGTGACTTATCATGTAATACATGATCCTACCTCCATTTAATAACTTGAGTTAAACTATCAAAAAACATCATGGGGAAACCCTATTGGCTGATATATAGAGAATCTCTCATATATCCAACTACTAAGTTAATAATGGGGCCCATGGTCATCTTCCCATGTGAAATAATACTATACAAACCATGCACTAACTACACCCAAATCAATGACCCTAGGTCATATAGAATACCCTAATCTAGAATATACTGATATAAGGTAACCACATATAACAACACCTTCTCATTTGACTTGTGATAGATCACATGAGCTATTATAAGGCCAATAATCACCTTATATATACATATATATATATATATATATATATATATATATATAATGGTTGATATATAGACATAAAATGTATGTACATGTAAACCAACATAATAATTATTTAAGCCAATCACCCATGTGGATAAGGATTGCCTCTCTCGAACTATCTCTGGAGTATCAAAAATAGTAGGGGTACCAATAATCAAAAGTCTAAAAATCACATGGAAATCCATGAGGGTGATACCCTACTATGGTATCCCCATCCACCACCCACCTAAAAGTGTTGGTAATTTGATCCCATGCTCTTAATACCATGGTGACTACGTCAACTCTCAAAGCGATCCTACATATTTGCATAAAACCACCAAAACCCAATGATGCCAAACTGCATGGTCATTAGTTGTCAATCTCTCAAAAAAATTAGGTAACCACATGACATCAACTAAACACAATATCCTCTATCACCTATGTAAAATATCAAATAATAAATCATGTATTAATCCTCAATATAATATCATCCATAAAATATAATATAAAAATTAACAATTAATGTATTTACACCAAAATTAACTACTTCACCAACTTTCTTTGATTTTTTCTTAACACTTTATACTACATTAACCACATATTTAAATATGTCAGCTAGGTAGTTAACTAAGTCAGTAACTATAAACTAAATCAACCACTTAACCTAACTATATCAACCATCCAATACATAGTCAGATAGGTTGTCCTCCCACATCTACCACTTTAGATAAAGTCAACTATTTATTACAACTATGTCGGCCACATAAATTTATTATTGAATTGGATAGGATGTATGTAGTCAGCCTCTTATATTTTATAAAATTATATTAGCCTACCTTTGAATATTCAACCACCTATTTCCAAATTACATCATCCTACTACTACACAGTCGACCATCTTCTTTATCATATCCATTTTCAACTATGTTATCCTGCCCGATCCCAATTAATTTTTGTGGTGATTTTGAACTATTTGTCATTAATGACCCTTTCTAGTCCTTACCTATTAACCATCCTATTTAATACTCTACCCTAAAAATTTTTGAGGTAAATTATGATACACAAATTTTCCCCAACCCTACTTTTTCAAATCTACCATATTTTTAAATTAATTTGGACAAAAAATTAAAATTAAGTACATTACTTACATGGATCATACTAGTTGTTTCTACTATGTGTCCACCATGTTTACTCCTCATCTCCATGCCATAGTCTATCACATCACTCTCTTAGGTCTAACAAAGATTTGGTTTTGTAAATATAGTAAATTAAAAAATTAATAGTTATAAATCCTATTTATATTTCAAATTTATGAATTTTTTAACTGTGAATTATTTACCAATAAATTTTGTAGTTTGTTCATAACGATGTTTCTATAAGCTCTTTTTTAAAACCATAAAGAGTTATAGAATCCTAACAATGTAGAGACATTTTCTATACCTAAATCATATTTTTTCAAAACATTTAAATTTTAAATTTTATTTTATTTTTCAAGTCCAACTAATGTTCTCTACATTAGACACATCTTCCTTCTTCACACACGACTTTTATTCTTCTATTCTATATCAACAAGGTAAGTGAAGGTATGTATTTTTAAATTTTTTAATTTCATTTATTTTTATGCTATATACTATAATATATTAGCTCAGTGTTATGTTGGTATGTTATTTTCTTAAAGCACCATCTCATGTTACAACTGCATGACATGTGATGAGCTTCGAGTGGGGCATATGTATACACAATATTTTTAAAATTTATCAGTTAGTAAAGCTTTCACTCTTTTAAGAACCCATCAAGTCTTAATCTCTCTGAGTGCATGTCTTAAAGGGTTCATCCAAAAATGGGTTGGAAGACCTTTGGTGCTTTGTAGGATTGTTGACCCCTATACCACTACCTAAAATCACTATACACTATCTTATCCAAGTCCTTAAGCAATAAAATCTATTTATACACTCCCTTAAGTAATTCACTACCCAAAATAGCCTCCACATAAGTAAAAACCCCTTCTATCCACTTTTTGTACTACATCAATTGGGTTGAACTTGTTGAGAATTTAACGCATGCTATGGAACTCCATCAGCCTAAGCTAATGTAGTGTGAGACCTAACATCTCTACTTCCTACCAAATAAGGTTGACCTAGCTAACCTTATTAACTAAATTCTTAGTATGGTTTAGGTTCAATCCTTAGCTATAAATAACCCTTAAAATTCATTTCTAGAGAGAGGATCATTTAATTATGCATCATTACACTTCACAAATTTTCTTATACTATCAATATGAGGTTTCATTACTTAGGTTTTTGCCTTGGAGAAGTAACACTTATCTTGTATAAGTCTTAGATACATATAATAAGTCTTGTATCCTAGATCTAATATATCTTTTTTATCTTTACAAGCCACAATAACCTCTTGTAAAACACCATTGGCCAAGGGAGAGATTGAGGCATGACTGGTTCACTTCAACAAAGGTAAGTATACTCTTAGACCTTCATATTTTGATAAGTAGCAAAATTAATGGATTGAATTGTTTCTCTCCTTAGATTATTTTTATGTTATATAATTATCTTTGTTTATTTATTATATTCCCCATTTATGGCACAATATTTGGTGAGAACTATATTATCTTGCATATTCATTTACTAGATTCACTTGCATGTTTATTTAGTATATTAACTTTCTTACTTAAATTAAAATCATAAAACATAAATAGGGTTATCACATCATGGAATTTGACTAGAGGACTTTAAAAGCTCTCTTTTTCCATTGTATGATAAGAGATCCCTTAGTTTAGGTTTAGCGAATCCATTGTTGGTCATGACCCAGATATAACAAAGTATTGCTAAGTGGACTATTAGTTGATTACCTTCTCTGAGTTTAGATATTATTGAGTAGGATAAGTTATAGATCTATCTTATTTCCCTTACATACAAATGTTATGTGTTTTATTTTATTTTAAACTAGTAATTTTAGTTTCATGCATTACTAGATTAAATGGGGGGAAATGTAGATACCGATATTTGATACAAGCATAGTTCATAGCATGATATTATAAATTTTATGTGTAGACCTATTGACCAATAATTAGATGTCCATTGGCATGGTATTGTATGGAACTTTTCAATTCCATTTTATTTTAGTTTTTTATATCTACCCCTTAGGCATGTATGTTGTGGTGACACCATTTTATCCACCATTCTCCAAAGATGCCTACTTCTTATTCTATCAATTCTATGTTTTTGGCCTCTAGACACCTATGTCTATGTTGGACACTTTTATCAATGCAAGTGTCTAGACTTATCCATTCTTATCTTTTTGTATCTTTAACTTTTATGACCATTTGTTAGTCGCATTGTGTTTATTCTATTATCAACTTTTTGTGCACCACTAGGTCCCTTAATATACAAAGGTTATATTCCTAGTTCACTACCTAAAATTTGGATCAAGTAAGTTCTAATTAGAAACTATTTTACTTTACTAGTTATCAAATTGCACTATAGTACTAAATTGAACATCTGAAGCACTCAAAAAATCCCCATATTATCAAATTTTTTGTACCAAGGGTTACTATAGGATAAAGAGAATATAGTTGCATAGTTATAATTACACATATATGTCGAGAAGGGAAAAATACATGTGAGTATGAGGACCTCTTTGGAGTATTAGATATGTAGGCAACACTTAGCAATAATCAAGGTTGTGAGGGTTAGCTCAACTCACGTGCTAACCCCTTTTTAAAATTTATAGGAGGTCCAAGGCAAAGAAACTAGAGATTATACTTATTGTTTGAATCTCATGCATAAAATAATATATCCTAAAATACCAAATAGTTATATAGGTGACAACATAACCCTGACACAAATTTAGTTTTATTCCTATGTGTATCTAGGACTAGACACCTATATTAGAGATAGACACCTGCATTGACACAATTATCCCTAGTTAATGTAGGCATCTAATGGAAATAATAATAAAACTAAATAACAATTAGATCCTAAATCTTGATGATTATTATACAATGAGTGCTAGATCACTATCATAGTCTAGATCAAAGCTTTGAATAAGATATGATCTCTTTATCCCTTGGTTGCTTTATACTTGCTTTATTTATTGTTTATGGGTAAATTTATTAAATTTTACTATATACCATTAAATATTGACTATTATCTTACTATATTCAAACAAATTTTATTTCTTGCATGTTTTCTTGTCAACTCTAAAAAGCTTAAAAATAAATTTAGATCAAACAAATTTTTGGGTCAACAAAGAGGAAATTACTTATTACAATATTATTCATAATATATTATTTTATAATGGGCACATGCCCATTGTCAAAAAGATTAAAAAAAAAAATGGATTCCTAATAATTGATAATGTTATAATTGTTCTTAGATGCTTCATAGAGATGGTCCTGATGAATAGATTTCACCAACCATTTCACAAGTTGACAATAACTAGGTCCCAAAATTATATATGATATGGATGCCAAAGGTATACCATCATTGGGATAAGACATTTATATTAATATCATGCATTATAGGTTTATCCTTAACAATCTATATCCTAATTTATACATGATTTCATATTTGGTCTTTGTTATGTGTGTCTATATTCTTAGATTTTTGTGTAGAATGGGAACATGCCAATTATACACAAGTATGTAAGAATATTAACTTACTAATTGATAATTTTTTATATTCATAGACTCTTTCATAGAATTCACCCATTATACACAAGATAAGAATATTGGATTTCTAATTAATAGTTACTTATATTCTTATATTCTTGAAAATAAGAATATTGGCTTCCTTATTTATAGTTGTCTATATTATTCTGATATATTCTTGTACATGACCATTATGTAAAAGATAATAATACTAGTTTTCCAATTGATAATTGCCTAATTATTCTTGGATTCTTGTGATAATTGATAATTATCTTATATTATTATAGAATTTATTGTGACCAACACACCTCCATGTCTAATTAAAATAGAGATCTACAAAATTAAGAATGAATCACTATACACTATTTATAGAGCCCCACTAATTATACTATGCATTTATATTATTAATTTACAATACACATTAAATAGTTATTTCAGCTATAAATAATATATATTGATAAAAATAATAATAATAATAATATTTATTACATATCCATTAAGAATACACAATCATAGAAACATTGTTCTATTTATTATATATTAGTTCATCATTACATGGCCATTCAAGGTTATAAAGTGCTCAATTCATTTACAATGCTATAGAAATTCACTATTATCTTTTGGTCTATTGATTTATTTATTTCCTTATCCTTTGAGGTACTTTCTAGTTCTCTAGTGGCAAGTTAAACTTGAGTGCTCTTCCCTACATGTCCATTGGTTGGATGTATCCACACCCTCTTCCTCACTTTCTTGCAGTAATGTCTACATGTGGAAAAAATTCTATGCACTAATAATAAGTTAACTAAAATTCAATCTTTATAAGGTTATAATTTATGTGCATAATTTAAAACTCAGCTCTATGTTGAAATCCACATTTTGAATGAATTACATCCTTCACATAGAGTGAACCTTAATTAATGAAGCAACTACAGCTCCTCCTCAGAAGGTGCATGCCATTCACTTTTCCACCTTTTTTTCTAAGTTGTGCTCTCTAAAACCTTTCTCTATGCATCTTCCATGCATCTTTTGCTTGTCCAAGTCCTTCATGTAGATTTCACCTATAAGGCCCTCAAAAGTGGGGGAAACATCATATATAGTCCTAATCATATAATAAGGGACAAATCCCTATATCCATTGGTTGGATGTTTACCCTCAGTACTTCCCTTTATTTTGAGGTGGGTCTATACATACACTACCAAGTATAGTAGTGTAGAGACAATGTTTTCTTTCCTTGCCATGCCATTATTTTTTCTCTTTAAAGTAGCACCATTACCTAGGGGATCTACTCTAAATACTTTGCTACTCATTCTATTTCTACAAAGTCTCCTATATCCTCTTGGTTTTATGTGCTAAGCTTGCCATTATTAACCCACTAACTCTTTTTTTATATGTTTTTTCCTTATGATTCCTACCCTCTATCCATTTATGATTGATAGAGGGCCTTGACTCTTTGTTAAGTGATATTTGGTTGTCTCAAGAGTCAGTGTATACCAATCCATTATTCATCTTTATCATTCCTTTGATATGCTACTTAAAATCATTATTTTCCTATGTTATCTAAAAAGGGGAACTAAATATCAAAACCTCTTTTTTATGCCCTGACACCTATGTGTACATAAAGTAAGCACAAAATGTAAACAAAAAAAAAATATTGCATGGGGGTGTCATGTTTTCATCTCTTCAGCTTCACATAAGGGCTCCTCAGATAGCTACTTAAATAACATCTTATTGATAAAAAAAACCCCCACCTTAACCACAATTTCATTTAGCATCCTTATTTTTAGACTAAATATCTCTATTTATAATTGTGAAGGTTGGTTACTAGCTAATCTAGTTTATGAGATGACAATTATCCTACTATTACTTTATCTCTTATTTTTATAAACACATGTCCATCAATCATATGATTGAATCATATCTTGAGCCACTTAACTTTGACATTGCTTTGTTGAGTCATCCATTGAGACACTTAACCCTATCAACAATCAATTTAAAAATATCTTATTGAGTATAAATGTAAACCATGGAAGCATGCAATCATAATGCAATATGAGATATCTAAAAATGTACTTCATGGCATCTATAGTTCTTCATGGCATTATATGAAACATAACAAAATAATATTCATGAAGAAGAGATGAGTCTTTTGACACTTTGATAATAACATTATAATTAGTTTTAGTTGTAAATTGAAGGTAGAATGGATCCATCCATATTCATATCTTGATCATGTACTTGAGATATATATTTGGGGTTGGAATCTATCCTACTATTAAAATTTCACCCATTTTTATAAATACATGTCTATCAATCACATGACTGAGTTATATATCAAAACACTCAACTCTGATATTACATGGTTGAGTCATGATTTGAGCCACTCAAACCTATCTACACTATATTGTCTTTGTCATTGAGTATAAAAGTAAATAGTGGAATCTTGCAGTCATATCATGGCATCAAACCATCCATTCATCGCATTACTTATAATGCTTTTCATCATCCCAAAAAACAAAACAAAATAAGAATTATCATGAAGAGGATGATAGTGCTTTATGATAAATGGTGGTTTGAGCGAAAAATAAAAAATAAAAAGAGAACTCTCAAGTTGAAAACTAGTAAATGGTGAATTGAGGTAAAAATCAAATAAAATAAAAAGAGAACCCTCAAGTTAAAAACTAGTAAACAAAAAATTGAGGGACAAAGTAAAAATAAAAAGAGAACCCTCAAGTTGAGAACTAGTAAATGACAACTTAAGGGAAAAATCAAACAAAATAAAAAGAATACCCTCAAGTTAAAATACATTAAATGATGGATTGAGGGATTAAAAGAATTGAGGATAGTAGTGTTTGGTCCTATAAATCATACCAAGTGAAGTAATCAAGGATTGATGATTCAAGCATAATTTATATGACATTCAATGTTAGGTGCTTAAAATAAAGGAGTAGGTTGGCTAGTTATAACTCCCCAAATAGATACATGGATGATGCAAAGTGAACAAGAAATCACATCACAATAAATAAAAATATAAACTTCTATGTGGGGCATTATTCAACTAAATTCAATAAATAAAAAATGGAAACTAAAGCACATAATAGAATTAATGTTACTTAATGAGTCATCAAAACTAACGTGAGGGATAAAACAGGTCCAACCAATAAGGAAATCCTAGTTTAATAGATGGTTGATGCATGATCACAACGAAATTCACTCACGATCTCAATTCACTCCACCATTACCACCTAAAACCATGGACAAATATATAAAAACATATTCAACCTCACTTCCATTCCTCTAAGATTTTCAAGCACCAAAACTCTATAAAATCTCTACTAGCTAAATTTAAGACTATGAGAGTTACATCATAACACAATGAAGGAAAAAATGACTTCCCCAATATTTGTGAACAATAAAACACTTGGCTTCCTAAAATTAGAAAATGTTTGAGCAAAATATTTAGCACTAATTCTGGAAGAAAAATTTCCAAAATACCATATAAGGTTGATCACTTGAAGGATATATTTAAACACCTTAATTCACATCTGATAAAAATTAACCATGATAGAATGGAGACAAAATAGACATGTATGAGACATAACTCATACATGATATACCAAAATAAAAGACATAGGATTGGAACCCGGAAGTAAAATAAAATCCAAAAATGAATCTTGATGTTTGGAAAGATTTTCCTATTTAATGCTAGGTAGATACTATAACTAGAATTTTACTTAGTTGAGTGCACAATTGTATGTTATTTATCGATCAATATCATGTCATTACTGCCCAAAACATTGAAAGAGTAATTAGGCTAATGAATGAAGAAAATATTATTATAGAGTACAAAAAGAAGGGTTTAGTAAAAATAATAGTAGTTGCTAGTTTCCTAAAAGCTAATATAGGAAAACATGACATTCACATAAAAATTATTCCTAATGTCACCCATAGATATGAAGTCAAACTAGTAGCATAGAAAATATAATTTACAATCAAGAAAGATGTTGTAATATCTAAGATTGCAATGGTGGCATTTGATATGTTATCAAAAATGTCAAATTCAATCTCTACCAAGGCCTCTTGAAAATTTCATTACAAAGTTTCAGAAGATCAAGAAAGGTAAGCATAATTTATACTATCAATCTCTGTTAATTTTTGTATACAAAGGAAAATGAAACTAATATATTAATTAATCCTAGATCAAAGAAGATAAATCCTACTTACACTTTATATTGTTGATACATTAGATATTCAGGGTCATGACCAAGGATGAATTTGCTAGACCTAACTAATGGATCTCTTACCACAATAATATCACTAGAGAGGGTTCTAAAACCTCTAGTCAAGTAACACCATGCAATAACCCTAACTAGATCCTATATTTTCATATTCACAAAAGTAAATAGTAAAGGAAATTAAAATCCTAATCTAGTTCTCACCAAAGCTTATGGCATAAAATAGGGGTTAGTAAACATAAAAGTAAACATGCATAAGAAAATCCTAATTAAGCTATGTATAGGTAAAACCCTAATTCATGGAGATAGTAATATATTCAAAATCCATTACTTATGCTACTTCTATCTACTAAAATAAAGGAGTAAATTTAGAGATACTTACCTTGAATATGAACCTGTCGAGACTCAATCTCTCCCTTGGCCAAAAGTGTTTTGAAAGAGGTTGTTATGGTTTGTAAGAATAACTAAAAAAGGCCAAAACAACCAAGAATTTTCTAAAATACAAGATTCTTCTCAAGTGTAGAAACTAAGATATAACTCCTCAAGTAAAATGGTAGAAGATCAGATTATAAATAAGGGAAAATGAATATTAAATGAATGTGTATATATAGATGAATCTAACCCTAAACCTTTTTGAAAGTTTAGTCGATAGGGTCAACCCAATTGACTCTATATTTTTATTTATAAAATAAATTAGGTCTTGATTTAGGTTAGACCCTAAGTATGTTTTATCAATTAGATTACATGGTCGATGGGGTTGATAGTGTAATATAAACCATCAAAAAGTGTTTTAGGCTTAGGAGGGGGATAATAAAGATGAAAAAGGTTAAATTGGTAGCAAGTGGTGGTATAGGGACAACAATCTTATGAAGCACTAATGGTTTTCTCACCCCCTTCTTGGTGCACCTTTTAAGGCATGTACTTAGAGAGATTGGGTTATTTCAAGAAAAAAAGCATTGTTAATTGATAAAAGTATGAAAATATTATGTGTATAAACTTTGCCTAATTATGTTTGACACAAACACCCTCATAGCCAAAACCAAAAAAATAGAATGGGATGAGACAATGACCATGGGAGAACAAGTAAAAAATCATCTAGAGACTAAGAGTATGGAAAAAAAATTATCATCATGATTATGCAAATAATTGATTTACAACAAAATCTTAGTTTGTGATATCATATTTCCTTGTAAATACTAGATAAATACAATAAAGAGTTTTAATTTTATACCACCATTGACTACATTTATATTTGAACATATGATCAATGTACTAAAATTATTCTCCTATTCCAGTATGAAGTGTTAGATAAAAAAATCAGACAACTTGTTCCCATCATCTAGTCATTTTCATGAGTCTTGGAGAAGTCTAGTCTAACTAACATGCAATCCACTATAGAAGAGTTAGTGGCTAAAGTACAAGGTGCACCATCCAATGAAAAAGTACCATAAAATAATGAAGCATGGATGAAGATGCATGAAAAACAATAACACCTAAGGAAATAAATAAAATTAATGGAAAAAAGGTTCAGTTCCAAGCTATAGAATAAATACCTAAAAAGTAAAAACCATCCCTATCCATAGAAACATATAGTGGATATATGGGTGATAGATTTTTTCACACAAGAAAACCAAGAACACATCCCCCATCATAAATATTTGAGATGCTTCCCAAAAATAAACACAAACAAAAGAGCACAAAGGATAAATACCTTCCCACACATTTAGAGCCAAGTTTTGAGGAATCTCCCATTGATGTCTCTAATACAAAGATCACAAAAATGACATCATGAGACATAGAGAATAAAGAAGTCATAATTATAGATTAGACCATAACTATCACTTTGGCTAAAGCCCAAAAATAAGTCATTAAATCCTTAATCAAGGTGAAGGCTAAACAAAAGGAAGAAAAGAAAGACAAAGAAGAGATTGTAGCTAAAAAAAAATAGTTGAGGCATTAACAATAAATAAAGAGGAAGAAAAAGAACAAAAGGATAAATAACAATAGGAAAAAGAACAAAAGAACAAAAGAGAAAGATGGAAAATAGAAAGAAGAGAAAGATAAAAAATAAAAAGGAGAAAAAGAGAATCAAATGAATTCAAGGAAGAGAAAAAAATAAAAAGGTGGTAGAGGATGCTACCCTCCTATTTGAAGAAAAAAAAAGTGACAAATGATGTAACCCTCCTAGTCGAAGAAGTGGAAAAAAAATAAGTGGCAAAAGAATCTACCAAAAAATAAAAAGAATAAATTAAGAATATGAATGTTGAGGATGCTTCAAAGCATACCAATGACACATAAAATTAATCTAAAATATAATCTAGGTCAAACATACTTTTCCAAACACCACAACCATCATTTTTTCCCCTAGCAACCATTTTCCACTCCACCCTCCACTTTCACTCAACAATTAACCACCACTCCATCCACCCTCGTTATGAACCTCCAATATTCCCTTTATCAAATTAAACTAACTTTGGCCCAATGTCATAAAATCAACGCCATTCATGTGTCTTCTTCCCTTATTGAAATAACACCACAAGGAACTAATATTAAGTTACACTGATTGACCCTAGTCAAATGTAAAATTTTAAAATATTTTTTTAGAAGAGTGTACAGTATTATTGGTTACAAAGATGCATAATATTATAGGAAACACTATAGGATGTCATCTAAGTGATGATAAAAGTTAGGCCACAATCTGAATTAGATCAAAAAATGCCAATCACTTAATGGTTCACACAAACTTTGTAAAATCTGATCATAACATCTAGATGTCACTATAGAAGAGAGATACAACATCATGTCTATTGCAATATAATATTAAAAACTTAAAAAAATACTAATCCCTTAGAAGAGAACAAACAACACCACACTACAATCAAACAACATATATTTTTTATACATAAATCAGTACCATATGTTGGTACATATTTTAATTTCAATCTTGGATGGTCAACATGAAAACTATAACAAAATAAGGATTTAGAAACATCCAATGAGAATTAAGCCAAGCTATGGCTCAATACGATATTTTTAAATATCCCACAAGCACATCGAGGGTGAATATTTTGACACTAAGTAAAAATTTCTAGGAGCAACAACAACAAAGAGCAAAAACTAATCAAACTAGATACTTTTTCTAGATGTTAGCATGTTTGAAACATTGAACTATGAATTCAAGATTTGAAACTATTTTCATGTCAACAACATGAGTGAATTTTGGTAGAGTATACAAAATGAAAATAGACCACACATTGACCAAAGGACTTTTGAGAGTAGGCTCACACATGTTGCTAGTTTTTCTAGCTTGGTATATTTTAAATTATCACATTTAATCGTTTTGAATATATAAATGAGAAGTTTTTAAGAAATTATGAATCTATATAAAATTATATGCATCATGTATGTTATATTTCATTGTGTTTAAAAATTATATATTAAGTTAAAATAACCTAATAATTTCTCTAGATGTTAGTATAGTCAAAAACATAGAACTTTGAATTCATAATTTGATGTTTTTTTATGTCAACATTTGGTATTTGACGCCAATTTTTAGACAAAATTAATGAATATAGAGAAGTGCATACTATAATTATGGAAACTAACGAAGATGCTTAATAAAATAGCTAATTTGACCATCTACAATTCCCTAGGTAGATGTGTGAATCATATCAAAAAAATCACATCAAACTAAGGAATAAAAACTTCCAAGTGGATCACCAATCAAATGGACATCATAAATATGACAAGACAAAATATGAAGTAATAATTCCATAATCATAATGGTGGAAGGGATAGACAATACTATTTTACAACACATCTAACCATTTTGATAGACTATATCAATCAAATAAAAACATTCACAATCAATAATAAATATAACAAGAGCTCTCACTTCATTCCCCCCATCAATGCAAAATCGTAAAAACTCTACAAAATATAGCCAAATAACTCTTTCCATTTCATAAATATTTTCAGTCACCAAAACTTTGTAGAAAATTTTCCAACACCTTTTGACTAAGTGATCTACAATAAAGAAGAGAAAAAATATGGCTTGTCCATGAATTAGTGATCCTATAATATTCTTGATCCATTTAAAGATGAAACATGTACCATATAAATCAATAATATTAGATCCTAAAGGAGCATTTTCCAAATTACTAGATAATATTGCATGCTTAGAAGACATGTTCAAATATATACATGCACATTTGGTAGAAATTGACCACACCCTATGGAAGTAGACCTAGTATAATGAATGCATTGGATGCCATAAAAACATAATTGTGAGTGGAAACTTAAATAAAAAAACCATTATGCATAATAAGTTATATGTCTAGGCAATATTTATTTTTCTCATGCTAGCAGAAACCATAATCTAGATTCTACTAAACTGCATGCATAATGTAATTTTTTTATTGGATCAATGTAATCAAATTAATATTTAGGACATTGATAGGGTAATCGGGTTGTTGAATGGATGAAACAAAATATATAAGTAAAAAATAAGGGTTATGTTAAAGGCACACATGTCACCAGTCACTTGAAATAAACTAAAGAAAATTGAGGTGTCAAATTAAAAACCATTCATAATGTTGCTAATAGATACATAGTAAAATTAGTGGCATGGAAAATCTATTTTACCAACAATCAAGATGTTATGAGTCCTAAGATTGTAATGGTAGCATTTAATATGATGTCAACAAAGACCGAATTCAACCTCTACCAAGGATTATTAGATAACTCTAATACAAACATTTAGAAAATTAAGAGAGGTAATCATGATTTATGCTATGGATCTCTATTAGTCTATTTAGTAATGTTCTACAAACACTCTCATAGGAAAAAATAAAAAAGTATAATGAGACAAAGACAAAACCATAGGAGAACAAATAAAGTATTTAGAGACCATGACTGTATAACTCTAAGTTGCCAACATGCTTGACTTGGGGTCTAAATTACAATAAAACCTCAATGGCATAAAAAAAGAATAAAATGAAGAGAGGGATAAAAAAGAGAGGGAAGAGAAAGATGAAAATGAGAGAGAAGAGAATGAAGGGAAAAAGAAAGAAGAGAAGGAAAAAGAAAATAAGGATAAAAAGGAGAAGGAAGAAACAAATAAAAAAGATAAGGAAGACAAGGACAAAAATCAGAAGGAAAACGAAGAGAAAAATAAAAAAGTGGTGGTATAAGTAGACCAAAAATTAGAGGAAGAGAAAAATAAGAAGATGGATAAGGAAGTCACCAAATAGGCAAAAAACACATGGTAGAAAGCCATAAAAAAGTTGATAAAAATAAAGTTATTCAAACTCCACCACCACTACACATACATAAGCAAATGATTTCCACTCTACCTTCCATCTCTAGTCAATAAATGATCACCAATTTTACCTCTCAGCACATTCCATCTATATTAAGTATTCCAACTTAAGATTCCTTTTCTAAAATCAAATCCATTCTAGCCCAGTGCTATAAAATTAACACCATCCTTCTTGCTCCAACTGTAGTTGAATTAACTCCACAATGAATAAATATAAATTTACATGCATTAACTAATTGTATGAAGTAAAACATATGAAATATATTATAGGAAAGTGCATAATATGAGTGGATGCATATATATAGTTTTAGAAGAAATAATAGAAGATGTAATCCAAGAGATGACAAAGGTTGTCACGGTTTGAAATAAATCAAAAGTTACCTATCACATAGAGGTTCATATAGACATTACACAATTTGATCAAGCATCAATTGGTATCAAAGGTAGAGAGACAAAGCATTAGATAAAATATAATACAAGAGTTTAAACATTAACAAAATATAAATCTCTTACATAAGAACATCTAACACCTCAAAATAGTAAATATGAATATTGTTTCTCTACATAAAGTAATATCATATGTTGGTACACATTTCACTTTCAAATTAGGGTGGCTAGTGCAAGTAAAAGAGGAGAATAAAATTTTAGAGAACCTGGAAGAAGCGTTAAATAAATAAATAACCCAATATGATATTTCTAAGGAACCATCATGTACTAAAAGGATGCAAATATTTGAACTTGGCAAGGAATTTTGGAAAAAAATATAAATAAAAGACATATCTAATCATAGACCTCGAAGAATCATGTGACTTAATCAATTGCTTCATGGATAAGCTTTAGAAATTGACAAATAAAATTGATACTTTTTTTAATATTGTTGTTGAGCATCCTACTGTTAATGATATAATCTAATTAATTTGAGAAAATATATAGTAGGAGTAAAAAGTTAAAAAAACCATTAGATATATCATAGATGGAAAATTATTCGATACCAAGATCATCGATAAACATAAATTATTTTTATCATAAGGACTAAGTACATAGAAATTTATTATGATTCTTCATTTTTTGATGTCCTGTGGATCAGACAAATGATAAAGTATAAGGATGATGTTGGCATAGTTCTTAAGGTAGACTAGTTAATAGCCAAAAACCTACGAAAGTCAATGGTTCTATTACGGAATACATCAAACCTAGGCATCTACAACCACATAAAATAATTTCTTGGCATCTTAAAAAACTAAACTAGAGTAGAGATACATACTAAAAGTATGTGACTATTGGAGTATATCATTGTATTTAGACTTATTAAAATATATAGAGACAATCCTATCCAATGTTATCTACTATTGTAATCATAGATATCTAGCTTGAACACTATGTTCTAATCTATCTTATATAACCATTTTGAATATATTAATGGATAATATATCTATAATTTTGAGTCTCTATACATGTTATATAATGTTCTATTATATTTAACAATACATACTGATTCAATTTAACAGGATAATTTTTCTAGATATTAGCATAGTCTAAAAAATGAACTATGAATTCACGGTTTGACATTGTTTTCTTGTCAACATACACAAGATATTATTAAAAATATTATCAATTAATCCCATTCCACACAATATAAATATATTTAACATGTAGATTGTATAATTCCCATAATACATGACATCAAGATACAAATATTTACCTTTTGAAAAGAATTTAATATTTTTGTCTTGTGTAAAATGAGAATATGTCCATTTTTATAAACTTGTGTGAAATAAAATTAATTGATAATATTATTCATAATAGGCATGTGCCCATTCTACACAAGATATAATTAAAAAATAAATCAACTAATCTCATTCTATAAAAGACAAAAATATTTGACATGTAGATTAGACAACTACCCATTTTACATGGCATAAAGATAAGAACAATTGCCTCTTATAAATAAGCCAATTTATTCAAATGGTGTAGAGATTAGATAAAATGGTTTAGATGTTTATTGTTTAGGATAAATTTTATTTAATTCTAGGGGACATTTTGATAAAGATGAAGAATAATTGATTATATTCTTTATATGTTGTTTAGAATGGGCATGTGCTCATTATACACAAGATATTAAAAATATTATAATTTAATACCATTCTACACAAGATAAAGATATTTGATATCTGATAATATTCCTATCATGTGTAGAATGGGCACATGCCTATTTTGAACAAGATAAGAATAATATGAACATTCACATTATAACCAATGTTCAATCAATTATATTAAGAATGTTTTTAAATATATATATATATATATATATATATAAATCTTATCAATTTATCTAATTCTACACAAGTTAAAAAAATTGATAGTTAATAATATTCTTATCTTATGTAGGTTGGGTACATGCTCATTCTGAACAAGATAAGAATAATATGAATATTGACATTCTAGTAGTTGATAATATTCCTATTAGAATTGTGTAAAATATTCTACATGACATCAAGATAAGAGTATTGACCTATTATAAATAAGTCAATATTCTTATCTTGTGTAAAATGGGCGCATGCCCATTCTACATAAGTTATTAATAATATTATCAATTAATCCCATTCTATAACACAAGATAAGAATAATGAATATCATCAATTAAGACTAATATGTTTAGATTAGATTAAACCCACATTTAATAATTGGTGTGGGTTTAAGTCCTGGGCACAACAAGAGGTTTGGGTCTCCCTCTAGCTGACAAGATATAAAATAAAAAGAACTCACCAAGAAATCAAAGATAGATCTTGAAAGATACCTAAAAGTGGAAGAACTAAAAAAGACCATAAGGTCCCAAAAATAACCCAACATGAATGAAGTAATAATCCTATAAGAAATTGGTGTAGGAACCCACCTGGATGGAGATAACAGAGGCCCAAGACTCAAAAGTGGAAACCAAACCTCCAATTTTGATTAGATCAAGAACTAAAGAAAAAAGGCAACTACCAAATTTGACTGATGCAACAACCAACTATTTTTTACTAGACCAAAAACTAGACTAAACTAAAAGAGATAAATGCCTAAGTATCAAAATAACTAATGATCTGATTTTGACTAGATCAAGAACTATCCTATACACAAAAGGAGATATAGGTCTCCAAAATGCATTCAAGGTCCCTAGAAGACCTAAAACCTAACTGAAGCCAAAAGGAGAAAACACCTGCTAGTTTTAGATGGACTAAAAACCATTCTATACCAAAGGAGCATGAGGACCATATCTCTAAAATAACCATTTAGATTTTCTAAGGGACCCAACATTCTAGCATTTTAACTAGAGCTGATTTTAGCTAGACTAAAATCTAGCCTAGGCTCATGAAGCAAGAGGCCTAGGGATCAAAAGAACTAATAGGGTCATAAAAAACTAACAAACCAATTTGATTAGATCAGAAGCTAACCTAGATATAATTGGAGGCCCAGATCTCTAAATATAACAAATAGTGATAAAGCCTTTTTAGGACCCCTACAAGACCTAATTGGAATAGATCACTTCTAAAAGTAAAATAGGAGAACCATACTAGCCACAACGGTTTAGAACCAATCCTCAAAATAGAACATTCCAAAATTTGTCTGGAACTAAACCCAACCTAGGCACATAAGGAGGCCTAAATCTATAATATAATATCCCCCAAACCCATCACTAGATAATGGTTATAAAAATATATATAGATCATCTTCAACCAGTAAAATAATGGATAGGCAAAACCATAGGTGAGACCATGATCCTAAAAGAGATTAATCATACCAAATAATTTGGAAATCTTCACAAGATCCCTCAAAATTAAACATAAAAAAGACTTATTATTGTGGTTTTGTCTCTCCCTTTCACTCAAAGCCAAATAATGCATTTTACACATCATAAAAATTTTAGAACCATTATTCAGGATTCTACTTCTTCTAGAGCCTGACCAAAAGCTTGAGGTACAATTATAATCCCCCAAAATTGGGAGAGAAAGAAGCTTCAAATTAATATATCTAAGACTAGCAATAGCTTGTAGCTTTAAGTGAAAATAGTCAAACCTCATTCCAACAAGTATCCATTTCAATGATTCCTTAAGGAGATAAACCAAGAGTAGGGTTCTCTTCTAAGGATGGCAATTGAGAGACCTCAAAATCAACCTACATTAAATAGAGCAACAACCTCCTAAAATAGGGTGACCCACCAACCTTAAAGCATTCTTCTAAAGCAATAAGATTTCAAAACCAACTGCAATAGATTAACCTAGTGGAACAATATGCTACACTATCCCCTCAAACACATATAATTCAATGAAAAATAGGGGATAAAGCCAAATTGGGTTAAATTTCATAATCAAACTGAGAGCTCTATTAGAGCTCAGAGAGTCAGTCAGGAAAATCAATCCTAGAGAGGCAGAATGGGTAAACCTGCCCCATAATTTGTATTAAAGTCACACCAAGAATAGCTCTAGATAGGGAGATATTCTTCATGAAAAAAACACTTCTTTGGCCATACAAGGGTAAATTCATCACCGGTTAATGGAACCATGATCCTAAAATATAGCCTATGCTTTCTAGATAACAACACCCAACACCAAGACACTAACCATAAGCCCATATTTCACTCCCAAATTAGTTATTCATCTAAAGACAAAGTAGGCTTCCCTATCTGGAATAAATAATCCAAACCCCTCAACCTTAACAATAGGTACTTCATTCTCAGCCTTCTCATCTAAGTCAAGATAATCATCATTGGTCCCCTCCTCTAGGATCAGGTTGAGTTGATCCCCTCTATGAAAAGTTTTGAAAAAAACTTTCCCGCTCAGTGTAATGGATCCTTTCAAGTCATGTTCCATAGCGTGTCAGGTATATTTACTAGTGAGTTGTTAATTAGGCTTAATATGTAATACAAGTAAAGATTATTTAATAATATCAATTATACTCATAGTGTAAAACAATATAGGACAACTATTATTATTATTTTATAAAATGGTGACATGCCCATTATACTCAAGATATTAATAATTTTATCAATTATGACAATTTTTTAACACAAGATTTAGGGGATTTTTTAGTGGAGTATTGAACATAAAAGTATACCATAGAATCTTATGAGGGTACCATGGTAGTTTACAACTTTATATCCCATTCACAGTATGGATTGTACTTTGTGGCATCTCATGGAGAATTAGACCAAAAATTTACACACATGATGACAATATGTGTATGTTAATATTATGAGAATATTCTACACAATAAATATTAAAATATTATCAATTTATCCCATTCTATAAAAGATAAATATATTAATAGTTTATAATATTATTATCTTGTGTATATTCAGTAATGCTCATTCTGAACAAGATAAGAATAATATGAATGTTGACATTCTAACAGTTGATAATATTCCTATCAGACTTATGTATAATATTCTACATAACATCAAAATAAGAGTACTGGCCTCTTATAAATAAGTTAATATTATTACTTTGTGTAGAATAGGCACATGCCCATTCTACACAAGATATTAATAATATTCTCAATTAATACCATACTTTAACATAAGATAATAATATTGAATATCATCAATTAAGTCTAGTATGTAACATAATTAAGGATTATTTAATAATATCAATTGCATCCATATTGTAACACAAGATAGTACAACTATTATTATCAATTTATAGAATGGTAGCATACCCATTCTACTCAAGATATTAATAATGTTATCAATTATGATCATGTTTTAACACAGGGTTTGGATAATTCTTCACTGGAGTATTAAACATAAAAGTCCATCATAAAACCTTATGATGGTAACATGGAAACAAACAACTTCATATCCCATTCACTATATAGATTCTAATTCATAACATCTCATGGATAATTAAACCAAAAATGTACACACACGACAACAAGATGTGTATGTTGACATTGTGTAATGTATTTTCTCTTAACAAATTATAATAATGGAGATGATATCGATATATCAAACTGAGCATGATATAAACATATGTAATAGACTTGATTCAATGATGTAGAAATGAGAATTTAATTACATGTCATTATTCTATAATTCAAGACATTTCACTGATAATTAGATCATAAATGTATACACATGAGGACAAGATGTGTTTGTTGAGAATTTGTATTGTATTTGGTCTTAACAATGAATTGTAATAATGAATATGATACCAATATATCAAACTGAGCATGATATAGACATATATACTAGAAATGATTCAATGACGTATTAATTAGAAATGAATTACACATCATTATTCTATAGTTTATAGCATCTCATAGAGAATTAGACCAAAAATGTATATGCATGAGGATAAGATGTGGATGTTGATATTAAACTTGTATAATTCTATTTGATCTTAAAAATAAATTATAATAATGGAGACTAGTAAATCGAACCAAGCATGATATATACATATATAATAGACTTTCTTTAATGGTGTATTAATGAAAATTGAATTATGCATAATTATTCAGTAACACAAGATATGATACATATTTTTGTCTTGTTTAGAATGGATACGCTTTATTCCTAGTCAAGTTAAAATCTTGTATTATCATTTATTTAGAATGTAAAATGTTCTCACTCTTATTCCCACTTTAAACTATCAATTATGCCCATGTTATATAATCAATTAAACCCATTTCACAAAATATATGATCAATATTCTTATAAATATTTTGTAAAATGAGCCGCTTATTAAACATTTTTCTACATAAAATAGGATGCATATTCTTATCTTATTCTTACTTAATTGCAACAAAAATAAAAGTGGTAATTGTATGTATGTGTGTGTGTGTGTGTGTAATGGTAAAAGACTATTTATTTTAATCCTATTTAATAGGTAATTAAAAATAATATCTAAACTTCAATTGATTATGACATGTATTACTCAAATTTTGTTTCCACCTTACATTTATTAAATAATAATAATTAAACATTATATAAACATATATTTTAAAAATTCTATCCAATTCTATCTAAAGGAAAGAAATGTTTTTCAAAAGTTAAAATTTTCCTAGAATTGAGGATAAGACAGTTCATAGATATCACATTTTCTTTAAATTATGACATTATTCAAAGAAAATCAAGCTCACTTTATTTAGAACTTTCAAAACATGATGAGACTTGAAACCTAATTTCCTTAATGGTTCACTTTTGCTTAGTATACCTTATAATATTTCACATTGGCATATTTTCCTGAAAGTCCACAAATCAAGTTTAACTAATAGTAATATTTTACACATAGAAAGAGTATTACTATTTTTTTATAACACTAATAAAAGTGGTAATTTTACCATAATATAATGGTTAACTACTAACAATTTTATTCCTATTTAATTAATATTTTTTTCTTGAAAAAAAAATCATAATTCATTAGTAAAATGAGATTACATATTGTAAATGTTGATAAAATCATTTTGAAAAAGGTCCAAATAAAGAAAGTACAACAATAATGACTCGTACAAGCCCAAACAAACTAGTTTAGTTTAAGAATATCCACACTGTACAAAAAAAACCATAATAATAGAAGTGGTCAAAAGTTCAAGAAAAACATAAAAACAAAATGCCAAAACACGTAGACAAATTTAGAAGAAAGATGTATGTTCATAATCACCCATGTGATCATCATGAAGTTTTGATATCAACCATCTTCTAGGAATTAACTGTATACCACCTTTAGATAATTCATTGACATTCCTATTTCTCTCTTTGTAAATATGCTGGAAGGTCACATTAGTAAAAAGAGATTCTAAGGAGTTAATCTCTTTTAAGATAGGCTGGAGTCATATATTATCCATCCAAAACATGACATTCACACAATTTATCACAAATTGGTAGTCACCAAACACCTATAGATGAGTAACACCCTTCTCAGTAGCAAACATCAAAGATAATTTTAGAGCCATAAGTTTTGCATAGTTGTTTGTATTGCTCCCCACTCTCACTTTAAACTTAACCAAGTGTTTATCTTTAAAGAATAATATACCACTAGCACCACATAATCAAGGTTATCCTTATGTTTTCCCATCAAAATAAATCCAAGCCCCTATTTTGTCAATAACCTTCTCAACAATTTGTCTAGTAGCTTTGTCTTTATTCAGTTGAGGAAAATTTTTAATGATGTTAAAATTTTGAGAAGCCAACTGGTACAATAATATGATCTTATCACTAAAAATGTAGCCATTTTTGGATAGCCAAACTCCTTAGAGAATAAGGACAGGTAAAACTTTGATCTCTTTATAATCATTATTTCCCATCCAATTGAAGATAGATTCATATATAGTATCACCATTCCATATAATTTGCTTTCTAGTAAACACCCCGATCTCCCTCTAGACTTGACCAATATAATCACATGTGAGAAATAAGTGATTAACATTTTCTTCAAAAACCTTACATAAAAGGCATCTATTTAGACCAATACATCCCTCTTTTGTAAATTATCCCAAGTCCAAATCTTATTATTGAGAATCAACCACAAGAATATACACCCTTTTTGAGGGCACTTCAACCAATCAACATTATAAATAGATTTATACCCCAACTTTGGTGTGTATATGCCCCTAATTTGATTTTTCAACAAAATTAGCTCATCAAAAACATTTTTTAATCTAAAATGATAGATTTTTAGGCTTCTAATATAGTCAACCCATGCCTCTTTCTTAGCATCTTCTAGGCCCAATATCTCAGCTAATTTCCATTCTTGACTCCATATAATTATGACATTTGGGTTAACTACCTGAGAAAGGTAGAAAATGCCCTACCCTCTAGGGTGTTCAATTAGTATGTTTGGAAGTCTATATGCCTCATCACATCCAACCCAGGGATCTTCCCCCACTCTAATTTTACCTCTGTCACCCACTTTCCATACTAACACCTACCAGTACTTTGGAAAGTAGAGACCATAGCCTTCCAAATAATAGAGCCATTCCTATGGGATTTTTATGAATTATGAATCCATTTAATCAAAGTATAAATTTTGATATATTTTTATAAAATAACCTGACACCATATCCCTCTTCTAGTAATGAGCCTCCAAACATTTTTTACTGACAAAACACTAGAAAACATGTGTGGATTTTTAAGACCCCACCCCCCAGCTTCCTTAATTATAGAAATCCTTTCCCATTTCATCAGGGGTATGTCATATAAATTTAAACTAACTTGTTTGAGCTTCTCCAAAATCCATTTAGGAATAAAATCTAGAGACATCCAGTACACTAGTATAGCTTCCAAAATAGTTTTGACCAAAGTGAGTCTTCCACCCATGGAGATCCACCTAAAATACCATGCTGATAAATGTTTCTCAAATTTGGAAATAAGCCAATGCTAATATTTCTAACCCATTAGGTTTAATAAAAAAAGCCAAGATACTTAAGACCACTATGTAGATCCACTTACTAAAATAAAAAAAGTTGAGATAAAAACCCTTTATCCATCTTGTTAATACCATAATAAGATATTATAAATTTGACAGTGTTAATCTTCATTCCATTAGCCAAGCAATATAGATCCAAAATTTCCTTTAACTTTCATGCATCCTTTCTCAATCCATCACAAAGTAATAAAATATCATCAATAAACAACAAGTGAGTCAAAAATAAAGAGTTTCCCATCCTAATGCCCTTGAAACCACCAATATTTTTAGCTTCAATGATAACCCTACTTAAACAATAAACCATGAGAATAAAGAGTAAAGGAGACAAAGGACAACCTTGCCTCAATCTTCTACTAGGTTTGAAAAAATTGGTAGCATCCGCATTGATCAATATGGATAAATAAATAGCTGTTAAGAAATTCATCACCTAGTTGATAAATTGTAAACAAAAGGCAAGATGCAACATCATAAGTTGAAGATATAACTAGATAACTCTATCATATGCCTTTGAGAGATCAATTTTAATAGCCATAGTAGGAAGTCACTTAGATTTAATCATATGTAAATCCTCTTGATCCACCCCAACTGCTTCATGTATCTGTCATCTAGATAAAAAGCCAAATTGTTCTTATGATATAGTGTTCAACAATAGTGACTTCATCTTTTTTGAAATAATATTCACAATAATTTTGTAGGTATAATTACACAAAAAAATAGGTCTATACTCCTCAATAGTTATGGGATTATCCAATTTAGGTATCAAAGCAATGAAAGTTGAATTAAAGGCAACAAGCATTCTTCCTTGAGATATGGATTCCTAGATAACTTTAAGTAAATCTCCTTTAATAAGCTCATAAAAACTAATTAAAAACTCAATTGGTAGCCCATCTGGCCCTAAACTTTTATCCTTCTAAAAACTATGAAGAACCTCCTATAGTTTCTCAAAAACTTCAACCATAAGACTTTCATTAGCCCCATCATTCACAAATATGGGAAAAAATTAGTCATTTTGATCACCTCAGCAATAGTCACCCTACTCTCCTCCTTATATATTTATTCAAAATGATCCTTGCCTAATTTTCCAATACCTACAGAGTTTAATACCTTAGTACCCTCTTTTTTAGTCAACTACCATATAGTGTTAACATGTTTCTGATGATTCACATATTGATGTTTTTTTTTGTGTTTTCATCGCCATAAGCTAATCAGATAGCTCTACTTTTTAACCTCCACTTAGCTTCTTTGGCATCTAACAACTTGATTTTCATTTGTTCCAATTTAAATACCTCATCCTTTTCCTTTTGGTTTTCAAAACCTCATAAATCTTTTTGACTCCACTATTCTAATAAGATTTCAACCTCCCTTAACTCCTTCTCATCCTTTTTCCTTTTCTTAGTGACCCAACAAGAATCCACTTTTTTAATCATCTTCAAGTTTGCTTCAAATTGAAGTGTTGTAGATAAGTTCATATCCTCTTGATACATAATCTAGGTGTCTTTAATAATAGAAACAAAATCTACATCTTTCAACCATTCGAAGTTAAGTTTGAAGGGATTAGGTGGTTTTTTCTCCCCTAAACTCAGCTCCAAAAAAATAGAAAGTGATCAAAATGACCTCTAATTCCAACCCATTGTCTAATTCTAAATTTTTTAAAGGAGAAGTTTTTAGGTATAAGAAATCTATCTAATCACTTAGAAATCCTATCATCACCAACCCTCTTATTCCTCCAAGAAGGATATATTTTAATAAGAGTGACATCAATTAACCTAACCTCTTCAAATCTTTGTATAAAAAAATTAGATGATGGATTAACATGAACATGTAGACCCCAAACCTCAACTCTACCTAAAGCAAGATTTAAATCACCACCTATAATAAACCTGTTCTATCTTATCATATACATATCAAAAAAAATCTCCTAGTACAGAACTCTCTCAAGGTAAGGGCCATAGATGTTCAAAATAGTTAACTCTTTACCAATCTCATGACATAAGAGCTCAATACCTAAGCTTGACTTGAAAGCCTAAGATTTTTTACAAAAATAATCCCTCTAGCACCACCTAGTGATTAGTCCCCCTAATCGCCTAATAACATCTAGGTAGATGAATTCCCAACCACCTAAAGACTTTTTCAGTTTTATATAGAGCTTTCTCCCTTCACACATAGTCTCATGTAAAAATAAGATATCAAGATTGTGAACTTGGATCAATCTTCTTAGGGCCAATTTTTTGGAGGGATGTCCCAACCCTCTAATATTAAGAGAAATTCAAATCATTTTAAAACTTGACTGGGGGTTGAATGTGCACTAAGAACCCCTTTAATCTCAGATTATTTTCATTTAACTACTTCTATAGCACCCTTCTCTTTTGCAAGTGATATGTGAGACTTTCTTCTTCCCCACTTTAAATTCCTACCTTGTTTTGGTGTTATACCTAGTCCCCTAACAAATACCTCTCCAATAGACACTTTATCTACTCTTTTCCTTAAGTTATAATGACCTTTTACTATCCCTTCCTTAGTACTAATATCTAATTTATCAAGCAGATACTCCCCTTCGATTACTATTGGTAAATGTATTGGATTGTTCTTATGTTCATCAATATTATCAAATAGTGAGCCATATATAGTGTCTCCCACCTCCTTTCTAGAAATCATAACCAAGCTTGTAATAGGCCTATCCTTAGCTTTATTCAATTCCTCTAAATCTCCCACCTTGGTATTGGCTTTCAAATAATCGTTGGAGACCACTGACTATATTGTATTTCCTAATGAAGAATTTAAAAATCCTTCCTTCAAAGATCCAACATGTGAAGTTCTAGCAATAGGTTCATCATCCTTTATATTTTCAGCTAATGGGGTACTAGAAAGTAACTCATTGATCATAGACTTATTTAATAATTTTTTTGTCTATACTTGTTCTACAACCACCCATATTTTAGTATCTTGTGACACATCTTAAGCCTCATATTTATCTTATAAAATGACCTCATTTCACCAGTGACACTTATTTTTGAAGGGAAAGTTACATTCAACCACCAGATGTCCCTACTGATGGCATTTATAACATCTGAAAGGTATCTGTTTATAATCAAGTTGATATACCCATAAATGACTACCTTTACAAAGGGTAAATTCACCTAAAAAACCTTCACAAAGACCTATACCAATGAGAATCTTAGCAACTGACATAAAACCAAATTCTATTAAGCTCAAATCAACATCCATGAGTTGTCCAAGTGTGTTTCCAATTTCTTTGAATACATCTAAAGATTAGAAATCAAGTAAGAGACTAGAAAATTTGACCCAAATAGGTGTCAGGTCCACCGTTTTTGATGTAGCATCAAAAAAAAATGGGACCAACATTTGAGAAATAAAGGCATCGAATCCCATTGATAGTAGTGTTTTAAAATGCTTTCCACATCATTTGCCACCCAAAAATAGAAACCAATCCAACCCCTTGACAAAAACAAAATAATGGTGAGTAACCAAGAATGACTTCCCATTTGTTCAATATCCATTCTTGGAGGGTCTTCTCCCCCATTATTTGGCCATAAAATATATCAACCTAAGTTTTAGTAGCCATGGAAACCACCTTATTCATCTTAATATCCTCCCTTAACACAAGTTTAACTAGAGAAATATGAGATTTTACACATTTATTTTTTGACTTCTTCATTGTGCTAAAGTTCTTCATTGCATGAGTGTAATTATCCCTACCCTCATCCTTGAATTTCCTATTTCTATTAATTGACTTAGTGACCTATTCAAAAAATTGTTCCTTACCCAAAAACTACTTATTACTAATAATATCCACAAATAACAACTCTTTTGACTACCCCATATCACCATTTGTCCTAATATTGGCCACATTAGGTTTATCCTTTGGTTCTTGAGGGTCATCCACCTCATTACCAACATAATTCATATGAAATATGTTCACAAATCCCTAAGTTTTAGTAGTATCCACCTCCACCCCCTTTGGAACTCAAATTTGTTTCAGAGCTAAAATTTTAAAGGGGTCACGTTATTATTCACAAAAATTGTTAATCTAACTAACTTCCCCTCTAATCCTCTATAGATCAAACTAGATAGAATCTCCTACACCTATCTCTAAAATTCCATAATGATGAGCCTTCTAATCCACCTTCCTTGGGTTAGTAAACATAGGTGAATCCCATAGAGCTCTCCCCTTACTAACACTAGGATATTGTCTTTTTTGATCTATAACACCATTATAACTATTGAACTTTGTGATCCTAATTTTTGCACCCTCATAAGCATCATTTGAATAGTCAACTTGTTCAATCTCCATCCTTTTGGTTTTGCTAACATAACCCTCTTCTCAAACTTAAGTAGTTCAAAGATCACATGCTTTCTCATTTGGACATGGTGTCCCCAAAATATTAAACTTAGAAAGTTTAAAAATGTTTTCCTAGGTCATATTCATAGAGCCCATTTGTCCATCTTTATAGGAAAAACAAATAAATAAGTGTTTGAGCTCCTGTTTAAAACAAACCATAATTACTAGGTTATTTTTCTTCTGAAAAACCCAAAAAAAGTAAAAAGTAAAACCCAAAATTTTCAAAATCCCAATCCAAATCAAAGTTATGGATGTACATGACTTCATATACCAAGTCAAGTAAAGTAATCATAAAAACCCAAAAGTCTACATATGACAAAACCAAATAGGGATGATGAAGTTGCTTTTCTTCATAGACCAAAAAAAAAAGCAGAGTAATGTAGAAATCCTAAAATCTACAAAAGCTAAGACCCAAACACGGTTAATAAATAGTTTTACTACACAAATCTAAACAAGTGAAATAATTTGAAAATCCATAAATTCATTTCATAATTAACCTAAACTTTTGGCATAGCTTATCTTAAGCTAAGAGTTGGGCTCCTTTCTAAACCATCTCAAAGTCTTTATGTAGCTTTACTTTTCATAACAACCAAATTCTAGTAGATTAATATAAAAAACCTAAAGTCTTCATAATCCAAGACCAAAATGGGTTTAACGATGTTACTCTACTTCACAGATCAAACCAATTAAATTAAATCATAAAATCCAAAAGCTTCACCAAATTTGGGGTTTTAAGGTAGTTTTACTTCACAAACCAAACATAAGTAAAGTAATGCAAAGAGATCGAAGTATTGAAACCCTCTCAACAATCACTTAGTATCCATTACTTAGTTTCTACCCTTGCAAATCCCAAGCAACATTGTTCATGCTTTTAGAGTGATTTTGGTACTATTTCTTCCCAAAAATTGACTTGGTGAGAAGGATAGCACCTGGTAGGTTCCTTCTAGACTAGAACTAATTTTTACAGCTGGAGTTTTAATCCATTGGTTGCCTAAAAACCCTTATCTCCTTTGCCAAATATCCATAATATCTCATGTCTTCTCCTCATAGGCTTAATGTTTGTGTTTTGTATCATCCACAAAGGAAAAACTCTTCCTTTTCCCTAATTGCCTCTATCACCATAACCCTCTTCCTAGCTTTTCCTAAATTATAGATATGACATATGATTATTTTTAGATGTAGTAACCATTTCCATAATTGTATCTTCCTATAGTCACTTCTTCTATTCCTACCCAAGCCCTCCCAATGACTGCCTCTTAAAAAGCCCTAGCCACTCATATCAGGAACTAATTGTTTAATTAATATATTAAAGGTATGTATCAAAATAATTTACAATATTAATTTCAGTTATAGTCATATTATTTTTATTTATTTTATTAAGTGTTGAATTGAAATATCTTTTATTAAGACTATGTACTGACTATATTTAAGAAATTTATGGACATTTCAAATATACTTTATGCAATTACTACACTATATTCTCAAATAATGTATAACACATCTCAAAAAAGTATAATTATCAAATCATGTTGTATTGACAAACCCTCATGAACTTATTAAGATAATGCAAATCTAACACAAACACTACTAGATTTCATAAGCTTAATAATTGTCAAATTATGATGTATTTCATAAGTTTATGGTAGGATTTTTTTTAAATTTGAAAATTAGTGTGATAGTTAATGTAGCATGCATTTTTTAAAATTTTGAAAATTTTGCACTTAGATTTTAGGCAACATTTGTTCATAGTTGGATCAATTATAATTTTATTATTATTTAAAGAATCAAGTTTCCTTCTTTAGGTTGTTCTCAAGTAAGTAATGAAACCATACAACATAAAGAAAGAGAAGCAAAGTTATTTAAAGGTCAATGATGCTACCACATGGAATGAGAGCATAATAACATCAAAACTATAGAGAGATAGAGATGGTTAGGTTTCAAGGATATAAACATCCATCCGTGAGCATATAGACACTAAAAATAGATAGATATAGTTAGGTTTTATGGATACCAACATCCATACAGAATACTAGTGAAACCACACTAAATGATATAGGAAAAATATAATAGTAAAACCACACAAATAGGAAGAAATACAATATCAAATTTTTTTCTTCAGTTATCAATAAGAAGATGAAATAAAACATCAAATTTTGTTGGTACAAAGAGAAATAACTACAACATCTACAACCAAATTTTAATTTTTTTACGTATATCCTCTTCCCTATTCTTTAAAAATTTCTTATATCTACAACATGTAAATTGTATTCTATTTTTAAATTTAAATGTTAATTGTAATTAGACACACTTAACATTGGTATCCTTTTTATAATTTAAAACAAATGTGACATTAACATAAAAAATGAAAAGGAAGGTTTATTTAAGGGTCTTAAACCCTCTTCTCATCCGCTTATATGCTCCCATGGACAATTCGTTGATGATATTATCTTCATGGGGCAATCGGAAGTTAAGGAAGCAAGAACTTTGAAGCAAGCCATAAATCTATATTCATCTGCCTCTGGATAGTTGATAAATTGGAACAAAAGTGTTGTGTTCTTCACTAACACCCCAATTTAGAGACAGAATAAAATAGCTAAAATCCTTGAATGCTCAATAGGTTCTCTCCCCTCTACCTACCTGGGTCTCCCTCTTGGGATAAAAGTCCCTGAAGCCTTTTGGGAAGAACTCATTAATAAATTCAGCAAGAAACTTGCGGGATGGAAATGAAATCTTCTAAGTTAGGCAAGAAAGTTAACCCTCCTCAAAGCAAGTCTTCAAAGCATACCTACCTATGCTTTAAGTCTCTTTAAAATTCCTAACAAATTTGCTGAAGCTATTGAAAAAATCTAGAGAAATTTTCTATGGACAAATACTAATTAAAAAAGGAGAATGCCATTAATTTCCTGGGACAACATTTGTAAACCCTTCAGGGAAGTAGGACTGGGAATAAGAAAAATTAGAAGCATGAACGCATCTCTATTATCAAAACAGGGATGGAGGGTGTATCAGGAAAACAAAGAATGGAGCAAAATATGGAAGAATAAGTATTTATTTAATGCAAAATCCCTCTCTGATTTCTTTTCTTACCCTGACGTAACCCGTCCATCTTCCATATGGGGGACAGTTCAGGGTACTAAACAAATCTTAGAAAAAGGAAGCTCCTGGAAAGTAGGTAATGGAAAAAAGGTGAAATTCTAGGAGGATGCTTGGTTAAAAGAAATCCCTTTGATAGAAGAATTCCAAGATAAAGAAGTAATTGACCGATGTAAGCAAAGATATGGAATAATGGTTAATCAATACTGGTCGAACAATTCATGGGTGAACCTTAATGATATTGATCAAGATTTCAATAATATTCAAATGTCCCTCAATGCTATTTCCCTTTATTCTAATATTGAAGATAAGATTGTTTGGCATGACGAGCCTAGCGGACAATTTAAAGTTTCTACTATTTTTACTTCAAAGGGAAATGGCTACCAACCATTGTGGACACAGGCCTGGATCAAGGGACTCATCCCTAAAATCAAAATCTTCTTCTAGACCCTTTTCCAAAATAAAATCTTGACTCTTGATAACTTACAGAAAAGAGGAATAAATATAGTGAACAGGTGTATCCTTTGCAAAAAAGGTTTTGAAGATAGAGATCACTTATTTGTGAGTTGTTCCTTTATGTAGCTAGTATGGAAAGAAATCCTTAATCTCTGGGGTATTGCATGGATTCAACATAAAAATGTGGATCTATCTTTTAAAAGTTGGTACTGTCCCTCTAAGAATCCTAATGTTCTTTTTTTATGGAAACTAACTCTTCCCCATATTTGGTGGGAAATATGGAAAGAAAGAAATAACCAAATTTTCAAAAGTAAATAACTTCCAGGATGGGTGGTGGGGCATGACATCATTAGAGCTATCAAGGAGAATTTCTCAATGCAAAGGGATCCTAATCCTACCTTTCAAATTGATAATCCTTTAAGATCAGAAAAGTCTAATGTAAAAAATGAAAATCCTAGACTTGGTGTAACTTGGAATGTCCCCCCTCAAGGGTGGATCAAAGGGAACTTTGACAGAGCTGCTAAAGGGAACTCAGGGAATGCAGGATGTGGAGGAGTCTTGAGAAACCATATGGGAAACGTAATCAATGCCATTGCAATCCCCATTGGTAAGTTGAACTGCCATATTGCTGACGCTTGTGTTTCCCTCCAAACCATTAAGCTGGCTGTTGAATTAGGTTATTCTAAATTATGGTTGGAAGGGGACTCCATGAATATCATAAATATCTTAAATAATAAAATTTTTGTCTCATGGTCAATAGAGGCTATGGTGATGGAAATGAAAACTTTAATTAAAAAATTTGAGAAAGTCACTATTACCCATACTTACTGTGAAGCAAACGGAGTCGCTGATTGGATAGCAAATTATGCAGTTTGAGCAAGACACAAGGTGAGTTGGCAAGAGACATTAAACAAGAACGTGGATCTTAGAGCGCTCATTCATCATGATGTAATTCATGCTAAGGAGGGAGAGATCAGATTGGAATAAAAATCTAATGATTTGGGGGAGTGGATACATGGAGGAAGGTTTACACTCATTAAATAGAAATGTTCTAGAGTACACGAGGAGGATTCAAAATGTGCCAAAAAATAGGTGAGTTCTGTTCCAAATTGGTAATAGCCAGGTTCATTGTTTAGCTGATAGGGTTCAGGCATTTAAGGAGATTCGTATGGCTTGTAAAAGGAAAGGAGAACCAAGGAAGCAGGAACCCAAATATTGCGAAGAGTGGAAAGTAAAAGAAGATGTCTAGAAGATCCTTCAGAGAGGAAAGATTGTGAGTTACATGGAATGGCTTCATGGCTCAAAACCCCATATTACAACGGCTTTTTTCAAAAATTGGACTGATGATAGGGTCACCCTGCATGGCATTACGGTGAATCTAACTGAGGAATTCATAGCAGAGGTGATGGAGCTTCCAACAGAGGGAATAAAATTCTCAAAGCAGACCAACATTTCTAATGAGGCTTTTTGCAAATTCCCTAAAATGGATGCTGAGGAGCAGCAGCTGGAAAAAAGTGGAGATTTTTTTGAATTGGAGTAGATTAAGGGTATCTGGAGGGACGTCTTATTCTGCATCCACAAGTACTTCATACTTGATGGAAGAAGCAAAAGAGTCCACAAATTTCACTTTGTATTTCTCAATCACTTCAAACACAAAGTAAGAATCCCCTTTCCTTTTTATTTGTGTTTTTCCTTGCTCCAATGTCTATTCACTCATAGGAAAAAGGAATCTCATCCCATCCTGCATGAGGGGTTAATTCTTTTAATTGAAGGGCATTACAAGAATAAGGCCATTGTAAAGAATCCTTATCTAGGGAAAAACAAGGACCTATGGAGTAACAAGAAAGAAATAGTAAAAGGGAATGAAAAAGCTAAATTCAAAATCCCAAGTCTCAATAACCAGACTATTGATGATGAAACAGAGTGGGAAAGTTTTGAAAACACTGGGGAGGAGAGTCTGGAGGAAGAGGGAGGAACAAAAAGTGGGCATTCAAGTTCTAGTGAGGAAGAAGAAGTGCAAGATAAGAATGAGAAAGATGGAGTCACTATAGAGGAAAAGACTGAAAATAGCAACCATGAGTCTGAGGAAAACCAGCAAGTGTTTGAGCAAATCGATAAAGATCTAGATGATTCTACTGCAAACCTTGATCCGATTAATGAAAATGAAAATCTAGTTTAGGTCGCTAACCAAATATTGGAAATGGGAGCTCAAGTAAAGGAAGTAAGTAACCAAAATGTAAGCCCTGCTGAAACTAAGGAACAGAAACGAAGGGAAACAGAGGACTATATTGAAGAAGTTGGAAGCAATCCTAAAAATAACATAAAAGATTGGAGTGACAAAAGGCAGAATGATGGAAGGTACCCACCTACTAGATTGGCCAATTGCAAAGCTGATGCCACTCTTCAATTCGATTTATGGACGTATAAGGAGATAATGGAAATCAATAGGAAAATGGAAATAATGGAGGGTAAATAGGAGGCAGCTTGGAACAAAATCAATAACATGGAAAAGCAGATGAGGGATATTCCCATAAAACTCAGATTATGAGAACAACCTAAGGGAACTTATAAAGGAAAGCAGAACAAAGATGGAGGAGGTAACCTCTAGCATTTGTGCTGCTGCAGTAAACATTGGAAAAAGAGAAAATGAGGAAATCAAAACTTTGGAGGGGCCTAGCAAGAGAACTAGATAAAGCTCAATAAAGAAAGCTATGCAAGAGGGATCTACGCAGGTGACTACTGCTATCCAGGACACTGTTGTGAAAGGTAAAGAAGTAGTGAAGATGATATTGGAACTAGAAGAATAGTTCCTGGTTCTTTTAGTTGGTTATGCTAGATGGCTGTGATATCTGGTCTTGGTACCTAGTTTTTTGAACTCTTTTTACTATGGAGTTTCCAGGTCTCTATAAAACTTGGGGTATATCTTTGATTTTTTGTTTGTTAGCTTCGAGTCTTTGTAAACCTAGTCTTATTACTCCGGTGAAGTAGGTTTTAGGTTCTGCCTGTGGACGTTACTATTTTATCTTTCTCCTTTTGTTCAGGGTTTCAAGGTCCCTTCAAAACCTATTTTTACCTTAATCTAAAACATAAAAAATGAAAATGATAAATACCAATGTGTAAACTCCTTGTAATCTCCTTGTAGATGTAGTCTTACTAAGTTTTTTTACAAATGTAGTTTTGTGTAAAAATGATAATAAAAAATTAAGCCCTTGTGTTATCACCTTGTATATCTTTTCTTCACTTTCAAATTCATTTTCCAAGTTTTTCTTGACTCTTATCTGTTTGTAGATGTAATACCTATCCTAGTTGTAGTGATTAGTGCAAGCTAGATTGTCTAGGTGGTGTTGTTGATACTTATTTGAAATCTACATAAGCATTTCAAATGTATTTTTATCTCCTTTTATAGGATGTCATTGATGTAATTTTAATTTTGCCTTAATAGTTTTTAGTGCATCAAGAACTAGTTATGAATTGGTTGATATAAAAGCCATCCTTTTTTTAGGGAATTTAGGTAAAACATAGTGGATACTGGTCTATGAAGACAATAAAATGAACCCATAAGTGGAAGTCCTTGTGTATCAAAGTAACATTATATATTGAAAATAATTGGGTATATTATGTCATAACATAATATGTTTAAGTTTAAAAACCAATAAGAGTTAATAATAAATATAGGATTTCTTTTTTAAATAGTGACACATTTATGGTACACATAGATTTAATCTTAGGATTAGTTCATGTATCTGGTGTTATATATAAATGAAAATATTTAATATGTTTTTTAATAATAATAATTATATATTAGATGCAAAAAAAATGATTTGACATGCATTAAATGGTATGGTCAAAACTTTGGACTTTCTTCATGATTTAATAATTTAAAAATAATCTACTCTACTGAGAAAAATTATTATTGTCACCTTTATCCATCCTACTCTCCTCTTACACCATTCTTAAGTAGTTGAAATCCCTTTTAGTAATTAATATGGAAGTTTCAAAAAATTTAAGAAACATGCATTATTCCCTTATATAATGAGGCATGATGTTGGAAACACATGAGGGGAAATGAAAGTTAAAGTCAAATAAGGAAGATGGTTGAAGAAAGAAAGAGTAACATAAGGGTGTGCAGTAGAGGCGTGTTCAGGATTAGGATGTCAGGAGCAGGTAAGTTATCTATGTCCTTAATTTTACATTGTAAATATGAAAATGAAAGTATATAAAATGATGAAACCTTACAACATTTGAGATGAAAAACTATTTTATTTTTTAGTACTTAAAAATAATTTGTTTCATAGTTTAAAATTGTAGCTTCTCCATTATACCTCCTATTGTGAGAATCCCATAAGAACCCAATTATATATATTTGAATACATAGACCCACCTTCGTTGTTATTTTTGTTTAGTTTTGTTAATTATTAGTTCTATAAAAGCATGGAAACAGTGAGGTGAGTTGTTTCATTGGTTTAGGTACTCTGATATTAGTATCATTATCTTGTTCTGATAAAGGATGATGATTAGTTGGGTTTTAGACTATAAGTATGTGTCTAGGCCATATAAAAGTCATTATGTGCATGTTGTTTTAGAGATTTATCAAGATCCATAAGTATGTGCTTGGTTTACAATTTATTTATTTACATGTCTATTCATCAAGATTATGAGTTTGGATATTTGTTAAAGTCAAAAGTTTACTCTAAATAATCCTCAACCTTGGCTGAAGAGTAAAATGGTGTATTAATCTAAATGTCAATTTTTGATACCAGTCTATTCCACTTTAATAATAATAATAATAATAATAATAATAATAATAATAATAATAAATTATAGACTAAATGCATTGAGAAGTTGTAAACAAGTCACTGGACTGTTATTTTTTATTAATAAGACCATGTATATCATCCTTGTCTTGTCATTTCTCCTTGTCTTAAACACCAAATTCCTTTGTTGACTGAGTGTTGTGATCATAATCTTATTGAATATGGTCACTCCATAACACTCCAATTTTGAAATGAGTTATATGATGGAAAGAGTGTATAAATTCATAGTAATGATTAGGCTTCCATCTAAGATTAAATCCTTCTTTACAGTAGGTATTATCAATTAAGTTTCAATCCTTATATAATTAATGATAAATTGATCTTTATTATTGATCATGTTGGTCCTAATAAGTATCTTAAGAGATTAATTAATTTATATAATTTTTATCACACAATTATGTTATTATATGCTTAATGCCTCATACATCAATTATATGAGCCAAATAAGATAATTTTCATTCCACAATTTTGTTATATATATAATAATAATAATAATAATAATAATAATAATAATAATAATAAATAAATCCTCACTGAAGCATGGTTCAATTAATATGAATTTTACTGTATTTCATCTAAAAAAAATATAGGGCTTGTAGCATGGTTTAAGGCCTTGTTTTTAATCACATATCATTAAGTAATCCCCATTGAAGCCAATAATAAGTAAACAATCTCACAAATTTGGGAAAATAAATAAATAAATAAAAGAAAAAAACTTCTTATTCTTCTCACTACACATAAGGATTTATGGAAGATTTGAAAATAAATATCATTAGAAGCATATGGATAACAAGTGTAACTATGTCTGTAACTCCCTTGTCTACTCTATTTTATTCAATAGACATTACTCTATTTAAGTAAGATGTCCTTGACTTATGATGCCTTGTGTTTGGAAGTAGTTTATGGTTATTTTTGGTTATGTAGTAGGTAAAATAGATATGTAAAAGGAAAAATAATTGCATGGTAGAGTGAGAAGGGAGCAGGGATGCTTGATGAGAGTGGGATAGTTGTAGCATGCTTATTTTATTTAAATCTGAGTGTAATAATAAACAATACCTTTAAAAGTATTTTATGATGGCATAAAGGGCATTTAACTCCCTGAATCATGTTGGTTGGTTATCTCTATGGCATAAGGATAATGCATAAACCTAAGTGATAGTTGTAGTTTTTCATTGATGAGTAATATGTCTTGTTTGTTTAGTCAAATGGAGGTTGTAGTTCTCTTCATAAATAGTGGAATATTCATGATATTTCTCTTACGACATAACAACTTGTTAATCAAGATCCATAGTAGGAGAGGTTAGCATTTTTTTATTTTACACTTTATAATCTAGCCATTTTAGAAGGAATGTAAACCAATATACCTCATTAATGATAAATAATCCTTGTAAGTAAGGTCTTAAATATTAACATATATATATAAACTAAAAATATAAGTTTACATATATTTAATTCCTTATAATTTAAGTTATATTTTATATGTATACCTTTCAGGATGTTTGAGGGTGGTTTTGGATCTCTAGGATTTTTAATGTAAAAAACTAAGTTTTTGAGTATCCTAACATATTTTTAGACTTAGTTAGATTTTATAGTTTTAGGATTTCAAAACTTAACCACAATTTAGGGTCCAAATAATCTATAGGTTTTATTCTAGGTTTAATGTGTTTTTGTCATGAAATAATGGATGAACTAAAATTATATATCCTATTGGGGTTTGATTTTTTATAGACTAAAAATGAATATTATGATTCAACCTGACTCTATATTCACTTGTGTGTAAACAGTGTAAGGAAAGTAAGATGTTTGTTTGTGTCATATAATTTGGTTATTTATTATAATGACCTATTGGAATGTGATGGAGGCAATATAATACTTTTGGTATCCTTATGGAATTAATACACTACCTTGGGATGTCCTAATGTTCAATGAAAGTTATTAAAATGTTAAATCACATGGAAAATCTTTTAATAAAAATTATCATAACACTAAGGGACACTCTTGTTATGTTTAGTCTCTACTATTATAACACCTTATCTCATGAGAAGCATGTAAATTTATTTGAGGTGAAATGAATGCAATTGTGGTGTAGTGACTAGTCATGTGTGAAAAGAAACTCTTCTATTGTTTAGGCTTTTCAAACCTTGTTTTTATGTCCTTGTTATGAGAATCAATGGGAATTATTTTGTAAGATGGTTGATTATTTCATTTTCTCCCATATTATGATATGTAAATTTATGTATATGAATGTATGAAAATCCCCAACTTGATTTCATCACTACTAATAACATTAGTTAAAATTTAAGATTGAATTTTGATGTTGATATATTGTTAATAACCTCTTGAGATAATAACTCCCTGAATCATGTTGGTTGGTTATCTCTATGGCATAAGGATAATGCATAAACCTAAGTGATAGTTGTAGTTTTTCATTGATGAGTAATATGTCTTGTTTGTTTAGTCAAATGGAGGTTGTAGTTCTCTTCATAAATAGTGGAATATTCATGATATTTCTCTTACGACATAACAACTTGTTAATCAAGATCCATAGTAGGAGAGGTTAGCATTTTTTTATTTTACACTTTATAATCTAGCCATTTTAGAAGGAATGTAAACCAATATACCTCATTAATGATAAATAATCCTTGTAAGTAAGGTCTTAAATATTAACATATATATATAAACTAAAAATATAAGTTTACATATATTTAATTCCTTATAATTTAAGTTATATTTTATATGTATACCTTTCAGGATGTTTGAGGGTGGTTTTGGATCTCTAGGATTTTTAATGTAAAAAACTAAGTTTTTGAGTATCCTAACATATTTTTAGACTTAGTTAGATTTTATAGTTTTAGGATTTCAAAACTTAACCACAATTTAGGGTCCAAATAATCTATAGGTTTTATTCTAGGTTTAATGTGTTTTTGTCATGAAATAATGGATGAACTAAAATTATATATCCTATTGGGGTTTGATTTTTTATAGACTAAAAATGAATATTATGATTCAACCTGACTCTATATTCACTTGTGTGTAAACAGTGTAAGGAAAGTAAGATGTTTGTTTGTGTCATATAATTTGGTTATTTATTATAATGACCTATTGGAATGTGATGGAGGCAATATAATACTTTTGGTATCCTTATGGAATTAATACACTACCTTGGGATGTCCTAATGTTCAATGAAAGTTATTAAAATGTTAAATCACATGGAAAATCTTTTAAGAAAAATTATCATAACACTAAGGGACACTCTTGTTATGTTTAGTCTCTGCTATTATAACACCTTATCTCATGAGAAGCATGTAAATTTATTTGAGGTGAAATGAATGCAATTGTGGTGTAGTGACTAGTCATGTGTGAAAAGAAACTCTTCTATTGTTTAGGCTTTTCAAACCTTGTTTTTATGTCCTTGTTATGAGAATCAATGGGAATTATTTTGTAAGATGGTTGATTATTTCATTTTCTCCCATATTATGATATGTAAATTTATGTATATGAATGTATGAAAATCCCCAACTTGATTTCATCACTACTAATAACATTAGTTAAAATTTAAGATTGAATTTTGATGTTGATATATTGTTAATAACCTCTTGAGATAATAAATCATATAAGATTATAAGAGTTTTGTATTCTACTCTATGGAAGACCATATTATAAAGGCAAATTATTCTTATACTTAATAATGTTATCATCCTAATGGTTAGGGGAAATAATTATTTGTAGGCCAAATATTTATGATTATTGTACTCTTGTGAACCCATGTCCTTCTATTGGATAAGATTGAAATCACTATGTGATGATGTTGAAGATGATACTTTAGATGCTTTAATAATTTCAAGGGTGAACTACAACAATCCTAATTTTGCATGTGATGAGATCATTGTAAATATGTAGGTAGCTCAGGGAATGGGTGCAGATTAGAGAGATAACCCTTAGGATGCCTTCCTAGTGTGGGCAACATATAATAAAATTTAATAAGTTCTTGGAACATGTGCTTAAATATCAAATCTTTAGTACACTTGATTAATTTTGAGTGGTAAGGTAGTCTTATCTATGTATGTGTGTATTATAGTTTCAACCACATGGTTTTCTTAGTAGATCTATTATTAAAAAATAGTGATAATCATTCATTATTTGGTGATTGATCTTGTTTTATGTCAGCATGACCTAGGTGTCACCATTAAGGACATGTTCAATACACAAATCTTCTTTGATCAATGTAACTATATGATTTTGATATTTTGGCCTTGTTGGAACAAGATAACATGGGTTATTTGTCATGATTAACTCTCATCATGTCATATTGAGGTAACACTTAGGGTAAGTACACATACCTTGTGGCATTTTTAATTTTTTATTATTATCATTTAGATGTGTTATTACTCTGAGTAGGCAGTGAGACCTTAGTATCTCACTTTAGTGACGTATTAGATCCCTTATTGGCTTAGATTGTTAACCCCTTCAATGATGATGTCTCATGTAAGAGGCCATCATAAGTGAAAGGAAAACTACATCAAACCTTAATTAAGTGGATATATAGGATGCCCAAGTTATGGTGGGGGTATTGGGTTTAGGTTCTTAGGCTAGGTTAGGGATGTTTGTCATTCTCCTTTGTACTGGTCTCATATGTCTTTCATTGGATATATATGTATAATATTAATTTAAATTTGAGTTTGATCATCATGCAGTTTTCGTCAACCATTTCAATTTAAATTGGTTGGTTTCCTTATCTTGATTACCCTAAGATTAGAGTTATATAGTGTTAGATGAATCTCCCTTAGTGGGCCTTAAAGTGGCAACCCTATGTTAATTTATTGTTGTTTGATCTCACTTCATTTCTATTGGGTATGTTGATTGAGTTATTTGTGAATAAATTTATGATCCTTTAAATCAAGAAATTATAGTTAAGTACTTCTTAGTAGTGTGACTTGTACCACTTCATTAATCAGGATATTACTAATCACATTATTATTAACCTCTTACAATTGTATTCTAATCTTAAAGAGGCCTCGTGGTGACAAGAAAAGTTATTAAATAAATCTTGTAATAATTATGTGTGTCACACTTTAATTGTGCATTGACTAAATCACAACAATTAAACATTAATCAACTATAGTGAATAAATAAACATCACTAAAAAAAGATTAAAAAAGAAAAAAATTACATGGGTTTTGGAACAAAATATTTGGGCATGACAAAAAATTAGTTTTCACACAAAAACTCTTAATAATAAACATTAATGATTCCTTGTGTAATATCCTTGTAGATTATTTCCCAAGTTTTGGTTTTATTTTCCATCGGCTTGACTTTATATGTATGCAATTATCGCAATGCATAAAAACAATTATCATAAAGTAATTCTTTTTATAATTAGTAAAAAAAATTTAATCCTCTAAAAAATGAAATATAAAAATTTAAAATCATTACTAGAAAATATTATGAGATACCCCACTTGTGATAAATTTTATTTTATTTCAACTTCCTATTCTTGTGTATATGAAAAATGATTTTTTGTGAAGTTTTTTTTATAGTAAAGTGATTTTATTTTTAAAAATAATACTTATTCCTCTCTAATGTTCACTCATAACTTCCAAGAGTGGTTGATATTTATTTCTACAAAAATCCTTATTTATTAGTAAGTATAGGTCTATATTCTACACAAGGAAGCTTTGATTCTTAATTGATAAAATTCATGTAAATCTATTTATAATGAAAACAATTACCTATTATACATAGGGTTTGTAATATAATTTGAATATCATTGATTAAGAATCCAATGTACTTAACATGTGTGCAATAGGAAAGTATAATGGTCATGTGCTCATGAATCCATATTTTTAAGTTCTACTATTAATAAGAGTCTTGTATGCCCATTATACATAATATATTAACTAGATTATGAGCATAGATCAAGAAGTGATCATGTTATGACCCATTATAATAATGTAATAATATTATTTTAAGAATATTACTAGTCAATAATCCAATATTTATATCTTGGTTAGAATGAGCAATGTTGCTTCCATACAATCCAAGAATATTGGATTAGTAAGTGAGAACATTAGGCTTATCTTGATAGTATAGAATAGGCACATGTCCAAATATATAAAAAATATAATAACATCAATTATTAATAATCCAATAGTCTTATAATGTGTAAAATGGGCATGTGACCATTATACATAAATTAAGAATATTAGATTTTTTAATTGATGATGGAATTCTTATTTTTTTCAAAATGGGCATGTGCCCATTCTACATAAACTAACAATATTATGAGCATTGATCAAGAAGTGATCATATTCTGCCCCATTTTACATAGGTCTAGTATTCTAAGAACATTATTAATTAAGAATCCAACATTTCTATTTTTTTAGAATGGGCACATGCACATTCTACACATGTGAATACTAATGGATTTGTTAGTTGATAACTTTATTTTCTAATGTGTAGAATGGGCATCTTCCCATTATACACAAATTAAAAATATTATATTATTAATTAAATAATTACATTCTTATCTTTTTCAAAATGAGCATGTGTCATTATACACAATACAAAAATATTATGAGCATTGATCAAGAAGTACTCATATTATGCCCCATTATACACATGCCTAATATACTAAGAACATTGTCAATTAAGAATCCAATATTTTATTTTGTGTAAAATGGTCACATAAAAATTATATACAAGCAAAGATTATTATATTTTTTAGTTGATAATGTTTTTATATCATGTGTAGAATGTACATGTTCCTTTTGTAGCTAAATATTGAACCCTAAGAGAGGGTTTTCAAGCCTCTCCCATATTTGGATAACATGGGATTACCTCTAGGCTTGTGGATTTTCTATAATAGAGGTACCTTATAAGTTAAAGGGATAGCTCCCTTGGTTTATCTCTTAAGCTCACACATTACACTAGACCAATCACTTGGGGGTGAAAAGGGAAAAAGGTAATAGAATGTTATACTATATTAATTGGGTGATACACTAAAAAATTAGTCCACAAACACACTTGCATATGCACTAAGAATGAAAACTACCAAAACTAATCTCAACTCTATGGCCTTCTAGAACTAGTGTTTCTTATAGAGACAGATTGATATGCACATCTAAAGGTGGGTGAAAATAAGGTAATATAATAGACATTACTAGTCCCTCTCACTCTTAAATATACACTCAATAAACATATACACTTTATAATATGTGTTAGAAGAGATATCCATCAAACAAAACATGCAAAAATTACGTGGAAAAAAGGAGAACATATTCATCACTTAACATTCAATTACACCACTTAACACACTTAGATTGTAGAGATCAAATCAAATTTATATGTCTTATTAGAAAGTAAAAAAAGGTTCCAAACTAGTAGGGCTTCACCATACTAGGTGTATACTAGATACAATTGCCAAAATGGATTGCATTTATAGAACAAAAGAGAAGAGGGATAAGAAGAGAAGTTAAAGAGTCACCAAGCCAAGTGTCAAGATACAAAAACTATTTAAAAATAAAGATAATGAGGTGGCTAAAAAATAAATCAGTGGTCTTGGATAAGTGTCCATCAGAGATGCATCATTCTCCTTTGAGTTGGCATAGGCTCTTCATATTCCTCTTTGAAATTATCTTGATGATGAGGACTTCAAATGACTGCTTGAAACTGCCATAGTGGTCTTTGACTCATTTTCACTATCATAAAAATATGGAAAAAAATATTTTAATAGTATTCATACACCCCTAAATTGATAACCCTTCATACACCACTTGTCATCCATTATTTATTAGCCACTCACTAGCCTTTTAGGCCTCACTTTTCACACTTGTCATCAGAATGACCTATAATTCTACAAGAGACATGTTGCAGATGTGTTAAGACACATGTTGAATATAATTTTGTCCTTTGGTCTATCAAATAGACCTCCAAAGTTTCATTGTCAAACTTCTCACTTTTCACACTAGGCAGTTGTTTCATTCTTACTATCTTGTTTAGGATTGCCTATAGTAAATGAGCTAATAAAGGTCTTATCATGCTTAATCAAAGTGATAAATGGATAAGACATGTTAGAAAAAGTATATAATAACCTTATACAATGAATCTTATTTAATAATTTCCTTTTGTACCTATATAAATAGTCAAAAACTATAGAAAACCCCATATTAGGTCAGCCCGTATAAAAGACAGTGTAGACACTAGAAAACCACACACTACGGTTCCAATTTTCAAAACAACCCTAGACCACCTTAGGACCCCCTAGGGACCAAAAATAACCTTTTGATCATAAAAAAAACCTAACTCAAGTTAGTATTGACCTAATGGCTAACCCACCTTTTAATCCAAACTTTACCTTTGACCCTCGACCACCGATAGTCACCCTAACCATCGATGGTTAGGACTGACCATCGACGGTCAAGTTTCCAATTCCTAAACCACTAAACTACCACATCAATTTGACTTGATTTTTTATATTTATCTCATCTCAATCATGTGTGAGACAATGCATGTAAGAGATAAATTTAGATAATAAGTTATACCTCTTGTTAATGTATTTTTGCACCTCTCCTTCCTTCTTATAAAGAGAGAGGAGAGGATGAATCTCGATCAAGAATCAAGCAATCAACATCCAGAATTAGATCCTCTTGCATTAGTAATCCCTTTTATAAGTCTTTTTTTCTAGTGATCTAGTCAGCCAATAAGTGTGATAGAGATCTAAAATGCTGCCATTCATTGGTCAATAGCCAAGTCCCGTTACTTTATCAAAATTGCCCTAGACTCCATCAATGAGTTTATCAGCCAATCACCTTAAGCATTCATTGGATCAACAACCAGCCAACTAAGTATATATTTTTAATCATTTAGTTACTTTGTTTCTATTTCATAATCAATCCAACCTAAACCCATCTCTTATAATCCCATTCTATAACCTCATCTAAATAGCCTTTTATTGACTAGACCCAACCCACATTAACTACTGATAGTCATCTTGAATACTGATGATCTATTCCAATCGTCAATGGTTACCTCAACCATTGATGGTTACCCCAACTTCCAATAGTCAGTGTGTGACAAAATAATAAAAATCTATTTTCAGCTACTAAACCTCAACCAAATCTAACTTTTAGACCATCTACCTGATCACAAAACCCTACCCTATTTTTTAAACCATACTTGACCTATTTAGAATTAATATTTACCTGATTATTGCTATAATTAGTCAATTTCATCTATTATTTTATCAATCACTTCTTGTACATAATTTGAATATCTTCTATTGTTTATACATGTAGTTTATCTTTCAGAACTTGATTGTTTAAAAGTGTGGATTGACAGCCTCCAAGGAACCTCATGCTTCTTGGATCTAGCTTGCTAGGCAACCCACCCTACTATCTAAAAAATAAACCATTTATTTAAGTGATTTCTTATTCAGAGGTCATTCCTCCTAAGCCAAAGAAGAGTATCTACAACTATCTGGATCAATTTGTGCACAACATGTCAGGGTTTTATACCATACCCTTCTCAAGTTTCTTTTCTCTTTCTTCCAAAGAACATAAGTGAAATTTCTCTAAAACATTTTGGCATGCCCAATGGGACCCTTGAGTCTTTCCTTGGGTTCATATTTACATCTAGGTGCTTCTTATTCTTATCTCTTTGGTCATATAACAAAATCAAATTTTATTTTTGGGCTTAAATCTGACTACATCCATTATTTGCTTGCTTATTTTAGTTTGCATAGCTTAATTAAATCAAAGTAATTAAACCATATATTCACTCTTGTCACACACACAAGACCAAACCAATCACACCTAAACAAACATTAAACATTGGCATAAGGCCTGACTATAATTTTATTACCTAGCAGTCACCTTTCCTAAGTATCTTATTTGGATTTCATCACCAAGGGGAGAACCATCTTAGCTCTTTGGCTGAGTATAATCTCTGACAATCAATATATCTTGGCTAAGCACTTGACACCCTTATCACTATAGTGTGTGAAGTGAGAGGGTAGTCCCCAATATCAATCCACGTATTGATTTCCAATATAGATCCCTTTGAGATCTTAAACACAACTTGAAACTAACCATAGACTTATTTTCTAGTATCTGCTCTACAATCCAATTTCAATCACATAGTTCTTAAAGCTTAAGGTATAAGCCAAAAGAGAGTTGATAAAAATCTTAGGATTAACATGCTTTAGTGTGTGTTCCTTTTCCTTTACTTTTTCTTGTCTTCTCTCTATTTGAGTTGTGAGATTGTTTGTATCTTCCTCTTTTCCCTATTTGCATGGTTTTAACTAGGGAACAACAAAGGAACCAAACAAAACAAGATACACCTCTTAATCATACACTTATTCTTCCTCTTCATCCATGGATTATGTCTTAGATGTAGATGGTTCCCTCCACCCTTCTAGTAGTCCTCTCATCCCTCAGATGGTTGCCCAAGGAGATGCATATTTTGCCACCTTCTTGGATAACAACCCTATAGTTCTTCAACATTACCTCAACACCATCTTTCATCATACCCTTACTTTGGTTCCACCTACTGATCCACCCTATGGGATGTCATCCCACCTTATGGGCACCACATCTAATGCCCCCACTTCCATTAGACCTTTGGCCACGTAGGCCTCATCTTCTACCAACCATGCTACTAACACCACTACCTAAAACTAATCTACCCAACTAATCAATAACCAAACACCATCTACCCCAACTAATAACTCCTCTAACATAGGAACCACCTAGATTTTGGCCACCCATACCCCTCTTATAGTGGGAGTACATTCTACCAATGTTTCTACTTTCCCTCTTATTTCTAACCCACCTAACTCTATTCCACTTCAGATCTTGGTGGCTCCAATACCTTTCAACCTCACACCCATCAGCACCAAGATCACCACTTATCCCCAACCCACCAACTTAACCATACCTCTGATTCAACCCATACCAATTTCTCAATAGGTACCTATTGCACCTAGCCTAAGACATATCATAAACCCATAAGGATTTATGACCCCATCCTCCACCCAACCTTCCACATATATGTACTTATACCTAACACCTTCTAAACCACTCCCATTGGCATACCAGTATCTACCAACTTCCTAACCTTATGTTATTTATCGTTATGCTACACCTATCTAGACCTAATAAAACCTACCTTATAACTATGTAAGTGCATAAACACAAATGGATCTTGTTAAACTACTATGGATAAAATGACCACCTTAGAGTCATCTATCTCTGGTACCTAGAATATCTTATCGTATGACCAAATTTGTAATGAACCTATTCACTCATCCATCCCTATCTGACCCCTTACCCACCTCAGTGGAAACTTCCCAAATTCTCTAAATTTTAGAGCAAGGAGGATCCCCAACAACATTTGAGAGTATTTAGGTATGCATTTTACTTGATTGCCAATGATGATTCCCTCCTTCTCCATACCTTCCCCATGTCTCTATCAAGTCTAGTACTAGATTGGTATATTTTTATTACCAGACACTCCTTATTTTATTTTGCCCAACTAACCTAAACCTTCCTAGACCAATTTTCTATAAACATATCTTAGAAGGTTTCCATCACTGATCTATACTCCATTCGACATTTTGATAATGAGTCTATTATTAACTTCATGGCCCATTGGAGAAGTCTCATCATCCAACACTCTTTCTCTCTACCCCAACCCAAATTGATTGAGATTTTTTCTTGGGCATGTGCCAAACACATTTCCTCTACTTTTTAGGGTTAAAGCTTCTAGACCTTTGATGAGGCTTTCACCATGGCCTTTAAACTAGAAAATAGAGCCCTTGATGAGGGAAAATTAAATTTGAAAAACAAGAAATCTACCTTTAAATAAATTGAGACATCATCCTCAAAACCTAACAACCAAAACAACACTTAACTCAAAAACAAGGGAACCATAAATGTAGTTTTCCTTAAGACCGCCCCTCCACTCATTATTAACCAATATTTATCTTTTAAGACCAACACTGAGGGGATCAAACCTGTCTACAAATTTTTTTCTCGACTGGTCCAAAACTTAGGATACCTATCCCAACCTGACATGGATTGTGCCACATTTTAGCACTATCTTAAACTTCCTTACCTAACCAGGTAAGAACCACCAACCACACCATTATCAACCTAACCTACCACCTCTACTAGTAAACCTACCTCCATCACACTTGAACCATTAGATGTCTTTACCAATTAAACCATTGTCAAATTATCTCATCTACCCTACATAAAGTAACTGAGTCACCTCTTATCATTCCAACCAAGCCTACCATGAATCTTAGCATGTTTCCTACTCTAAATCTCATTCATCCATTAGTAAATGTGGATGTTGTTGGGTGAATATTTTGTCACTAGCTAACTGAGGGAAAAATAGGTTTTTTAACCACAACATAGGGAGATTGATCGGCCAAAATGTGTAGGTTTACCACATCAAAATGGGACAAATCTCTCCTCTCATAAAGGGGAGGTTCCCTATAACTATAAGGTACTATATTAATATATATATATAAGCTAAAAATAACACTCAGGGGTAGGACAACACCATCCATCTCTCTTTTTTTAGAGATGATGTTCACATATCAAAGGAGAAATCTTGGGTAATTGTTGGAGGTACTTCTCTTCTTTCAAAATTAATACTTAGTCAACAACTAGATTCCTTCCTGGTAGTAATTGTAACCATGAGAAACCCATGAAAACACAAAGTCTTTCATTGCTTCCCTCACTGAAATAGAGCATAGTAACACAACAGAATGAAGTGTAGCACAAATTCTCCACCTCAACTGCCAAAGAGTAAAATATTATGAAGAATAATGGGGGCACAAAGTCTTCCCAAGATCCTTTACATATAAATAGAAAACACACACTAAAGATAATTATAGCAGCATAAAGTCTCCTACAGTTGGCTTCAGGACACCTTTCAGATTAATTCCACTAGTTCTACTTATTTAATTAAATAGACAATATGGTATTCAGTAAATAGAACATAAGAATAATCCCCTAAACAACACAAGCTATCTCAACACAAAGTTTGAAAGGTCACTTGCTTTCTCATTCAAATAACAAAATATGATTAATAATCTGAGCTCAAAGTCTCTCAAGAAATTCCTTTCAATTTGTGCAGAGTTCACTTTTGATAATAGAGAGATCTCTTTTGCATAATATGAGAGATTACAATATATAGCGCTCCAAGAAAGACTTGAGAACTTTGTTTCATGGAATGGCCCATGCTACATTCAATGCCTTGAATGTATTTTCAGTTCTGTCAAGGGGCCATGCTAGAACAGGGCATCAGCCTTAACTATGGCATGTTAATTCATCTCAAATGTCTCCTTTTGAAGTATGGGCTGCCTCATACTCTTCTTGATATGTGCACAGCTATCCACTTTGCCTTT